>JAJGRX010000898.1:0-222644 GCA_025461125.1 Carex kokanica
TCGGGGTGTGATTTCACTCTGTCTTTCATCCATCCTATAAAAGAACGGTTATGCTCGTCAGTAAGCCACTTCTGACTTCTCGTGTAGTTCTGTTGTCGAAGGATCGTCATGTGCTCATCTATATATGGAGCAACATCAGCCATGTGCTGCAGTACAATAAAATGTGCCTTTCGCAGGTCATCGTTATCAGCAACTATGGCTTTCAACCCTATTGTCCCTACTCCTTGTAGCCTTCCCTCGTATCGAGATTTTGGAACGCCAATAGGACCCACACCGGTCATGTAGTTGGTGCAAAACTCAATTACCTCTTCTGTGGAATATCCCTCCACAATGCTACCTTCGGGGCGATGTCGGTTCCTTACGTAACTTTTCAAAATACCCATGAATCTCTCGAATGGATACATGTACCGCAGGAACGCGGGACCACAGATCTGAATTTCCCTCACGAGATGAACAACAAGGTGAACCATAACATCGAAAAAAGATGGCGGAAAATACATCTCAAGATGGCAAAGGGTAACGACGACCTCCTTCTGCAAAGCGTCCAATTTGAGCGGGTCTATCACCTTGGAATTAATTGCATTGAAGAAAAAACAAAGCTTCGTAATGGTTTGCCGCACGGGCTTCGGTAAAATTCCCCGAATTGCAACAGGAATCATATGTGTCATTAAAACATGACAGTCGTGGGATTTCGGACCAATCAATTTCAGGTCCTTCATCGACACCAGCTTCTTAATATTCGAAGAATACCCTGATGGGACTTTAATACTATGAAGGCACTTACAAAAGCTCGTTTTCTCAATCTTCGACATTGTGCACATTGCGGGGGGGAGGTATGCCTTTTGCTTCCCTTTATCCTGCGGTGCAAGCTCGGGTCGTATTCCCATTAATTTCATGTCTTCTCGAACTTTAAGACCGTCTTTCGTCTTCCCCGAAATGTTCAATAATGTGCCAATCAAACTGTCACAGACATTTTTTTCAACATGCATAACATCTAGGCAATGTCTCACTTCTAAATATTCCCAGTATGGTAGCTCCCAAAATATGGGACTTCTTTTTCCAAATATCTTTCGGTGGTGGTTTGGCACGTTTTCCAAAAACAACAGCAAGGTTTTTAACCCGCATTAAGACATTCTTCCCATCTAACGGACGACGTGCCACTCCAAGCTCAATTTTCCCGTTGAATACCTTCTTCTTCTTACGGTATGGGTGATTAACAGGAAGAAACCTACGGTGCCCCATAAAAACATTCTTTTTACAATTTTTTCAACCTCAGCACCTGCGTGTCATCTTCACAGATGGGGCACGCCTTTGCTCCTTTACAAGTGTAACCCGATAAATTCCGTACGCGGGGAAATCATTTATGGTGCAGAATACCATGGCCCGCAAATTAAATTGCTCTTTGCCGTACGCATCCCACACCGGACGCCATCCCTCCACAATTTCTGGAGGTCCTCAATTAATGGTGCAAGATACACATCTATGTCATTTCCGGGTTGTCTGGGTCCTTGGATTAGGAATGACATCATTATGTACCTGCGTTTCATGCACAACCAAGGAGGAAGATTGTAGATGCATATAAGAACTGGCCAAGTGCTGTGCTGACTGCTCATGCTTCCAAACGGACTCATTCCGTCTGTGCTCACCCCTAACTTAAGGTTCCGTGATTCGCCACCAAATCCTTCGAAATGTCTATCAATGTTTCTCCATTGAATTGAATCAGCAGGGTGTCTTAGTTTACCATCTCTTTTGCGCTCTTCTTCATGCCAACGCAACAATTTCGCATCTTTGGGATTTGCAAATAACCGTCTGAATCTCGGTATTATCGGGAAATACCACACCGCCTTAGCCGGAGGCCTTGCCTTTTTTTCCTCCATCACAATCGTCAGTGTCCTGGTCCTTGCGTTTATACCGTGAAACACCGCATTTAGGACAAACATGCATGGCCTCGTACTCGCCACGGTACAATACACAATCATTCGGACATGCATGTATTTTTTCAATCTTCAAACCCATTGGACAGATCAGCTTCTTCGCCTGATATATTGTACAGGGTAACTCGTTGTTATCTGGGAGCATCTCTCGTAAAAGCTTTAATAAGGACGTGAAACTCTTATCGCTCCAACCGTTGTCTGCTTTTAAGTTCAATAATTTCAACACAGCTGATAGTTTTGTAAATTTGGTACACCCGGGGTATAACGGCTTTTTAGATTCATTAGACAGATACTGAAATTTTTTAAAATTTTTATCACTAATTTCATCTTCCACATCACGTAACATGTCCTCTAGATTCTCAGTAAAATTGTATTCTGCATTTTCATCAATCTCCACCTCATCATCCTCGTTGCAATCAAGCCCAGCATTATCGAAATTTTCGACATTCTCAAAATCATCGTTGCATTCAAATTCAAATTATCAACAGTTTCTACATTATCATCATTCTCGTCCAAAACAAAATTTCTATTGGTTCCACTACATTCCCCAATTTTCTCACCATGCATAAACCAACATGTATAGTTTTTCTAAATCCCCGACAAATCAAATGAGCTCTAATTTCTTCCGAATCCCCAAATCTTATATAATTTTTACAATCTCTACAAGGACACCAGATGTCGTTCTCTTTTCTGTCCACTCTATAACTCTCAGCAAATTTTAGGAACTCATCAACGCGAGCCAAGTATCTGCACTATCACGTCGCAATTCGTACATCCAACTTCCGATCCATCTGTAAATTAAAGTAAAAAAAAAAAATTCCAATTAAACATATATGGTGGTCAGCATATATATTGTTCCAAATTCTTGGCTTCTAAAGGGCCGGTTTACAATCCTAACCCACTCTTTGAATATTATGCCTATATGTGAACACATATTAGCGGATTTAATTAGTATTTTGAGAAAAATTCGGCAGCATTTCTCCTTAACTCCCCAAGTATGCGTAAAAACCACATACCGTAGGAGAAATAAGGAGAAATACTGTCGAACTTTCCTCAAATACTAATTAAATCCCGCTAATACGTGTTCACATCCTAAATGAGACACAATATTCAAAGAGCAGTCCCAAACGGGGGACTATCCAAAATTAATCCCTATTGGATTAATTTTGAACGGGCATGGACCTAAAAGCATCAGTAGGTCGGTTATTGGACCACAATACACTAATTATTTACATTATCTTAACAAATCAAGCATTAAATAATAATTGACAGAAATAATTAAGCAATATTAATCAGTAACAGAAAATTAGATAAAGAAGGGGGAAATATATATGTATGACTAACCTTGGCAATAGAGAGGAGAATGCGAATTAACTTCCAAGCTATATCTCAGATCCGGCCTCGTTCCTTGTGCGCAGAAATCAGACCAATTCAATACAGAGAGAGAGAGAGAAGTATTAATTGATCAAAACGGCGCCGGAAGAAGGCCTTTTATATAGTTCCAAACCCTAAAATAACCTTTCTACACGGATGACAATCTATAAATTCGTGTAAAAAAAGCATTACGAGAGCTACACGGACTTTTACATATGTAGCCGTTTATAAAAGATAACCTTTATACACGGACAATTATATAAACAACCGTGTGTAATATAAAAGATAAATTTTCTTCACGGACATTTAGAATTCTTTTTTTTTTCCTAATTTTTGTTTTATTTTTTTTGGTTTAGCCTTCCATTATTTCGAGCAAGTATCTTTGTTTTCACGGATATTTAGCTATAAATCCGTGTAGAAAGACACACAGACTTTTATATAAACAGCCGTGTAAATTATTTTTCTACACTGTTAATTAAACAAAAATCCGTGTACTATTTCTCGTTTCTACACGGCTCTTTATTAAACGTCCGTGTATCATTTGTTTTTTTTTTTTTTTTTTTTTTGTCTGTCAGCTAGTTTTTTTCCCTATGTTTTTCAGAACAAACAATTTCCAAAACAGAGGAAGACATTTAAACTAAAAATTCATGTACCCTAAATTATACAAAATTAAAGCATTACAAAAGTTGGAATAAAAAGTCATATTGTAAACTAAAAATTTCCATTAAGGACTAGAATAGGGTGGTTCTTTCCTTTTGGTGCCAGTAGGGTTTACAGAGGGTAATATGAAGATACATGTTTTACTAAAGAAAGAGTTGAGTAAAAAGTTGGATGAAGGACCTTCAGAGCAAAGGGAAGATGTGGATGAAGGACCGTCAGAGCCGGATGAAGAGTCGAATGAAGAGTCGGATGATCTCCGACTCTTCATTCGACTCTTCATCCGGCTCTGAAGGTCACATTCACCTCTTCATCCGGCTCTGAAGGTCCTTCACCCAACTCTTCACCCAACTCTTCGTCCAGTAAAATTGATCAGAATAGAGAGATAATTTTTTTTTCAATACTTCGATCGCATGGGAATTCGAGATGTAGGTTATCAATTGTACCAGATCGCTCATCTGTGAGCTCCCAAAACAGTAGCTCATATCGATCTAATTTTGCGATCTGAAACAATTGATAAACCTACATCTCAACCCAATTGTTAACTGTGAGAGGGGAGAGTATAAGTTGATCAAAACGGCGCTGGGGAGGGCCTTTTATATAACAAAAAACCTAAAATATCCTTTCTACACAGCTCTTTATTAAACGTCCGTGTAGCTCGCTCAAGGCTTTCTACTCTGTCATTTAAACAAAAAACCGTGTACAAATTAGACATTTCTACACGGATCTTTATTAAACATCCGTGTAGCTCCTACGGGTTATATACACGGTCATTTAAACAAACATCCGTGTACAATTTTTACCTTTCTTCACGGTTCTTTAATTAAATATCCGTGTAGCTCTCTCAAGGCTTTCTCCACTGTTATTTAAACAATAAGCCGTGTACATTTTCTAGTAAACGTCCGTGTAGCTCTCTCACGTCTTTCTACACTGATTCTTTTGTAAATATCCGTGTAGAGATCCTACAGATATTTCAGGCATCCAACAAATTACAACTTCTACACGGTTTTTCTATAAAATTGCCAAGTCCGTGTACAATGTGCCGTGTACAATGACCATTTCTGTAGTAGTGTCCACCCATTTTTATTTTATAGCAAGGCGGTTGATGTGATATGTCGTGGTTTGTTCAGACGTACGGTTCGTTCCTCCATACATAAATTCATCAAAAGAAGCAGATAAGGAGAGAAAATGGGGGATTATAACGTGGTTGTACAGGAATGGCGCGCTCCCAAACACCTCTCGTTTTTTCCCCTCGCGATAGGATGGATGCTGCGTTGCTTGCCATACGCTTTTCAACGCTTCCTCTCCATTTTTATCTGAATGTGAAAGATATTTTGTTATTATTCATTTTTTCCTAGAAGAAAAGTAGTATCAATATCAATATAGTTTTTCTGTTACAAGGCTCCACGCAATTTTATGAACTTCATTTTTTTTTGGGGTCAATAAATTAGGAAGAATTTAATTACATATATCATTTAAAAATCTCAAAATTGTCTATATTTTTTCAAAATTCATAATATCATAATTATTTTTTTATATTTTAGAAAGTTGCAAATTTGCTCATCAATTATTATATTTTCTATTAAAACTCTTTTAAATTTATAAATTTATCATTTTATCCTCTATTAAAAATAAATAAAAATATGCAATATGTGTAGGACATATATATGATCAGTCTTCTAATTATTAGATTAGATATGTAACTTTGGTCAATTAGTGTGTTGTTCCCATGCTTCTGGTGTTTTTCTTGATATTATTTTATAAGAAAAATACTATTAACTTCAACTGATTTCATTAGTTTCTTAAAAAAAAATGAAAACAAGTATCTTTCAATAATTGTTAGCCAAAGAAGAATATTTTGATAGATCTGAGTAATCAGAAATAAATATAAACCTACACACAAAAAAATATCTTAACAAAGATTTATTCGTTTGATCTTAATATCCAAAAACTATACAAAACATATCAAAGTATATAAATAGTATTACTTTTAGACAATCCAATCAACGTTTAACAACTCTGTTTCAAACAAATAAACAGAACAAACTTTTTCAGTCCAAAGACTTTCTGCCACTCGCAATATCGGATGAA
This sequence comes from Carex kokanica, assembly GCA_025461125.1. Classification (NCBI taxonomy): domain Eukaryota; kingdom Viridiplantae; phylum Streptophyta; class Magnoliopsida; order Poales; family Cyperaceae; genus Carex; species Carex kokanica. Next base: position 6,057 of record JAJGRX010000898.1, read on the forward strand.
TTCAAAGCTTTCGTAAAAAATTCAAAAAAATGATTTTTATCCATGCATTGAGTGGACACATGAAGGCGTTCACACAAGTGGAAGCAAAAGATCAAAAAGAGAAACCTCTGCCAACGATGTCCTGCGGACGCAAGCAGAGGAAGTTCTTATATATACAGAGAGTAGAACTAGGATGTTCCCAAGTTCACCAAGTCTCTCTATGAACTCAACTCTAAAATCTATCGGATTGACTTCAAACGACGAATTCAAATCATTGAAATTCTTCTACGTTATGAGTGATGCGTCTACAGGTGAAAATTTTAAATTTTAAAATTAATTTTGTATAGAGAAGTGGTCAAAAGGCGTCCAAAATGAATGCATTAAAATTAATTTATAAACCTTCTAATTTTGACCACTTGATTGTATACTAAATTAATTCGAAAGTTTAAAATTTGTACTTGTAGACGCATCACCCATAAAGTAGAAGGATTTCAACGGTTTAGATTCATCGTTTGAAGCCAATTTAATAAGTTTTAGAGTTAAGTTCACAAAGGAATTTTGTGAACTTAGGAACACCCTAGTTCTACTCTATATATATAATAACACGGCAATATATACAAAATTCCTTTATGAAACATTTGTCCCGCGATCAGCCATACAGACCACGAATCGGCGAATCGGCGAATCGTCGAATTGGCAAGGACGTAGGAAAAAAAACTCTATAATTGAATATCAGAAATAGAAAGAGTGTTTGATTTGCAACATTAATAGAAATATCGGGATCAACGGTCAAAAATTTTAAATATATAATTTTTCTTATTAATGATTTATGTTAAGTTGATCCTGATCTTTATAAAAATATTGCAAACCAACCACTTTTTATATTTTTGTATCTCTTATTTTATTAATTTTTATGGATAAAAAATCTCCCTGCTCCCCGTTCTTAACTAACTTATAGTCCTTGTTTGTCTCCTTACAAATTTTATGGTAGTGGAAACCATGTTGTGTCGTGGTAATTTCAGGGACACTAGTAAATTAACCCGACATTGAAAAACAGTCATTTTGTATCTATCTAAAAAATAACAAAAACTTATAATAAATATAAATTGGTGTCTAAACACATTTTAATATGGAGATCTTGTTGAGCATAATTGTGGCACAGAAAAAAGAACTTCTGAGTAAAAAAAGATGAATTGTGTATTAGATTAAATTTATGTGGGTGTGCTTTTTTAACTAGCAAACTCATTATTTTAAAAGAAAATTCTACATTTCTGAGGATATGAAATAATATAAAAAGAGTAGGAAGTGAGACGAAAGATTTTCCCCAGCTGTGGACTTTTTCAACGATGGAACAGGCTACGGGCCACAAGTTAAATTAAATAAATAAAACTAGTTATTGACCTTGTGACTGCACAACAAAATCTTCCCCCAACCATATATATATCTTTCCTCCTTCGCTACAGAGTAAGAGCAGTTCAAGCTAAACGTGATAGTAATGGCCATTCCATCCTCCCAAAGCACAAGATCTGAAAGTGAAATGGCTGAATTACGCCCAATTATGCCAGTTGATCTTTTCATGGCAGCAATAGAAGGCAACAACGATGTATTAATACCACGTCTTGGACTACAGCAGAAAAAACCAACGGAAATTCAGGTAATAATTCACACTCTATCTCTTGCTTTATGGTGTCTGTAATCTACCTTATTAAACGTGGGGAGCACACAGGGAATTGCATGTTGGCGCCGTGAAGTAATACTAATTAAGACATTATAATTACATTTAGTTTTCATTTTATTTATATTATTACTGTTATTAATTGTCGCCGTTTGTTGTTATTGTCATTATTATTATCATTATTATTGTCATCAAGGTTGTAATTCTGCTTATCTTTATTATACATAATTTTTATGAGAATTTTTCTAGCGTGCATCTAAATAAGTACATTACAACCAGCATTTGATCAATGGCAAAGGCAATTAATGTTTTCCGTGTTAGAGATCACAGGTTTGGAACCTGGATGGAGAAATTATTTGTGGATATTAAATAGTTGACTTGACATACGTATAACTACTAAAATTTGAACTCAATGGATTTAATACCTTTTCTTTTCATTAAGAAGAAGTTATTTTTCATTGAGTAACTCATAGAAAAAAAAAATCTTATAAAGATATAGGAAATTTGATACTATTATTGAAAATTTCGTTTCTGCTTTAATTAATAAGCATCGACTGTTATTCTCGATTTACACCAAGTATAATGTACATAGACTTAACTTGAATAAGCATTACTATTTTGTTTTGTTGACAGTGGGAAAAGGTCCACCGATTTCATTGAAACCAAATTGTTTAAGTTAATTAGATAACAAACATCTGGTGCTAAATGTTTGGAGTTATGCTCACCAAGAGCACACGTTAGCTTTACGAAAAAAACAAAATTTGACAATAACAATTTAGACAGACACTATTTGACCAAACAACGAGTACTAAGTTGTTAAGAAAATAGAAGCTTCATCAACTTAATTTGATCTTCAGCCAAATCATGTATTAATTTTACTGAATTGGTGTTTGTTTTAAATAACTGAATTAATATTAACCTCAATAATTTCGTCATGGTCAGAACATACTCTTTAAGTCCCTCCGACGACCAAGATCACCTTTATATTTCTACATTCCATTCCACAATAAGAAAGCTCCAGACCTTTTTTTCTGACAAACTATATATTGTTGGTCACTTGCATTCTGACATTTTCTTGTTACTTTTCTCTTGATTACAATACATTACTGCTATAAGTTGTAAATTTTTTTAGTTTGTACTTTTTAATAAATGGAAAATAGTAGGCCTCAAACTACTTACGGAAAAAAAGAGTAGTTAATTGTTGACCTACGCATGCATGCATGACCTATTTTAGTTTGATTTAGTAATTTTGGATTTGTGTTTTTAGTGGAAGACCAAAAAAAGTGCTGATAGAAAGTTATATAATCGACCTCTGTTTTTTTCATTATTTAATTCAATATTTCGTAGTATATAAAAAATATTCTGTACAAGTCAAGATCCTGTTGGTCCCGTTTAAAATCTATTTACATCTAAACATTTTCAAACATCGTCCAATACTCAAACTTATCAAGAATCCACTATTTTATTATAATACATCACAAATACTAATTTAAAAATAAATACTTGACAAAAATATGAATTTCAACACAAATGAGTCCTTACTAATTCTTATACAAGTCCAAAGATCATTATTTTAATGTTTATTTTGTATACATTCACCATCCGGCAATGATTTTTTTTCATTTTATGACATTCTGTGAAGTTTATATATCAGGTTCATTCATCTTGCGTAGAACCACTCAAATTTCCTACACAATCATATATACGTTATTACAATATAAACCTTCTAATTAAATGTAGTCACTTTATACATATAGCACGTATTAATTAGATGTAATTAAAAAGTTATAGCTGTTAGTCTTTTACAAATCATTTTCTCTTGAAACATATGACCTAATTAAATTTTACATTGTCTAATCAGGTGACAATAGAGGCTTCACATTCTGCTCCCGAACAAATAAAGACAGAACACCAGATTGTCCAATCCGAGCTCCAAAGTGCAACACGTTTTGGAGACACCATTATGCACCTACTTGTTACTAAGGAGCACAACGGGCTCGCTTTGATGGTTTTCCGAAGAGATGTGTCCTTATTAAAATCGCGAAACAAAAAATTAGAGACACCTCTGCACTGTGCTGCGAAAGTCGGAAATGAGAATGTCATCCACAACCTCATTCAAGCTGATCGTGTTACTGTGAATTGGATGCTCTCCAACAAACAAATGAAAGTAGCGACACAGCCCTGCACGTTGCCGCTACATACGACCATATAGGTATTAGCCTTGCGTTGATGAAGTTGGACCCTGAAGTCGTTTACAGGGTCAACAACAATATGTTTTCTGCATTGAATGTAGCAATTGACAGAAAATATACTAAGCTGGTGCAGACCATGGTAGACCAGGACCATGCTCTGGCATACACCCAATTTTCAACTGGAATGTTTCCAGTTCATTTAGTAGCAAGCACGCGCAATAAGGAATTGGTATTGCATTTAATGGAAAAGTACCCTGAGTGTGCCAAGTTGCTGGATCCTCACGGAAGAAACCTTTTTCACGTTGCTGTAGAAGAGGGCATGAGAAAGAGTTTTTGTGAGATATTTAAAAACACCAGTTTTCGAGAAATGATTGCAAGAATGAATAATGCACAGGATTATGAAGGAAATACACCATTGCACATTGCCGCAATGAAGGGGGACAAGCTTACTATGAAGGCTATTTGGATAAACAAAATGAATGACGTGGCAGAAACAATTCAAAACAAGCAAGGCTTAACACCACTCGAACTTTCCAGGAGGCAACTGTTAAAAACTTATAAGGTATGTTTAAATTAACAAATTACATCAGAAAATTATTTCTTGTTTATTTTAGTTATCTTGTGTGTTTGTGTTGCTACCAACTACTGAACTACAAAGCACGTAAAATACATACTATCTAATTAGGTGATACATAATAGTTTCAGTGTCGACACCAATGCGACTGAATACTCGTTATATAAGCAAATTATATATACTTGTACTTTTAATATAGGGCATAAAGAACAATATATATTTTTGGATAGTTTTATCTGGAAATTGTGCTACCAACATATTCGAAATAATGTCATTAGATGGATCTAATTAGTTCGCATTAGAACAAGAGTGAGGCTATGGCTATGCATAACTCACTTTGGTCCATACTATGGATCTATATTCTTATTTTCAAAGTCCCAATAGTCAATTCAAACTATTTATTTTGATTTTCATATGAAAATATACATGGAGACCAAATTTTACATTATTTAAACTTTTTTTACTATTTTTTTAGATAGGTACAAAATCACTATTTTCAGATTGTCCATAATTTTTAGATCATGTGACTTTGTACCTATTGAAAAATGAAGATTATGTTAAACGGTTGGAATCAGCTGTTTTGACTTTGAAAATAGAGATATGTTACAACGTTAATTTCCTAATAAGTAAAAGTGGACTACCAAACTCGTTATGTAAAAAGTAAAAAACCTTTTGGGCTAAAAAGTTGCCACGAAATCTCTGTTATTCTCACACAGTCACATCCCAATAGTTGTCCACTACAGATTACGGCCTTTAAATGCTTTTTGAAAAAAAAATTTGAATCTTCAAAATTGGCACGAATTATAGCGTCAATTACTAATTACCATTTATTAAATTAGCACGAATTTTTTTAACATCCTATTCTTCTCCAGTACACCATTTTATTTTTGGATAAACAACACAAATATGAATTTTACTCTAGTACACCATTTTTTAGTAAAAAAAATATTCGAATTGATCTCGATTGCTCGATTAATAAAGGCCAAAATAAAAAATTAATATTCAACATTTAGCTTTACTGGTACCAAATCTATTAAATTTAATTGTGATAATTGAGAGCTGGAGGTGTTAATTCTTCGCTATTTTCTTTACTGATTCTGGAGATTAAAATTATTGAATGTTTTTCGGTGTATTGGAGAATGACCCAATAACAAAAATATTTATCTTTGTCCATTTGTAATTTTATTCAAGTTAGAAAATTGATATCTGTTAGTTACGTAAGTGCTATTTGTTAAAAAAAAAAAATCAACTTGATATCTGTTGTCTTTTACAGGATATTGATGATGACGATATTATAATTAGCAGTTACATTGAGAGAAAAGGTGATAAATTTACTCAAGAGTGGTTTGACGAGGTAATGGATTCATCATTGGAAAATAAATGGGAGAAAACTCAAGTCGTCGGACTGGGCTCTGTACTTATCACAACTGTAGCATTTGCTGCCGCTTTCACAATCCCCGGAGGTTATAATCAAGACAACGGTACACCAATTCTAGGGAGGAGATATATGTTCCGAGCATTTATTATCGCAGACACCATAGCATTTATACAAGGATTCTTAAGCTTATTTGTGCTTCTTTCGAGAAGTGCAGGTCCACTTCGTCCCACCCTCAATTTTGCAAGATTTGCATTTCTGTTTGCAGCAAGTAGTATGGTTGTGGCATTTGGATTGGGGTTGTATGTGACGTTTGCTCCAGTTAGCTTGCCTATTGCCATCTTCGTCCTTGTTATCACTCTAATTTTAGGGTCTCCTACTGTGTTTGATGTTTTGCGCATAGCACAAAGCTATTATGGATCAAGTAGGGTGACAACTACAACAACACTTGTGGTGTCTTTATTGCTCATCTTCTGCCTGGGATTTATGTAGATCTGCATTTCATCTCCATTCTCTATCCACGTACTCTTATTTGTACTAGAAATAATTACTGTTCATTTATTTAGCATGAAGCATTCTATTCTTAGTGCTCTTCTATTTATGGGGAACATTTTTGTTATGTACTTGGTTAGTTGGACTTTCACATAATTGATATTTCTTTTCTTACTAAATTTTGTCCTATGAAAGCCTGATTTTTACAAAAGCTTTTGTTCATTAAGATTGGAAATTTTTTAACTTTTTTTTTTTTTGAAGGAAGACACTGAAAAACTAAATAGTCTGGTTGGTTATCAGTTATCATCAATATGTATGCGCTAGGGCCCAAGGCTGACGGGCATAGACAGCTGTACTTAATTTTGGGCTTTGCAGATTCAAGGTGTCTTTGTGGCCCATGGTACTTGACTAGTAATCAAGATATATAGTAGAACTATGACATGTTAAATATATATACTGTGAAGTGGATGTCTTAATTATGTTGCATGCACTCAATCAAGCATCATTGGCTATTCAATGTCATATTCAGTTAGAAGATAATAGTCTTTTATTTAGTTATAATTGCATCGTTGCTAAATTAAACCAAAACATATGCAGAATAAGATCAGTTATGAACATATATGTACGTAGCGGGTTTGGATGGTAGCCTTCATTTCTTTTGAATAGCTAAGTCGGAAATAAATTTACATCTGTCATTGCTTCTAATTATATATTGATCACTTTTTCGGAATGCAATTCTATCTTTGTTAATAAATTCTTAATTAACAAATATGATATGTAGTGAACGTAATGATGGAACTTTTTTTCTCGCTAATGCAATATGTAAATTCTAAATAACATATATATGATGGATATTTTTTCGATTCTTTAGTATAAATCTTAGCATTCGCTACTGTTTTTTTTTTATTATTCATAGTGTGGCTGCAATACTACGGTTCCTGGGAGAGAACTTTTTATCTATAGAAAACATTAAAAAAAGAAGAGAGAGAATTGAATTTTAATTCTACTCATCCAAACTCATTTTCTTTTTTTTATTTGTTTTTCTAGTAAAGGAGTGGGGTCCACACTGTATGAATAATAATAAAAAACAGGGTTGACCCCTATTTTCGCAAGAGTGCGTATCCTCTGAGATATCTCAACTTTTGCGTGACTGACGTGTCCGGTGCCTATTCGAGGATAGTGCAGGGGCCAGTATTATTTTTTCTTTGAGATTCGTGCATAACTATTTGAATGGTTGTGATATTTCAAAAAAGCACGCAAAAGTTGAGATATCTCAGAGGATGTGAATTCTTTTCGCAAGGGGTGGGCCCATTTTTTTGTCATTATATGAATAAAAAAAGAGGGATTTGGTTCATTAAATTTTTTATCAATCCTTTTATGCATCAAATAACGAAAACATTCATTTTTTTTTTCTCTCTTATTTTATAATACTTTCTTCATTTTACAAATACACTTTTGCCTCTCTCTCTCCCTAGCTCATCCAAGCAAAACATTGTCTTTTCTACCGGTAATGTTTTTTATATATATATATATATTGTCCCAAGACTTAATTTCCAAATAAATCGTTGAACCACTGTAATCATCATCTCAATCTCATTTAGATTCTACGATTTTCTAGCTGGTATTTCCATTGAGTCTCTTCTTCCAAAATAAGGTCACAGTCGATCCATCATACCCTGTCCATCACCAAACAGATGAAGCCAACAAGAAATAAGCTGTGGAACATATTTTTAAGATCTATCGTAGAATTATTAAACCAATCACCTCGCGGGTCGATAGAGATAAATCGAGTTATGGTTTGGATCATGAATTAATTGATATCTTTAATATCAATTTAAGAAAGGGAGAGAGAAAGGGAAGTTGATGCGGAGAGCGTCAACAGAGAAATAAAATGTATGGCCCAGAACCCATTAAAGCCCAAACCCACTTGTAAATAAAATGGAGCAGCATTTTGCGCCAACCCAACCCAGTCCCGTACAGAAACAGAAATGAAAAGATAAAAAGAGCACTCAGTAGAGAAGAAATAAGGAGAAACTACAAACAACCAGGTCGTAATTGCATAAGACCTCGGATTTCTTAGTTATTGTGAAAAGCCCAAAACAGTACCATTATTACAAATTACAAAGATATAACTGAATCCAGGTCATTATTCCTCTCCTCCAGGCTTTGTTTAATGAGGAGGATTCAAATGTCAATTTTTTTGTGTCTTCACTATATCTTCATTTTTAAAAACTTTAATAACTTAATATTTAAAAGTCAAAATAAAATCATTAGATATGATCTACATTATTTTATTTATGCACATGTAAAAAATTATAACATTTCAATTTTGTTTTAGTTGTCATCAAGAGCTTGCAAAAAACGTAATAATGTGGATAATTTCTAGACGTTGATTTTTCAACTTATTGATTCACATAATAACAAAATTTAAATGTGATAATTATTTATAAGCACATAGAGAAAATAACATAGATCACATCCAAGTTTTTATTTTGACTTTTGAGCAGTAAATTTTGAGTTATTAAAGTTTTTAAAAATAGAGGCATGGTGGAGGCACAAAAAATAGAGGCATTTGAATCCTCCGGGCTTTGTTTAATTCGACGTCATTAATTTATATTAGTTGGTACATGTACCTAGAAACACCGAATTATCATATTTTACAAAACCAGAGAACGCTTGCTTTTGTGATTCATAATTTCATATCCCATTGCAGATGCATTTCTAATTAATTGTTGTTCATAGGTTTATATCCCCTACAATTAACCCTATCATATTCCTGATCGATCTAGTTTTAGAAAGTTGAAATCCTTTGTCGTTCCCCCCTAATAACTTTAAGAGGGAATTTTACACACATATATATATATATCAAAAATTGAAATTATGTCCTCCCCTTTAAAATTCATATAAATTTTAGAATTTTTGTTATTAAAAAATTAAAAATTAAAGGCACAATAAATGAAGACATTTAAATCCTCCTCTTAAAAAAATTGAAAAATTACTCAATTTATTGCCTTTTCATTAATACTCATTTTAAATTTATAAAGTTTTCATTTTCATTTCCTTTTATTATGAAATAAAAATATCTAACTTTACTCAAAAAAAATGAAAAAACGACGACATTTTGATTTATTTTGATTGGTTCAAATGTCCACAAAAATACACTTTTTATAGATAATTTCTTGATGTTGATTTTTCAACTTAATAATTTACGAAATTAAACATAAAAGTGATGTTTTTTAATTTAAATGAAGAAGAAATACTATATATCACATCTAATAATTTTATTTTTAAATATATATATTTGAACTTTCTACCTAAAAGTTATATATACATAACAAATCAAGGTACATAAATTGTAATACTTCCAAAAAATCCAATCAGCGTGCAATGACTTGCTTCAAAACATATAAAAGAGAACAAGTTATTTTAGTGGAAAAAGTTCTGCCGCTCGATCGATATAGGATGAATTCAAAGCTATCATTAAAAATTAAAAAAAAATAGTTTATTACCCGTTCATCAATGGGCAACTATACAGGTGTTCAGCCGTTCACACAAGTTGAAGCAAAAATAAAATGATATAAGCCTATGCTTCCCCTGTCCTGCTGATGTTCTTCTATAAGGATCTTTCAAAAAGCACGGCAATGCAAAAAAAACGACTAATTGAATCTTAAATTCCTGCCGGCTTGGCTATCATCCGTTCTTAATTGATTAGGGGGGAGCAAAGTGCTGCGTGTCATGGAATCATGGTTATTAGTTGGTGCGCGGGCACTACCGCATTAGCAAAACCTCCCAAGTCCTGTAGATACGTTTCCAAGGTACGTAGACGCGTGCTATACAACAGCCAGCTGGAAATTTTCATTTTTCAATTATAAGTTTATAACTAATTAAATCTTATAATAATTAGCTAAATTTACGAAACGAGTAACTATTACTAATACTTAACAATCATAAATAAACCAAAAAATTGTTGCATTGTATGAATCTCCCGTATTATTATTATTATTATTATTCCTCAATAATCATGATGACATAAAAATCTATGTTTGGTCCAGTGGCAAAGGCAAATGGCTCTCATGTGGAAGATCATAGGTTCGGAACTCACAAAGTGGAAAAATTATTTGTAATATACACAGATGTTTAAAAGTGTGTTTGATAGCTTGATCTCCAACTCACAATTTAAAAAAAAATCATGATGACATAGCAATACAGATATGTTATTTGTCAGATCTGTTATTATTATTAATATATAATTTTTTTAGTTAATAATTGTGCATTATCTATAAATATAAATTTTTTTACATTTAACAATACAATTTCTTACTCATATAATTTTAAAGTTATGATTTTATATTACTATATTATAAAAGTCCATTAACATCTAATTTTATATACCATATAATTAGTTATGAGTAATTATATGTTATGAGCGGATATATAGTAGGATGGACAAATTTGAGGCGAACGATTGATATTTCTCATATTGAAATCCTTGGTCTCATTGCTTTTTCACTTTTTTATTTACTGTTCACTACACGTATAGTTGAAGTTTCCGTAGCTGTATTCTTTGGAGAAAAAGTGCAGTCAATATGAGCCGTTTGATTAACTAAAAATCCGATCGATGCCTTATATTAAGTATTCAGAGGTTTCACCTTTTACTTTGAAAATAGAAAAAAAAAAGTAAAAATGAAGATCATAGGTATAAAATTATAAATCCATGACGCGCCCGTATTAACTTGGAACTTCTCTTAATATAAATTAACGTCCATGACGCCTCTTAAATCTTTAAAAGTTCTATCGTGCATCCATGAACGAAGTGCATCGTGCATCCAACCTTGTCCGATGTCCATAAATCGTGGACTTCGCATCTAGTGTGCTTAAAAAAAACTAAAAAATTGAAACTAAGCCATGTTTTGATTTAAGATTTAATTAATTAACTACCAGACAGAATGATAAAAAAAAATTATTCGTCAGAGAACATGATTAATTAGTCACCCACTAGGTGGGTAGATTTATTTTATATTCCTGTTTCTTGCTTTTTCAAATTAGAAATATATGATAGATTAATCTCGGTATCACAGTAGTATCATATTTCAATGAACGGGGAATAAAATAAAGCTTTCTTTTTTTTTTCTCTCAATTAAATACGGGCTAGACCCATATTTTTCATCAAAAAATAAAGCTTTTTTTGTATTGATTGAATTGTATCTTTACATTGTACATTACATCTGTTTATATAGGCCAACAAGCTAGCCGTTGCTATTTCCTAATCTATAATTAATTAGCCGTTTACACCACCTAATACAGATAGATTATAACCCAATTTGCGCCAGCTTAATTTCCTAATTTACTGGCCTGCTTATGTAAGGTTGAGAGCTGTCAGGGATATAATTGGATTGGGTTTGATATTGATTAGATTTGATATCTTCAACATATCAAAACAATAACAATCCAACAGACGAATCAATAGTCCCACAAGCATATCAACAAGTATCACAGTAGTAAGAGGAAGTCGTACCAGTACCAACAAATCCATTCAGTTTTCGAATTGTTGCATCTTATCATAATTCCAGTTTGCCCAAATTCAGAAATTAATCAGATCCATGACTAAACCTTTTCAGTAAACATCAAACTCAATACCTGTAATTTCAGCCCTTTTGTCAACAATACTATTTGAGGGGTCCCTTTCTTAACACCATAAATTTCGTCCCTAATCAGATCCGTACCAGTTCGCTTTCAAGGCTGCTACCGAATTGGTACGATCATGAAAGGTCTCCATAAACACTTCTAATTGAAATTAGACAAAAACTGAATATCAACTAAACCACAGAAGAGAAGGGTTCAAATGCCTCTATTTTTTTGCCTCTATGATGACTCTATTTTTGAGACGATCATAACTCAAAATTTAAAACTTAAATGTCAAACTAAAACAGAGAGATACGATATACATCATTTTTTTATGCACACATAAAAAATTATGTCATTTCAATTTTCAATTTTGTTTTAATTATTATGGAGAGTTTGCACAAATATACTAATGTGGATAATATATAGACGTTGATTTTTGAACTTATCAATTCACACAAAAACAAAATTGAAGTGACATAATTTTTATGTTCATGTAGAGAACCTAACACTGTTCATGATGATAAACTTAGTATTATCAAGTATGGTTGAATCTTGAATGGAACCATATATATGAACATAAGTGTAACACTTGTTTGGCAAAGTACTTGCTGTTTGGCAAAGTACTTATTGGTACGATTTCACTGAGTAGCGAGTATGATGGGATTGGGTAGCCAACTTAATTTAATGGTTTGTTGGATCGACTGTTTGAACTTTGAAAATCGGAAAACGACTTAGTAGTATCGGAGAACTAGGAACAAACGTTTTGATATTAGCCACACACACTCTCTCTCTCTCTCTCTCTCTCTCTCTCTCTCTCTATATATATATATATATATAGAGGTTGACTATTCTACTTATATAAGCATATGATGACATATGCTTATAAGTCAATTTTGTGTTTTTAAAGTTCAAATAGTCGATCTGAAGCGCTCAACATGTTCTCCATATTAAAATGTGCTTGGAGACCAAATTTTACATTTTTTGAAAAAAATTTACTATTTTTTTAGAATTTTTTAAAAACAGTGTTTCAATATGCTATAAAAATTCAGAAAAATAATAAATAATCCTCAAAAAAAGTGATTTTGAAAAATTCTAAAAAAATAGTAAAAAAATTTCAAAAAATGTAAAATTTGGTCTCCAAGCACATTTTAATATGGAGAACATGCTGAGCGCTTCAGATCGACTATTTGAACTTTAAAAACACAAAAATGACTTATAAGCATATGCCATCATATGCTTATATAAGTAGAATAGCCAACCTCTATATATATATGAGGAGGGATCGGATGACACCTTTTTTGGTGACATCGAATGACACCATGTATTTCAAAGTTTTCAAAGTCCAAACAGTCGATCCAAACCGTTCAATATGATGGATATATTAAAATGTGCTTGCATATCAAATTTTACATTTTTTTTAATTTGTTTACTATTTATTAAGTATTTTACAAAATCATTGTTTTCAGACTATTGAATTTTTGTACCATCTTAATAAATAGTAAAAAAAATTAAAAAAATGCAAAATTTTATCTGCAAACACATTTTAATATATCCATCATATTGAACAGTTTGGATCGACTGTTTGGACTTTGAAAATGCACGGTGTCATTCGATGTCACCAAAAAAGAGTGTCATCCGATCCCTCCTATATATATATGTGTGTGTGTGTGTGTGTGTGTGTGTGTGTGTGTATTTATATGTGTGTATATATATATGTATATATTAAACTGGAAACTCAGAAATAATACAATATATATATAAGTCAACCGTAATCAATCTTTTTACTTTCTACATATCCGTCAACCATAATAATTATTATAAATATATTAATTTGCTGTTACCATCACTGTTATTTATTAATGAAGATGGCAGGTCATGTTGGTCATTATACCGTTCACTTCCCCTGTAGGATTCTTCTTATTTCTAATCTCTTCTTATTTCCAACTTAATTGACTCGAACCACACAGAAAAACTTGCCTATTTTTCTCATCACTCCCCTCATTTCTTTCACACAAAACCATTATCATGGCTCAGGTTGTTGTTTCTGGTGTGGTGGATATGCTCAGCAGCCTCTTGATCAACGAAGCTGTATTCATATATGGCTTAAATGATCAGATCGAATTGGTGAAGTTACAACTTCATCAGATGCAATGCTTCTTAAAAGATGCTGATTCGAAGCAGAAGAAGGATGCGAGAGTAAGGGGTTGGGTGAAGGACATAAGAGATGTGGCTTATGAGACGGAGGACGCAATCGACACCTTCCTTGCTGAGATCGCTCCAACCGAATGGAAGGGTGTCGGTGTATTCATGAAGTATGCTAAAAAGCCTGCCGAGTTTTTTGCACGACACAAACTCCGCGAAAAGATATCTAAAATACAAGCTAAACTCAAAATTATCTCAGAGGGGAGAATTACTTTCGGGATTAAAAATTTGGAGGAAGAGAGAAGAGAAGTGGGATCAGTTGTTAGAGGGGCTGTGAATCTGGACGATGATGATTATGAAATTGTCGGATTCAAAGATGAGAAACGAAAGTTGATAGACCAGTTGGTTACCAGTGGGAGGGAACAAAGAAGACAGGTTGTTTCCATTGTCGGGCAGGGCGGTCTTGGCAAGACAACACTTGCCCACAAAGTGTACAATCACAATGTAATCAAGATGCACTTTGAGGTTACCATTTGGTTTACTATTTCGAGCGATTTCAAAATAGTTGATATTTTGAAGAAGGGACTCCGGAAACTCGGGGTTGTTGTAAGCAAAGAGAAAAAAAAGATGAGGAATTTTTATTGGAAGAGATGAAAAAGATATTGGGTGAAAGAAGATATCTTATTGTCTTGGATGATGTTTGGGCAAAGGATCTCTTTCCAATTATTAAAAGAGCACTGCCCGATGTTGGTAATGGAAGCAGAGTGCTCATGACCAGCCGTTTTGTGGCTGTTGCAAAACGAGCAGATCCTGGTAGCATTCCACATGAACTCCGCTACCTCAATGAAGAGGAGGCCCTAAATCTTCTCCTTGCAAAGGCATTCCCCTATCAAAATCCAGCTTCAATTTGCTTGGAAAATAGTCATCTAGTCGAAGTGGCAAAACAGTTTGCACAAAAGTGTGGTGGTTTACCACTAGCACTGGTGGTAATTGGAGGTCTCCTATCAGTGAAGGTCCCGACCTATAACGATTGGAATCGCGTACTACAAAATATGGATTGGCAATCGGATGGCAGTGAATGCATGCAAGTTCTGGCCACAAGCTATCAGGATTTACCATATTCTCTCAAGCAGTGTTTTCTGTACATGGCATGTTTTCCTGAGGATTGCGAAATCCATACTGGACCTCTGATGAGAATGTGGATTGCAGAAGGATTTATCAAGCCTGAGGGTAGATGGACTTTAGAGGATGCAGCAGAACGCTGCTTAGAAGAACTCACTCAAAGGTAAACTCTGTTCTTTTACTTTGTGTTTTTAACACTAGGCAAGCTACAAATATTTTTACTAGTACTAGCAGCATGAATGGCTTATATTTGTTACCAAATTTTTTGAGTAACAAATATGGGACTTAATTCATAACAACATTTTTTTTTTTTTTGGAGTACAGGCGTAATAATTTAAAGTATATAAGTTAACTAAACCTTGATATTAGCCACTCTCTCTCTCTCTCTCTCTCATTCTCTCTCTCTCTATATATATAGAGAGAGAGAGATAGGCTATCATGCTTTGGGAAGTAAAGCGAGTGTTTTACTCCCGCTCATATCTCCATTTTCGAAGTTCAAACAGTCGATTCGAACTTCTCAACATGATCTTCATATTGATATGTGCTTGGAGACCAAATTTTACATTTTTTAGAAAAAATTTACCATTTTTTTAGAATTTTTGAAAATCACAGTTTTTCTTTAAATAAAAAAATAATAATAAATTCATAAAAACACTGATTTTCAAAAATACTAAAAAAATAGTAAAAAATTTCCAAAAAATGTAAAATTTGGTATCCAAGCACATATCAATACGAAAATCATGTTGAGAAATTCAGATCAATTGTTTGAGCTTTGAAAATGGAGATATGAGTAGGAAGTAAAACACCCTATTTACTTCCCAAAGCATCGTAGCATCACTCTATATATATATATATATGGGATGGGCTATGGAGAGACGTGGAGTAAAACAAGTTTTTACTTCACGCCTCATTATTTTCATTTTGAAAATCTAAACAACCGATCCGAACCGTTCAACATGATCTCCATATTGAAATGTACTTGGAGACCAAATTTTACATTTTTTGGAATTTTTTTACTATTTATTAAGCCACTTTGAAAATTGTTGATCCATTGGTTCATAATTTTTTACTGTTTTGCTAGTGTTCACCTGGATCAGCGATTTTCAGAGTGGCTTAATAAATAGTAAAAAAAATTCCAAAAAATGTAAAATTTGGTCTCCTAGCACATTTCAATATGGAGATCATGTTGAGCGGTTTGGATCGGTTGTTTGGATTTTCAAAATAGAGATATTGCGTGGAGTAAAAACTTGTTTTACTCCACGTCTCACCATAGCCCATCCCTATACACACACACACACACATACATACATGAGAAAAATATATATATGTATTGGCATCCAACTACAAAGGCCGACGAAATAATGATCAAGTTAAGTAAAAAATTGATGATATGTTCTCTCTATATATAGTATACACAAGTTATGTACAAAATGTTGGTGCAATTATTTGAAAAAAGAAAGGCATGTTATAGATTTGATAAACTAACAGTTCAGTGATGTCAGAAAATTACAATAGATTTTCAAATTGCAATAAAATTAATAAATTACATATCTCTAGCATATATAACGAGCAAAGCTAACGTGTGCTAGACTCATAAAGAGGACTTGATGAGCATAACTCCAAGGAAAATGATCTTATAGATTTAAAATTTTGAATTCATTTAGAACAAAGTCAAGAAGTAAAAAATTGATGAAAAACTGAATGCATTTAAATAACATATAAAAATTCTTTTTTTTTTACCACTTGACTTTGTATTTACTAAATTCGAAAATTTCAAATTTGGCATGTACACGTATTACTCGTAAAGTAGATCAGTTTCATTAGTTTGAATTCATCATTTGAATCCAATCCGATAGATTTTTAGAGTTATATTCACCAAGTCCTTTTGGTGAGCATAGCACACACTAGATTTACTCCATATATAATATATTTAATTTTCTAATTTTGGAAATATATTGTCTTTCACAGTAGTTAAATAAGTATTGTTGTCAATATGTCCTTAATTGTAAATATTTGATTAAAGAAAATTTATCCAATAACCAATTGTTGTAGGGAACTTTAAAACTCTTGTTACAGATATTTATCATCGAAAACTAACTTATACTGATTATCTATATATGTTATTTTTGCATAGATGCATGGTTCAAATCTCCCAGAGATCTTTAAAATATGGAACTATCGAGCGTTGTCGTATTCACGATCTTCTGCGAGAACTAGCCATCAATGAGTCCAAAGAGGAAAATTTTCTACAATTGAATCCCCATCCAATAAAAGGACCGCATCTTACCTCACGCCGAGCAGCTCACTTTCATACGGACGTTGTCAAATTTTGCCAGAACACCAACCTACGTTCCTTGCTAATTTTTGATGTTCACTTAGCATGCCTAATCAAGTTTAGATTGCTCAGGGTATTAGAATTGAAAGGCGTTTTGTCCATTGAAAATCTCCCTAATGAGGTAACAAATATGGTTCACCTCAGTTATCTTGGGTTGAGTAGGACATGGATACATTCTCTTCCAGAAAAAATATATCGTCTTCAAAAGCTTCAAACCCTGGATATTAGATTCACATATGTGACAACTGTACCAGTGTCTCTATGGGAAATATCAACACTGAGGCATGTACATGCTTCCTGGAATAGACCAATAAATGGACCACCCAAGGGATCTAAACTAGAGCACATACTGACCCTTAAGTATGTGAAAGTGATGGCATGGGAAAACGATTTGCCAAACATGGAAAATATCAGAAAGTTGGGAATAAGAAACAAAAATAATCGAGAATCAAAACCAACTGCTCAATTGCTAAAAACTTTGGAGCATCTCTGCAGTTTAAGCATTGAATGGACAATCCTTCCAGATGAGATAGTCGATATGAGGTCCTTCCGTAGCTATCAGAATATACGAAACTTAGAGCTCCTAGGAGAATGGCCCCGAAGCATGCCTTTCAATGCGGCAATGATACCTGAACATGTTACACAACTTGTACTTTATCGTACAAGGTTGGAGCAAGATCCAATGCCAGAACTGAAGAAGCTACGGAGTATTAAGTTGCTTGATCTGGGTCGACATGCGATAACCTGTAAGAAGATAGTGTGCTCGGCAGGAGGGTTCTTGCAGCTTCAGATATTATACGTTACAGAAAACGACTCATTGGAGGAGTTTCATGTGGAGGAAGGCTCCCTTCCCATGCTTAAATATCTGTGGATAGTAGCATGCTGGAAGCTCAGGATGTTGCCTGAGTTGCAGTATGTAACCAGTCTTCAAATATTCGAAACTAGTGTGATGCCCTATGAATTTAAATTAAGGATTTCTCATCCTGATGGAGAGGATTGGCACAAAATACAGCATATCCCTGAAGTTAAATATTTATTTTAAATGTTTGTACTACCACATAATTTTATGTAGAGAGTTTTCATGTATTCTTTTATATTTTTTTTTTCCAATTTGCTGAATAGTTTAACAAACTGTGCCATTTTTTGAAAATTGATTTATCAAAATTCAATTTGTATTTTCTCTATTAAATCATAGATAGAGAGTTATGCACGTCTCATTTTTAAAAAGTAAAATCGATGTTTACTCATTCAACAATTGGCAACATGGAGGCGTTCACACAAGTCGAAGCAAAAGAGCAAAAAATAGAAGCCTCTGCCTTGAAAGCTAGAATGTCCTGCTGACTGCAGCAGCTTAAGTTCTTCTATAATGTCCTTTCGATAGCCCGGCAATGCAAAATCCCATTTTAAATCGCCCATCCTTTGAAATACATGCCACAGGATTAGGGACATACAGAGCGCGCATCGCCAAAGTGTCGAGAATGAAATGATTGGAGCATTTGAGACACTAAATCATTGGAGCATTTGAGCCCGGCTCTTTATGTATATTATTTCTCATTTTTTTTTAAATTACTCATTTCTTCTTTTGAAATTTATAATATTATATTTATCTTTTTAGATTCTGAATATTCTCATATTTATCTCATTTATTATTTTCAATTAAAACATATACATTACATTTATAAAATTTTCATTTTAATCTTTATCAAGAAATAAAATTATGTAATATGTATAAGAGAAAGATTTTGTCATCTTATTAGCTTGTAAAAGATTAATTTCATGACGGTTAAAAGTAAAAGTTGAAAAACAATAATATCTTCGTGAACTAATCTAAGAAACTAAATTATGCATCTTCTCATTATATATTTTCTAAAACAAAAACTTGAATTCTACATAAAAAAACTTCCTACATTAAACAAAAGATTTTAATAATTTAATATAAGATAAAATGGAAATAATATAAATGTATGATATATTTTTATAAAAAAGACAATAAGTAGGATAAATGTGACAATTTTGAAATTTAGAATGATAAATATGATATGGGTGAGGCTATCACGTGATATGCATAATATAAAGCAGTCCGTGCTAGGGTTTGAGAGAATTGTATTTGGTAGAAGTGACGCGAGATGAGACTGGTTGTCGAGGTCAAGAAGGACGCTGCTGTTGGAGTTGAGGGAAAACACGATTCCTACAAGGAAGAGGGGGAGTGTTTGCGAGGAGCAGAAGAACTTAGTGAAAATTATAGAAAATTTGGTTTTAGTAATTGGAGTTTAAAATTATCTACTTCTATTGGTTTTAAGTGTAGAACCAATAGAAGAAGTTGACAGACTTATTATATCAATTATACATTAGAAAAATAGATAGAAGATGAAGGACATCTTCGATCTTCTAACGGTTCTAAGTGTAGAACCGATATAATAAGTCTGTCAACTTTTTCTATGGGTTCTAAATGACAAACCGATAGAAAAAGTTGACATTCTTCTAATGGTTCACAGTTTGAGCTGAAAGAAAAAAACGTGCACTCTTTTTTAGCAGTTTTTTTATTGTAGAATTGATAGAATAAAGATTGAATTAATTACCAAACTTACCACAACACCTCTATACTTCCCGTTTTGATCAAAATGCATCAAACCGATAAATGATTGGGCGTTAAAGAGATCGAGACCATGCATATTTGTAGTAGTGTTTCATATTGTAACTCTTGCCAATTTTTTTTTTTTTTTTTTGTAAATACTTACAAATTAAAATATTTTTTTTCATTATATACAAACGACAAAACAGAGAAAAATGTACTCACAAATATAATTATATGTTGTTGATCTCCCATCCGAATTCTCCACTAGGATATGTTGTTCAGTTTTTTGTTGGAATATTCTGGTTAATTAACTATCGTGGCCAAAGAAATCTCGTCCTGTCAAAATGAAATAACTAATTGTGAAAACTTGTTTGAAAGCCCACCTATGTTTGCTGAGCTTCTCAAGACAGCAACAGAAGGCAACAGGGATCGTTTAGTAAAACACCACTGAATTGAAAAACAAGAAGCCTTTCATGTTCATAAGGTATATTTCCGAGAAAGGTTGAGTCTGATCGTAATTAAGTCTCTATGTATTATTTATAGGTTGACGAATGGAGACATGCTATTAAATATTTGATGCCCCTTGATTGTGCTGGGTAGATTTTTTTTATTTTTTTTGCAAAGTTACTGGGTAGATTTGAGGTAGTGTACATGATACTGTTCATAATGTACAGTCAATAATTCTAGCCCAATTGCTCCTCCGATTCATACCATTCATAGCCCATTTTTTTTTACTTTTGTCTTATTTGACAAAATTTTGTTCACATAAATGTACCAATGACCATATATTTCAGCATTTTAAAATTATGTGATTTTTTTTTTTACACCATATGTTGCATAATTTAGCTTGAGCAGAAACTGTTCAGCTGGTGTTTATATTCTTTTGGTACTAAAATCTAGATCCTAAATATCTGTAGCTATTGGGAGAACATATTTTCTAACTGTTATTTCCATTGAGTCTCTTGTTCTTAAAATTGATACAATCGATCCCTAATACCCTGTTCTTCACCAAACAAATGCAGCAAACAAGAAATAAGCTACGAAACATAATTTTGAGATGTATAATAAAATTCCTTCAATACGAAATCGGATCATATATCCAATCACCTCCCAGGTTTTTTTTTTTTTTTTTTTTGCATTACACCTCCCAGGTTGATGGAGATAAACCGAGTTATCGATTGGATTATATATGAATTTAAGAAAGAGAGAGAGAAAGAAAAAGTGGCCCAAAATTGCTTCAAGTTCAAATCTAACAAGTCCTCAAGTGTTTCAAGGAAAAACGTGGCCTAAAATCTATTAAAGCCCAAACCCACTTGTAAATAAAATGGAAAACCATGTTACGCCAAGTCATTCCAGCTCCGTACAGAGAAGAAAAGAAAAGATAGTAATTGCACAGGTAGAGAAGAAAAATGGTAATTAACGAGAAAGGAGAAACTGCATAGAAGTAGAACCAGGTCGTAATTATTACTAATTATTACTG
Organism: Carex kokanica; assembly: GCA_025461125.1. Lineage (NCBI taxonomy): Eukaryota > Viridiplantae > Streptophyta > Magnoliopsida > Poales > Cyperaceae > Carex > Carex kokanica. The sequence continues at coordinate 27,623 of JAJGRX010000898.1, forward strand.
CGAATAGTCCAAAACAGTACAATTATAACTAATCCTACGGGCTTTGTATAGAAAGTTTAAACTATTTTTTCCTTAGTTGCTTGTAAATTATTGCTAATTTTAGGTCGTAATTCCTCTCCTTCGGGCTTTGTATAGAAAGTTTAAACTCTTTATCGTTTGCGGATTGCCCCCTAATAAATTTCAAAATATTATTTTTTCCTTCGTTGCTTGTAAATTATATTTTTGTCGTATTATTATATTATATTGTAAAGTAATGTTGTTCGTTTGTAAGTTCATTATTGCAAGAACAGCACAACAACTTTAGAACAAATATTTAACTAAAACAACGAGGCCAAGGCGTCTGAAGTTACAATTACATTGGCTCATGTTACTATGTTAGTGTACTCTATTCTCATAAGTTTATACCATCACGATCACTGTAAAACAATATATAATCCCGTTTACCTCATAGTCATGAATTTTTCATCTTAATTAACGTAATCGGAGTATTGCTATAAATTATGCGTTAAAATATAGTTGTTTGGATAGAATATATATTTCATAAAACAATGATACTCTTACCAGCCTTAGATTATGGAAACTGCGTACTATACCCTCGTAAAAAATATATATAATTATGGTACCCAATTGGAATTATTACGAAACGAGTCGCATATTCAGTACAAATTTCAACGCTACACTTTTATATCTAAATAAAATTGCTGCTGCTTTGGAACATCAAATAACGACATTAAATAAAGATGTATAATAACAAATTATGTGCAATAACTTGGTTCAAAAATTATGCAAAACAGATTATATATAGTACATAAATTGTAATGCTTTTAAGCAATCCAATCAACATTCAATGACTTGTTTCAGATCATTGAAATAGAATATAACTTTTTTATGGAAAAATTAACTTCTGCCACTCCATTAATATTGGATGAATTCAAAGTTTTCGTTTAAAAAAACAACGATATTTGCTCGTGTATCATTGGCAACATGAAGGTGTTCAAACAAGTGGAAGCAAAAGATCAAACATAGAAGCCTCTGCTTACGCTGTCCTGCTGATGCAAGCAGATGAAGTTATTCTGTGACATCTTTCCAAAAGCATGACCATGCAAAATCAAATTTGAAATTGTCTCTCCATTATGAAAACATGTGCCACAAGATATATATCATTTCGTCTGATCTTAATCTCCAACAAAAAATCGTCTTATCATAATATTTAAAAATGGAGAAGAATTGAAATATCTTAGTTTCTATAACTTTAGTAATTTAATATTTCAAACTCAACTATCAAAATAAAATGGTTGAATATGAAATATTTATTATTTTCTTTATGCATCTGGAAAATACTACAATATTTTTATTTTATTTTAATTGACATCAAATTCTTGCAAAAATACACTGATATTGATAATTTTGGGATGTTGATTTTTTAATATATTGATTAACATAAAAATAAAATAAGAAAATAATATTTTTATTTGCATCTATAGAAAAATGATATAGATCACATTATTCTTAGAATTTTTATTATTAAAAAAAACATTTTTACAATTTTTATTATTATTAAAACAACGACATGTTGGAGACAAAAAATGAGGACATTAACTACAAGAATGGAACAATAACCGTGAGGGTATCGTTGCGGATACTCCCGTCGGTTATATCGACACGTTCAGAAATAACACTTTTCTGTCAGTGTACTCTCGCGCGGATAGTCATTTGTTACTCTCGTGGATACTGTCCCAAATTTGTAGTAATTCAAACCTTCTTCCTAACAATTATATACGAAACAAATCAAAGTGCATAAAATATATAACGTTTAGGCCATACAATTAGTTCTCCAAATGTAGAATTAGGGAAAAAAAAAATAATGGAAAAACTTCAGCTATACGATTCAAAGCTTTCAGTAAAAAGAAAAAAAAAACAATTTTCTTTGACTAAAATCACTGCCTCGTGTAAGAAATTGGAGGTTTAAAATTTGAATATAAAATCTTTTATGGATATTCTTGCTTTCTATTTTTATAGTTAGATAACTATATATATATAGGAATTTTTATCTTGGAATTCCTTAAAAAAACAATATGAAAAATATGATTTGTACCCATTCATCAAATGTGGCATCATGAAGACGTTCACATAAGTTGTAGCAAGAGATCAAAAGGAGAAGCCTCTGCTTACGCTAGTGTAATAAAATACGGTTCATGCGTCATATGTAGCATGCAGCCCACTACCGCATGAAATTAGTTTATGCGGACCGCATATTAAATATTTTATTTATTACAAAAATTCGAATTCATTTGAATCCAAATAATATTATTTATTGAAGTGAATCGGATATCTGGTTATAACCGAAATCCAATCCAAATTCAAACCCGAGCAGAGTCTAATTGAGCAGTTGGGTAGGTAGTTCACAGCTTCTTTTATAGAGTAGGGAGCACTACTTTTCTTTTGTTCAGATGTTGTGGGACTAAAAAATTAAAAGCTCTTACCGGACAAACACAGAACTGCTTTTCTTTTCAGTTTTTCGCTGGACCATTATCCCACGCCATCATGCATTCATGCTACCATCCCTAAATTATGTTGGGCCAAAAAATGTTGGGCCTTTATATAAGAAATGTTGAGCAACGTAATTAAGGTGAAATTTAGGAATTTAGACATTCTCATATTTGTTCAGATCTGTAGCTGAATGATTTTTACTAAGTTTTTTTCATTATTTTATAAATTTTCATTATTTTATTACTATTTTATTTAATTACATCATGATAAAACCGCATATATAAGTCCGCATGAAAATCCGCATATGCAGCCGTATACCGTATATGCGGTATGCGGTAGCCTTCCGTATACCGCATGAAAACCGTATTTTAAAACACTGGCTTATGCTGTACTGCTGACGAAATCACATGAAGTTCTTCTGTAGCATCTTTACGGAAATACAAAATCCAATTTTAACCTGCCTCTCGTTTATGAAACATATACCACACGATCAGGCATACAGAGCACGCATTGGCAAAGTTGCAAGAGAAAAAATGACTAATAATTGAATCCAACTACTTTCAGATACTGTCCTCCCGTTCTTAATGTCTCCATTATGCTGGTGGAACCCGCCCATGTGCTCTTTCTAGGTCGACACTATCTGCTATAGTGCTATGCTACTTGACTGATTGACTCCCAGGGAGCCAGAATTGTAATAGAATTTAATGTGCACGAGTTGAATGATTCGATCCAGTGCAATATCTGAGTTGTTAGTTTGTTTGACACGAATCTCAAAACGGACTCCTAGCCTATATCTAAATAGACACCGAATTTCAATCGCTCAGTTGGGAGTTTGCCAACCCTTATTATACTCGGTCTGGTACCTAGGAGGATACGATTTTGGAGTCGAACCCACGTAAGATGCGTTTTTCTACTGAGTGGGTACTGCACGATCCGATCAGAATTTTGTTGCACTGTTTTTTCTGGACCATGTGATCAGCAATTTTCAAAGTGGCTTAATAAATAGTAAAAAAATTCCAAAAAATGTAAAATTTGGTCTGCAAGCACATTTCAATATGTAGATCAACTTGAACGGTCGGATCGACGTTTTGGACTTTGAAAATCCAAAAAGTAAGCCGAAGTAAAACGATGGCTTTACTTTGCAAAGCACAATAGCCCATCTCATATATATATATATATATATAATTGGCGTATCGTATCCGGAATTTTTGAAAATTGCCGTATCGCCGTATCCGTATCGTATCCGATACGATACCCGTACCCGTATCCATGCAACTTAACTAATAATTGAATCCAACTACTTTCAGATACTGTCCTCTCGTTCTTAATGTCTCCATTTATGCTGGTGGAACCCGCGCATGTGCTTTTTCTAGGTCGACACTATCTGCTATGCTACTTGACTGATTGACTCCCAGGGAGCCTGAATTGTAATAGAAGTTTCTGTAGCTGTATCTTTTGGAGAAAAAATGGAGCCAATCTGAGCCATTAATTAGAGCCGTTGGATTAAGAGTAAATTCGATGAATGTCCAATAATTATTAAAGGGATTTATTCTGTGTCATATTCTAGCAAAAATAAATTAAATGAGAAGGGGAATGTGTATTAATTGGTTTCTATAAAGACATTTTGTTAACAAGTTTGAAGAAATAGTATTTTGTTTGATGTTTTAAAGTTGTTGGATATTTTATAAAATTATTCAAATTAAAAGACTAAATATTCTTATGTATTATATACTATGTTAAGAGGTGTAGTAATAATGATAAAAATATTCAATATTGAGAAATTTAATGTTTAAATTAACTTTATTTTGACTAGAGGTCTTTAACAGTATTCCACTTTAAAGGACACTAAATACTAGTGCCCCTACTCTTTGATTGAAGCCGTAGTACTATCTAACCACCAACCGGTTCCCATTAAATGTTCTTTAAAGTAGTTTGTATATTTTTTTCCTTCAAAACCAAATACTAAATTGTTAAAAGAGAGCTGAACTTCTTTAATTTTGGTAAAATTAAAAAAAACTTTGGAAAAATTATAACGAAATTTGGCTCTCTCATATCTCTCATACAGTACATAAAATTTGTTCCGCTTTAAAGGTCGTAGAGAATTACTCCCCAAATATACAGAAATTATCCGAAAGAAAAAAACAATAATGAACTTAGTATTACATAAAATCTAAGCGATATTTTTTTATTACAAGTGAAATCATTATCTTTTAAAAAAAATCCTAAATGTGAAAGGATATGAAAAGACTAGGTACAAGGAGAGCAGTGAATGTCCTTTTCATTAATGACGCAACATGGTACCGGTCAGAAATTAAATTAAATAAATATAGCACATTATTGCATCTATTACGTACCGGTATATGGATATGCAGCATTACATTTACTAAAAGTCTAAAACCTTTTTAAGAAACCGGTACAAAAATACTCAATCTCAGTTGTTACAATTTATAACAAAATTTAAAAAGCATGTGAATCACATTTATGCTCTAGAACCCCCAGAATTTTGTATATTACAAAAACTTGGTAGCAAGAGCAATTCCGTATATTGGCGTCTTGCAAGATATCATTCAAAGGCATCCATGGTATCACCTCCAGTACCATCCTGAGCCAGCACAAACTTCTAGTCCTCCAGTACCATCCTGAGCCAGCACAAACTTCTAGTCCTCCAGTTCAATGAAGCCATTTCCATTCTTTTCCAAGAGACGGAGGCAAAAGCTCTGAACAATAACCATATTATTATTACTCATTTGTAAGGATTAGAGTTATGCGCTAAATATATATATAACCATCTTAAAATAATTGATCATGACGCGACATGTTTCGTCAAAAATATTTTTCATGGCTAAGTTTCCAATCAATACTATAAGCAAGCTCCAGTTTAAGTCATCAATAGCTGTTGTGACCTAACCAAAGCAAAACGAAAGAGGAAAAAGTGTAATAGGCACCATGAATCCCGAGAAGCAGGTTATCAAAAATAACGTCGGACACATGCAGAATTTTCTTATATACCTTTAGAAGAAAATAATGCATACATTTTGATTTTAAAGTTTTCTAAATTTTAGGTTTAGATTAACTTAATTAGGTGATTGTTTATTTTCCTCTCTGTTCTGTCTGTGATGTCAAACTTCTGTCTCTGTTCCATTGTTATTACAAAAAAAAATACTTTTCACCAATCTAGAGGTATTTCATTATTTTTTTTTTTTTTTGCATTCAAAAGCCCGTAGGCCAGGTACTTCAATTTTACTCTACTAGATAAGACATTAAATATTAGTAGTGTATTAATTGACTGAAGATGTAGTAATATCCAGCGGGTCCTTCACCTCGTTTTTCCTTGGAGGCCAAAAAGTAAATTGTTAAAAGAGAGCTAACTTATCAATTTAGCTAAAACAAAAATAATCTGAAAAAATATAAAGAAGATCCAAGTAATGATTTCTGAGGAGTTGACATGCACCTTAATGTGAACTTGATTTTCAAACAGTGATTTATGTTTTCTGAGGATGAATCGAGCCTCAATGACGAGCAATTTTCCTAAATCAGTATAAAAAACACAGTATACTTGTTTCTGAAAAAAAAAAAAAAAAAAAAAACAGTATGCTTGAAGGAAGCACCTTGATGTTATTGTTATTTTATCTGACAAAGCATTTTTTGGGTATCATCATCTTACAATTATTTCTATCACCAAGGACAATTTGGATTGCTTGATAGAAGAAGAAGGTTATGTGCTTGGAAGCTCTTCTGTTGTCATCAAGACTTGTCCGACTCATTTCGCATTCTTTGCAAACCATATGAATTTGCTGAAGAATAATGTTGAAAGAAAAAATTGAACAAATTCAACCAAAAAAATTTGCTGAAGAATATATAGGAATCGTTATTCCTGAGTGAAAAAAAAAAAATTGAACCGTACTTTGATACATGCGTGTATGATATAAAATTTAGGTGATTTTGTTTTAACAAGACAACATTATCCTTTAATAAATTATAAATTGAAGAGGATATGAAAGAATAAAGAGAGGCGAAAGGTTCCCCCAAATAATTTAGGCCTTTCCGTGAGCTGGACTAACATTTTTTCTCAAAAGAAAAAAAAAAAATTAAGGCCTTTTCCACTGACGCAGAATGTGACCGGTCAGAAGTTAAATTATTTAAATAAAAATAACCCATTATTGGCCTTGAGACTCCACTATAAAATCTTCCCGCAACAGTCTATATATCCTACTTTGCGATAGAGTAAGAGTAATTCAAGTTATTGATTTTCAGACTCCACTACAAAATCTTCCCCCAATAATCTATCCTATTTTGCTAAAGTGTGAGAGTAATTTAAGCTAAACGTGATAGTAATGGCCATTCCATCCTCCCAAAGCATAAGATCTGAAAGCGAAATGGTAACCGAACGTGCAGTTATGCCTGCTGATCTTTTCAGAGCAGCAATAAAAGGCGACAGTGATGTATTAATTCGACGTCTTCAACTATTGCCTGAAGAATCGCAAGAAATGAAGGTAATATTTCAAAATTACGGCTTCATTGAATATATAGTGTCAATAACCTTCCTAACTAAACGGGGAAGCACACAGGGAAAAACATGACAGCATCGTGAAGTAATAATAATACATATTACATTTAATTTAATTTCATTTTATTAATTCCTATTATTATTGTTATGATTTTTTATCATAATTTTTCTAGTGTGCATCTTGTTGGGAAATTTTGACGTACTAATATGTTTAATACTAAGTTTAATACAAAATATGTTTACTTGTTTAGTAGAGTTTGAAATAGTATATATGGGAAGGAGAGACAAAATTATTTGAATATTGGGGGGGTGGGGGGGTGCTAAACATTATTTTTAGTTAAGAAAACTGTGGATTGCTCAATTTATCTTTGGACAGTTTTTTTTTTATGTTGCTCTTTTTTTTATTTGGACACTTGTTTTGTTTAATGTTAATGACAAAAAAAAAAAAAAATCTTCCATTTTGAACTTTCCAAGAGCAATAACTTTTTTTCTTTAATGCTGATGATTGGGAAACCGAAGCAAGTATATGGAAATGAAAATGCAGTCTCCTAATAACTAACTGAATTTGATTTGTAAACTTTACATATATTATATAGGGAGGCTAATTAATACATATAAAAGACAAATAGTTAAGGTTCAATATACTTCATAAAAAAAATTCAATATGGCCCAATACTTATACTAATCAAGAATCTGTTATTTTGTAATAATGCATTACAAAACTAATTTAATAATAAATATTTTGACCAAAATATTATTTTCGACACTAATGACTCCTTACTCATGCATATACATGTCCAAAAAACATGATTCTAAGTTCATTTTGTATAAATTATGGATGCCAGCCTTGAAATTTTTCATTTTATGATATATTGGGTGCTGTTTATCTGTCAAATTCATTCATCTTGCACAAAATTACTCAAATTTCATAACAAAAAAATATACACGTTCTTACAAAATAAAGCTTTTAAATACTGATTGTAGCTAACATAACCCACCAAGAATATGATTTTAGATAATCTAAAATATAGTGCTAAACGGTTTTATTGCTCCCAAGATGAGTTATTGTCAAGTGTATCATGACAGGCTTTGAAAGTATCCCTGCTTAATTAGAATGTTCCCCAGCCTAATTAATTATCGAGCAAAATGCCTGAGAGATGTGTCATTAATTGCCTCCTCTGTCTTATCTTCTCAATCTATAAAACATGATATATTTCAAATAAGTCCAATTTTGATGCGTTCATGAAATTTTACATTGTCTAATCAGGTCACAATAGAGGACTCCCATTCTGCTCCCGACGAAATAGAAGAAGTAAACAAAGAAAACCAGACTGTCCAATCCGAGCTCCAAAGTGCAACGCGTTTTGGAGACACAATTCTTCACCTACTTATTACTAAGGGGCACAACGAGCTAGCTTTGAAGGTGTTTCAAAGAGATATGTCCCTGTTGAAAGCACGGAACTACATGTTAGAGACACCTCTATACTGTGCTGCGAAGGTCGGTAATGAGAAGGTCATCCACAACCTCATTCAAAGTGATCGTGTGGTCGTGAAAGATGCTCTCTTAGAAAGAAAGGAAAATGGAGACACAGCCATGCATGTTGCTGCACAACTCGGTCATACAGATATCGGGCGCTTGCTAATGCACTTTGATCCAGAATTGGCATACAAAGTCAATGACGAAATGAAATCTCCATTCTACATGGCTATAATCGAAGGGCATACTAGGATGGTAGAGACCATGTTAGAAGTTGACCGTAATCTGGCATGCACTCCATTTTCAGATGGAATGTTTCCTGTTCATGTAGCCGCATGCGAGGGATACAAGAACATTCTAAATGTATTCATTGAAGACTGCCCTGATGATGTCGAGTTCCAGGATTCTTGTGGAAGAAATCTTTTTCACATTGCCGCGGAAAAGAATTGGGTATATATTTTTTCAGGTCTATTTGAAGCCGCCAATTTTAAAGAAAAGCGAGAAAAAATGATTACTGCAACAAATTATGAAGGAGATACACCATTTCACATTGCAGCAAAGAAGGGACACACGTCAATTATGAGAGCTATTTGGGAACACTATCAAGTTGCAGAAACAGTCCGAAACAAGAAGGGCTGGACACCACTCCAACTTTCCGCCAAGCAAGTAAAAACTAGAGAGGTATGCCTAAATTAAAGAAAACATCAGAAAATTATTTCCTGTTTATTTTAGTTAACTTGTGTGTTGCTACCAACTACTGAACTACCAAGCTCGCAAAACACATACTAGCTAATTGAGTAATCTGGTTATACATAATAGCTTCAGTGTCAACACCAATGTGACTTAAGCTCGTAGTATAGGCAAAGTCTAACATATTTTTTATCTGAGGCATAGTGAACAATAGATATTTTTTCTATAAATTTATCTAAGAATTGTGCTGCCAAAGTACTACAACACCAATATGAATTTTACTCCAGTACACCTTTTTACTAAAAAATGTTAGAATTTTGATATCAACCGTCCGATTTTTCCATGGCCGATTTAGAAAAATAAATAAATATTCAAATTCTGGCTTTACTGGTATAAAATATATTAAATTTAATTGAGAGATAAACATCTGTGATATCTACTAGTCCAATCTATATGTTATTTACTAAATCTGAAAATTAAAATTATTATGTTAATGCCTGCAATTCTATACTTCCTGTTAATTTACAATCGTTCTATGAATTTATAGTTACTATATATGGATCTTATAAAGTTTCTCAGTGCATTGGAGTATCACCCAATACCACAAAGTTTCTCAGTGCATTGGAGTATCCCTCCTCCTCTATATATATATATATATATATATATTTGTGGTATTGGGTGATACTTCAAAAATTTTGAAAATGTTTGGACTTTGAAAACATTTGAAAATGTGAAATATAATCCGGTGTCACCAAAAAAATGTGTAAGTGGATCATTTCTCATATATATATATATATATAGTAGGGCTACGGTACGATGAAATGTATGGACCATCTTGTGCATTGGATGTTAAATCGTTGGACTTAAAGTTCAAACAGTCAATCCAAATTGTTCAACGTGATATTTATATTGAAATGTGCTTGGAGACCAAATTTTACATTTTTTGGAAATTTTTTACTATTTGTTTAGAATTTTTGAAAATCGCTGCTTTTTTATGGTCCAGATTTTTTTGAAAAACAACGATTTTGTACCCATCTTCATAAATTGTAATAAATTTTCAAAAAATGTAAAATTTGGTCTTCAAGCACATTTTAATATGGAGAACACGTTGAGTGCTTCAGATTGAATTTTTGGATTTTGAATCCACTGATTTAGAGTCCAATGTACAAGAGAGTCTATACATTGCATTGTACCGTAGCCCAACTATATATATATATATATATATATATATATATATATATGAAACACATATATATCTTGAGGAGGGATCAAATTACACCTTTTTTGGTGACACACTTTGACACCTACCATTTTCAAAGTCCAAATAGTCGATCCAAACCGTTCAACATGATGAATATATTAAAATGTGCTTGGAGATCAAATTTTACATTTTTTTGAATTTTTTTACTATTTATTAAGATGGTTACAAAATCGTTGTTTTCAGACCATTGAAAAACAACGATTTTGTACCATCTTAATAAATAGTAAAAAAATTCAAAAAAAGGTAAAATTTGATCTCCAAGCACATTTTAATATGGTGATCATGTTGAACAGTTCAGATCGACTTGTGGATTTTGAAATCGCAAAATTGACCTATAAAAAAAATGGTGTCATGATGTGTCACCAAAAAAGGTGTAATTGGATCCCTCCTCATATATCTTTTCGCTTTGCATTATTTTTCATATATTAGAACTTGATATCTGTTACTTAATTTCGTTATTTCTTTTGCAATTAATGATAGGAAACAAAGTAAATAAGACGTGACTTGCTTTCAATCATATTTTTTCATTCGAACGGTTGGTATTGGTTAATAAGTGTGATGTTGGTTAATAATATTATAACATAAACTTGTTTTGTCTCTTACAGGATATTGATGATGACATGATTGACAAGTACCTTAAGACTCATGAAGATTATAAATTTACTCCAAAGTGGTTTGACAATGTAATGGAACCACCATTGGAAAAGAAATGGGAGAGAACTCAAGTCATCGGACTGGGCTCTGTACTTATTACAACAGTAACATTTGCTGCCGCTTTCACGATCCCCGGAGGTTATAACCAAGACCATGGTACACCAGTTCTAGGGAAGAGATATATGTTCCAGGCATTTATTCTAGCGAACGCTTTGGCATTCATACATGGATTCTTAAGCTTATTTGCGCTTCTTATGCAAACTTTGAATAGTGTATCTGACAACAGTCTCGTATTTTCAACAATATCATTTCTGATGGCATCGAGTAGTATGGTTGTAGCATTTGGATTGGGACTGTATGTGACGCTTGCTCCAGTTTGCTACCCTATAGCCGTCCTTCTCCTTGTTATCACTATCTTATTAGGGTCTCCAGCCGTGATGTATTATGTTGACCACGCAGGATCCATTTTAGGCCCCACTTTGAAACCAGACAGTCTTTTGAAAGGCTTTTGTTATGTATTTGCATTTTATGCCATGTCTTTTCTGTTCATCTTCTGCCTAGCCTTAATGTAGCTCGATGTCTGGCTTTTTCTTTATCTTATTTTATTTATGACTTTACGAAACATTGTTCTTTTATGTTCTCATAATAGACGTTTATTTTCTTAATTTTCCCTCTGAAAGACCGAATTTTTACATAAGCTTTGTGTTAATTTACAATAGAAACCTTTTTTGTTTTTGTTTTTTTTGGTTAAGTAAGACATTGGAAAGTTAAATAGTCTGGTTAGTTATCAGTTATCCCCGTAATGTATGTGCTCCATTCTCGTGCTATTGCACCCAGACAGCTGTACTTAATTTTGGGCTTTTCACGTTAAATGAAACCAGTTATGAATTTAATACAAAGGGTTTGGACTTTGGATGGTACGCCTTCACTTCTTATGAATAGCTGAGTCGGAAATAAAACTTTTCTTTACCAGATTACTGGAATCTTGAGGCTTGACATCTACATTTCTTCCTCCAAAAAATAATATATTGGCATTGTTACATTTCTTTTCAATTATTTTTCAAGTAGTCGCAGTAAAACTACGGTTCTTTAGGGGGGCTAGAGTTTCCGTTGCATAAATACACCACCTCTGCTTCTAGGGGCATCAATGGCACCCTTTTATCCGTTTATTCAATTCATACTGTATCCGATAAGATGGGTACGGGTAACATTTTTTTCCCGTAAACTTATCGGGTACATGTACAAGTAAAGATTTTTTTTCGTTATCTAAATGGATAAAGGTACGGGTAAAGGTACGAGTAAAGCCTATTTCGTATCCGTTATCTGATCGGGTAATTATAATAAATATATATATAGGAGTTGGCTATGGTGCTACGCGCAGCATAGAGGGCCTCTATGCTACGACTCAATATTTGACTTTTCAAAATCCTAACGGTCGATCCGAACCATTCAACATGATCTCCATATGAATATGTACTTAAAAACCAAATTCTAAAAAATGTAAAATTTGGTTTGCAAGTACATATTCATATGGAGATCATGTTGAACAGTTCGGATCGACCGTTAGAATTTTGAAAACTCAAATATGGAGCCGTAGCACGGAGGCCCTCTATGCTACGCGTAGCATATATATAGAGGTTGGCTAAGATACAAACGTTTGTTCCTAGTCTTCGGAACAAACGTTTCAATTTTCTGATTTTCAAAGTCCAAATAGTTGATCCAAATCGTTAGATATTCAATCTATATTAAAATGTGCTTGGAGACCAAATTTTACATTTTTTGGAATTTTTTTACTATTTATTAAGATGGTTTGAAGGTCGCTGTTTTTCAATGGTGCAAAAGTTTAATAAAATCAGCGATTTTCAAACCATCTTAATAAATAGTAAAAAAATTTCAAAAAATGTAAAATTTGGTCTCCAAGCACATTTTAATATAGATTGAATATCTAACGGTTTGGATCGACTGTTTGGACTTTAAAAATCAGAAAACCGAAACGTTTGTTCCGGAGACTAGGAACAAACGTTTGTATCTTAGCCAACCTATATATATATATATATATATATATATATATATATATTGAGGAGGGATCCAATTAGACCCTTTTTTTGACACATCTTGATATTGTTTTTTTATAGGTCAATTTTGTGATTTCAAAATTCAAACAGTCGATCCGAACCGTTCAACATGATCACCATATTAATATGTGCTTGGAGATCAAATTTTACATTTTTTTTGAATTTTTTTACTATTTATGAAGATGGTTACATAATCGCTGTTTTTCAATGGTCTGAAAATAACGATTTTGTAACCATCTTAATAAATAGTCAAAAAAATTCAAAAAAAATGTAAAATTTGATCTCGAAGCACATTTTAATATATCCATCATGTTGAACAGTTTGGATCGACTATTTGGACTTTGAAAATGGCAGGTGTCAAAATGTGTCAAAAAAAAGGAGGTAATCCGATCCTTCCTCATATATATTATATATACTAATAATAATTGAAAAGAGTACTTTAATTGGTTGCGCTTAGCATGATCATTTTTTTTTTCAATAAAGTACTATACTTGTGAAAAATGAATGTATATGTTTTAATGTTTTATTTAATAAATAACAAAAATAATTATTATATTAGTATTACCCACCATTTACCCGCTACCGTTTTGTTATCCGACAACTATAACGGGTAAGGGTAGGGTATGGGTAAGATAATTTATAGCGGGTAAGGGTAGGACACGGATAAGGATAATTTGTAACGGGTACGAATATGAAAATACTTTCACCCGACCCTTACCCTACCGGTTGACACCATCAACCCCTATCTGATTCCCTCTCCCTTGTTCCCTCCATTTTCCCAAGCAAAACACCACTTTTCCTCGAGTAGATTATTTATGTCATATATTAATTGTTGCAAGTGTTAATTTGAAAAAAAAAAAAAAAAAAAAAACATTGCACCATTGTAGTCAGCAGCTCCATCTGATTTAGATTGTAAGTTTTTTTCTTTAATTCTAAGATTGATTAATATTTAGGCCGTAAAATTGATAGTATTATTTGAATTAGGATAATAAATGATATCATAAGGTTTTCATTTCTATCGAGAACGTATCTGCCTATATCTTCTTTCTATGCATCGTAAATTGAAATGAAATTCTCAATAATTTAATGTCTTGGACTCTTGGTTCAAAAAAGAAAATTTCATAATTGTATTTAATAAAGATTATTTTTAATCACTTTTAATCTTATAATCTTATAATTTTTTAATCTTCAAGTGGTGTGTAAGGGAGGTAAAAAAAATGATGAAAAATATAGGAACATTTCTCGATTCCCATTCCTTTTACTCCTATTCTTGATCTCTTCTCGTGTGAACCAAAAATGATATAAATTTCTTTCGTTCCATTGTACGTCTATCAGAATGTTTGTTTGGCTATTAATTTTCTTTCCTTTTGCTGTAAAAAAATGTTGGGTCTCTAGGAAAGTTCTCGGGATCAGAATTTAATGATAAGAGACTAAACAAGATCAAAGTGCTCTTAATTACTGTCAAAGAAAAAGATGGATACATGTTCTAAGTTCTAACACATATTATATGTGTGACTAATATCCCAAGAAAAAGCCAGGTCGAATTTCTTGCATGAGCTTTTCCTTCTTAATTGTACTATTTCTTTTAGTTTTGTAGGTCTGAACCAATCGTGACCTTAAATTAAAAAAAAATCCTAAAACGGTACAGAAAAAAAAGATATTAGGCTTGTACCATCATATTCAATTGACTGGTTTTTCATGGAAGCTTTTTCTATGTGCTTGTTTTAAATTCAGGGTCACATTCTGAAAAGATTTGAGATTTTAATCGTTCAATTTTATTTCTTAGATAAAAAGAAAGTAGGCATTAGACAACATGAGATAAGGACAATTTGCTCCCATATATTTGTCAGGAAAATTTTACATTATTGTAATTAACTTGAAGTAATTTATGGAGAAAAATCCAAGATGTGAAATCTAGATGAACAATTATTCAATTTCATGCTTTATCGGAAATATTTCAATTAGCAAAAAAATTTTATGGATATGGAATCAAAATTTTACCAATTTTTTTTTTCTTTAAAGCAGTGGGAACACCCACGGATTTCCATTAAACATGAAAACCAATACAAAGTTTGAAAACATTTGGTACCAACTATCTGGCACCATTTATACAAAACAGAAATAACAAGATATTCAATAGAATACCTTGACTACCAGCAACCTAAAAAAGTAACATCCAAGCACATAAGAAAAACAGACAACTACTGACAAGTTCATGTAACATACGCAAAGAAGACCCTACAAAAACTCAAAATATTAACTTCAGCAATCTTCAAGTGCCAGCAATACCTATTCACCTGCACCATGCATAGGGATTGTACCATGTTCTTCCTCCATTGAAAGCATAGGTAAAGTTCCTAAGAGGTCCTTCGTATCATAGGGAAGCATAAGTTTTAAATTAGCACAAGCATCATAATTTTGATTAAGGCACCAAAATTGAGCAATAGAGATAATCTGAGCTCCCAAGCTCTGAACTGTTCTTTTAATGCCTCCTTTAAAAATAATCATGTTTCTGTCTAACCACAATATCCATAAGACGGACTCTCTAATGATTTCAACAATATTATGATCTTTCATAGGTATATATCTATCAATAAACCATAATTCCTGTATATGAATACAATAAAATTCAAATTCATTTCCAAATTTCTTTAGCAACTGGACAAGTAAGAAAAAGGTGATCAATTGACTCGAGATCAGCACATAATACACATGTTGGAACAATAATCTTGTGAGATGAGGGATATATCAGGACGGATCGGATGAGATGAGACTGTCAAGAACTGATCTTGTGAGGCAAGATCAATAGAATCACTCACAAGAGCCGATCGGGAATTAGGATCGTGAATCCCTGGCACAAAGGATCCTACCCCACTAATCTGAGCATGTATTGGTCGAGTCGATAAGGCCCCACACTCAGTGGGCTGGTGCGAGGGAATCGAAGCGACACTAGGCGGGAAAGGAGCTTGTGGATAGGAAGGTGCCAGCAGAACAGAAGGAAGCATTGCTTGACCGCCAACTGGAGAAGAGAAGGAACGCTATCCCCAGCGCCAGGATGCGAAATGGAAAGAGGATGCGTTGAGGCAACGCCAGACGAAGGGCATGTGTAATAATCTCCTCCCGTCACTTGATGAACGAATCGAATGAGTCGCTGCATGGTAGTCTCAAACTCCATCGCTGTAGCAGAGCTACCCATCGGGAAGCCAAGAGGCTGATGGGCCAAGGAAGAAAGAATCATACAGAGAAGGGAGTCCTTCAATGTCCGGCGGCCCAAAGAAAATCGCTCTATCCTTTATTTATTATGAGAAGCATAATTGAGTGTCAATTTAATCTAGGTTGCTTGAGTTAGCCCTTAACTGTTTGGTATATAACGTTTGGTCCTGTTTGATAAATAAAATAGTTCTTATCTGCATATCAATTTGATGCTTGTCCGGGCAGTTGTGTATCTTATTTTTAAACTTCAGAACAGAGAAAACTGTACTCAGAAGCCTCTGATATCTCTGGAAATTAAAAATAACATCTGATTTCTCCCCAGTAATTAATATGAAATAACCAGATTAGTTGTAATTAATGATTTACCTGTTAAATAATAAAGAACAATTATTTGTCTTCCCTGTGAGCCATTTTCTTTAAGGACCTTGTTCTAATTCGATTCTTTCCTTAACATAAATGATATTTTTTTCGTATTTAAAATATGCTTTTTAAAGTCCTGCACTTGATGTACGTTTGTTACTTTGCTTAAAATTTGAACATACTCAATTTCATATTGTAATCTCAAGGATTTACATCTACGAAAAGAAATAGAATCTAACACATGCTTCTATGCTGTTGGCCTCCCATCTTAACTCTCTCGACTATAGTACATCGCCATCATGTATAATGCTACTATTGAGTATAATAAATTCTTCTTTCGGAAAGCTCTTCATTGTTTTGATTTTAATAAATTCTTCTTTTCTGAGCTAGGCGCTCACCACACTGAAGCGCAAGCCTATCAATAGCCCAGTTTATTTAGACTTATTATTCCATCTGGATGAGAATTTGTGCCAGTCTTATGACTTGGGTCATGAGCCCATTAAAACATATCATCGAACATTTAGTGTGCAACAAATACAACATAGCACACATACAGAGGATTCACCGAAACTCTCCACCCATCGTGTCTCAACAAACGGCTCATGCCACAAACTGTCTTTGCATCCCGCAAAGATTCACCAATTCTGCAACACGTAGAAACTCAAAACACACCCTCATGCCGCTGTCATCACCATACCGGCCAGTTTGAAAGAGGTAGTGAAAAAGAAGATAACATATCATAACCTATATCGGATCATATCGCAACACATGGCCGATGTTACCACCATCTCAACCGCTGCATGTGTTCTCTTCTTCCTCGTCTCTCTCGTTAAGGATGCGAGCCAAAGAAGAAAGGGGGCGGTCTGGTCTCCCTCTCCATCTATCGTGTGCTCTCTAAATCACCTAAATAAGATCCATTTCTGGTGGGCTTGCTGCTGGGCCTGATTCTAGGATGAAATAAGTTGGAAAAATAACCCAACAACATGTACATGGATCAGACTTTTGGTTTATTAAGATAGAAGGAAATTACGATGGTGAAAAATCACCGAGATTTTTATATATAAGAAAATAAATAAATAAAATATTAAAAATGAGAAATGGTTGAACAGAATTTGAAAAATAGGAAGGCCGTCATGCGCCATAGCGTCCCTGCAGGACGCCATCCTAGACTCCAGCCCATGGAAAAAACGAAAAAAAAAAAAGAGAGAGGAAGGGACGCCATTCCAGACTCCAGCCCTTGGAAAAAACGGAAAAAAAAAAAAAAAAAAAAGAGGAAGGGACGCCATCCCAGACTCCAGTCCAAAATTTCTGTTAATTTTTTTTTTCTGCTATGTTCAGTCAGAAATCCAATAATTTTTATCAGATTCAAAATTCATTTTAGAGAAAATGGCTACATGGATTTTTGTGTTCTTTATATCAAAATAAAGGTACGAAAGTCTACTTTCCAGATAATATAATTTCTCTATACAAAATAAAGGTATGAATTCTGACCTCTGTCAATTAATCACTAAAACTGTACCAATCTGTAATATTTTTGTATAGAAAAATTATATTATCTGAAAACTAGACTTTCATACCTTTATTTTGATATAAAGAACACAAAAATCCATGTAGCCATGTTCTCTAAATTGAATTTTGAATCTGATCAAAATTATAGGACTGCTCACTGAAATTTCAGCTTTTCTGAATTCTGACCTCTGTCAATAATCGCTAAAACTGTACCAATCTGTAATATTTTTGTATAGAGAAATTATATTATCTGAAAACTAGACTTTCATACCTATACTTTGATATAAAGAACACAAAAATCCATGTAGCCATTTTCTCTAAATTTAATTTTGAATCTGGTCAAAATTATAGGACTGCTCACTGGAATTTCAGCTTTTCTGAATTCTGACCTCTGTCAATTAATCGCTAAAACTGTACCAATCTGTAATATTTTTGTTGAGAGAAATTATATTATCTGGAAACTAGACTTTCATACCTTTATTTTGATATAAAGAACACAAAAATCCATGTAGCCATTTTTCTCTAAAATAAATTTTGAATCTGATCAAAATTATTGGATTTCTGACTGAACATAGCAGAAAAAAAAATTGACAGAAATTTTGGGCTGGAGTCTGGGATGGCGTCCCTTCCTTCCTTTTTTTTTCCGTTTTTTCCACAGGCTGGAGTCTGGGATGGCGTCCTGCAGGGACGCCATGGCGCATGGCGCATGGCGGCCTTCCCATTTTTCAAATTCTGTTCAACCATTTCTCATTTTTAATATTTTATTTATTTATTTTCTTAGATATAAAAATCTCGGGAAAAATCACAACGGTAAAAAATAAAACAGCCAAAAGGGTCATTTTGTTTTAATTAAGTGACAATAAGTAGAGGCATTTAAATTTTTCTCTTAACGTCTTTCGTGTAGAAAAAAAGTCATATATTGAAAATCCGGCCAATTTTTTTTATTTTTTGTAAATACTTTAAAATTAAAACATTTAACTTTCATATTTTTCTAAACAAACGACAAAACAGAGAAAAATGTACTCACAAACTTAAACTTAAATTACAAGTTATTGGCCTCCCATCCTAACTCTCAACAACTCTGTTGTTAAATTTTTGTTGGAGTGCACTGGTTAAATTTACTAAGATGGCCAATAAAACCTCCTCCAGACAAAATGAAATGAAAAAAAAAAAAAAACTAATTGTGAAAATTTGTTTTGAAAAGCAACCTGTCTGCTGAGCTTCTCAAAGCAGCAACAGCAACAGAAGGCAACAGGGATGGTTTAGTACTGGGTAGATTTGAGATGGAGAACATTGATATTGTCCATAATGTAGAGCGAATAATTCTACCCCAATTTCACCTCCGATCCGGCTCATTCATACTACTTTTGTCTTTATTATGATTAAATTTTGTTCAAATAAATCTACCAATCACTACATATTTTAGCATTTTAAAATTATTTGAAAATATTTTTTTACACCATACATATGTTGCATAATTTTACTTTAGCCAAAACTGTTCTATTGCTGTCTATATTCTTTTGGTATTAAATCTTGACCCTAAATATCTGTAGAAATGGAGAAAACATATTTTCTAGCTGGTATTTTCCTAAAATAGGTTACAATCGATCCATCATACCCTGTCTTTCACCAAACATATATATGAAGCAAACAAAAACAAGGTATTTACATAAATTTTAAGATCTATCATTGAATACCTCTAATACGAAGTCAGACCATATCCATTTACCACCCAGGTCGATCAGGATAGGTTCAGTTATGGGTTGGATCATCAATTAATTGGTATCTATAGTATCAAATTATCAATTTAAGAAGGGGAGAGAGAAAGAAAGGCTGATGCCATATATGATGCGGAGAGCGTCAACAGCGAAATTTCAGTTGAAGTTCAAAGCCTGTAATTCCTCAGGTCTTTCTATAAAATATGTGGCCCAGAATCCATTAAAGCCCAAACCCACTTGTAAATAAAATGAGTAATCATGGTCCATGTTGCGCCAAGCCGATCCAGTCCCGTACAGACACAGCAATGAAAAAATAAAAAATGGACTCATTATATAGAATAGAGACAAGCTATGAGCACAGGTAGAGAAGAAATAATGATAATTAACTAGAAACGAGAAACCGCAAAGAACCAGGTCGTAACTGCAAAAGACCCCGGATTGTTTGGTTATTGTGAAAAGTCCAAAACAGTATCATTGTTATAAATTGCAAAAACATAACTGAATTCAGGTCGTAATTCCTCACCTCCGCAGATTTTTTTAGATAAAATATTTCATAAAAAAAAATCACACTCTTACCCCGGTTTTAGATTTGCAAACAACGTATTAATATATCCTTCTAGTAATATATTATTTCCAAATTTTATACAAAAAAAAAAACGATTTCTACCAATTCATCAATTGGCAACATAAAGGTGTTCACGCTGGTTGATGCAAAAGATCAGAAAGAGATCGAGAAGCCTCTGCTTTCCTTGTCCTGCTAACATCTTTGCTCCCGAATCCCCTATTCCGAACGTATGGAGCCAAGTATGGTTCTTCAACCGTAGGTGCGAACACCCAACCAAAGTCAACCAGAGCCCGATTAACACTGATCACCTACGAATTTTGTTGTTTGTTTTTTCCTGATGTGACTAATGTACCACCCGCGAACGGGTGGTGATCCCTCCACAGAGGGACACAAGCGGGATGGGTTCCAAGGCAGGTTGTGTTTGTCTAGTGTTCGTCCGAGCGTAGTCCATCTTTAAGCTGGCTATCCTCTATGAAACATATGCTACACAATCAGACATACAGTTCACGCATCAGCAAAGTTGCAGTTCAAAAAATATCCTCTAAGATATCTCAACTTTTGCGTGACCGATTTGTACGGTGTCTATTCGGGGCAGCTCAGGGGCCACTATTATTTGTGCTTGCAGATTTGTGTAGAACGTATTTAAACGTTTGAGATTTTCCAAAAAGTCACTCAAAGTTTGAGATATCTCAGAGGATGCGAATTCACCGTTCTTGAAGTCCTGCCCTCCGTTCTTCATCGATTTACTAGTCCTGATTGTCTCCACGTGTTGCGTTATCGATTTACAGTCCGCCCATGTGCTGTAGATGCGTTTTCTAGGGAGACACTGCTGGGTGCTATATTGAGCGCATGAGTTCGTTCAACCGTGTGTACACTACACCGTGTGTACACTACATTTTCTAATTATAGTTTTACATGAGTTCGTTCATAGCCTAGAATGTAATAGATTTTACATGAGTTCGTTCAACCGTGTGTACACTACACCGAACATCTTCATTTTCTAATTATAGTTAAAATTGTTCATAATATTTAGTGGGTGCTATATTGAGCGCATCAACTGTAATCTTATTAACTGAGAGAATATTTTCTCTCTTATCTATCACAATTAATTTTGTCATAATTATTATGAAAGTCAATAAATGGAAACATTAAGAAAGGAAAGTTGCGGTGGCATATGCCTTTCACCTTCAATATGTATCAAATTCCAATTCATTAAGATTTTATAATGTCATATATCACGTAGAGATTGATATCTACTAATGATTCTGATCATATCTCGAAAAACACTGAAATAACTAAAATGAACAATTAAGTAAATTACTTTTATAATAATGATGCTATGAGCAATAGAGGTGCTACTTTTATCCGATTACCCGGATCCAATCCGGAACCGAACCGGATCTGACCCGGAACCAACCCGGATCCGGTTAATTTGGGTAGGGTATGATTTAAAAAATATAACCGGTTAAATTATGGGTACGGTTACAAAATTAATAATTTAATATCCGATCCGGATCCGAACCGGAACCGATATTGTAATGGATAGGATATGGGTTTGATTTAGTTATCCGACTCATAACCGAACCCGACCCGATACCCATATAAATACCTGATAAAACATATATATGAATAACTATGAAAATATAATTTTACATATAATCAAATCATCAAATGTCACGCCAGTAATCACATTTTGCATATTAATTATTTGAATAAAATTTATTGCTTTGAGTATATCTTTCAATATCTGCCTTATATATCATCCTCATAATCATGAAAATTTATTGTTCTCATTGATATATCATTCACAATAAATCTCATAGAAATCAAATATTTGCCATAAATTTAATTCTCTATTCAAACAAATTAGTATTAATATTTCATTCATGGATTTTTGAATCATAGAAAAGAAAATCACCATCTCCAATATTTTACTTTCTAAAAATTATATCTATTATTCAATATTTTGATTTTCAAAAGTTATTTATCTCCACCCTCCTGAATTCAAAAGCTATTAACAAAAAACAAAAAACTTTCGAATACTTTTTGTTACACCATGAGTACTCCAAACAATCAACAATCAAATCCTGAAAATACTACCCAAGTTCCACAAAATATTATTGAAGGCTCTAATGAGAAAAAAAGAAAAACATATGTAGTATGGGAGTTGTGACATATACCCGCTCCGGATCCGGAACCGCCCTATATCCGAACCGGACCCGATAATCCACAAACAAGTTATGGGTATCTATCTACCCGGAACCGAAAGAATGGACCCGAAATATCTACGGGTAGATAGGTATCCGGATCCGGACCCGACCCGATTTGAAACAAATAAGTATATGGATCAAAATTTGGACCCGAACACTTTTAAGGTACGGGTCCAAATATAATAGTATCCGGACCCGACCCGACCCGATAGCACCTCTAATGAGCAATTGAGCATAGGTAGAGAAGAAATAATGATAATTAATGATGCTATTTTGAGATAAATAATTTAAAATTAAATTATTGAGAGAAATTTTTTCTCTTTATACCCAATTTTTTCTTGTTTAAAATTCTTCTAATTATGGAATTTAATTAAGCTTGTACCAAGTATTTAAAAGAAAATTATTGCATGCTATGCAAAGAGAATTGAAAAATGACTTGATTTATTGTCTTTTTCATTTTTTAAGGGAAGACACTTTTATATATTTATATCAATTTTCACAAAAATACATTAGATTTGTCTAGTTGATTCATATGCTAGAAACAAAAGCTGAAGAAACAAATTAAATTATGCAAAAGAGAAACCGAACATGAATTGAACAAAAAATAATGGAGTGTGCTATATTCAGTGCACAAAATACTGTATATATAGCACCTTCGCAGATAATTACTTTCTATCCTCGCGGATACTATTCCATTCTTGTAGTGATATCAAATGCTGAAGATAATTTATTTTTCTAATCCCGGTACATTTCTAAACATTGATTGTCCACCACTACTACAGAAAATGAGATTGCACACGGATATAAATGGAGGAGCTACACGGATTTCCTGCCGTGTGGAAGGTGAGGGTGTATGAATCAGTAAATAATTACACACGGATATTTACCCATGTGCGATTATAACGATTTCTACACGGATTACCTTATAAAGAGCCGTGTACGAATACCTGCCTGTGTCGCTCTCCATATAACCGAGCTACACGGATATTACCTAAACATCCGTGTACGATTCCTCTTTCTACACGGACTTTTAATCTAATATCCGTGTACGATTAATCTTTATACACGGATTTTTTACTAAATATCCGTGTAGCTCTCATCTTTCTACACAGACTTTAAACTAAATATCCGTGTAGCTCTCTTAACAATTCTACACGGATATTTATCTAATAATCCGTGTATGAATATATTCATACACGGATTATTGGATAAATGTCCGTGTAGGAAACAATCCTACACGGACATTTATCCAATAATCCGTGTAGAAATGTATTCGTGCACGGATTATTTTATAAATTACTATTCTTACACGGAATTTTGTTAAATATCCGTGTAGGATTGTCTTATAATTTTTTTTTAGTTTTTTTTTTGGCCAGCCTCCTGTTTTGCTAGCCAATATTAAAAAATTTCATATAACAATTTAAAATTCATGCACACAAAATTGACAAAATTATACAAATCCATATTTATCATTACAAAATTCTAAACGAAACCATAAAAACATAAAATTCTAATATCAACATATATAACAAAAAAACATAAAAGCATGAAAGCATCAACATATATAACAAAAGAAAGCATAAAAGCATCAACATATATAGACATTGTTTTTTATACATATACAATCCCATGTGATCCACATATAACATATACTCCTCAAGATCCAATACAATGTTTGTAGATCAAGTTATGTCCTTACCAGTTAGTAACGATGTGATCAAGGTTTGGCCCATGTGATCCAACATATGAAAAAGGAGTGCCCATGTGATCCATGACATGATCCCTCTTTGTTAAAGGTCTCCAACATATTGCATCTCCAATAAAAAATACATTTTATCAACATATATGTGCATGCATGCATAATAGAGAACAAAAATTCAAATTTAAATTCAAATTTTTTTCGAATTTCAATTTTTTTCAAATTTCAAACTTTTTCAAATTTCAAATTTTTTTCAAACGTGGCCGCCCCCGCGCTTCGGCTCCCCGCTCAGCCGACTTCTCCCCGCTTTTGCGTGGCTGCTCCCACACTTCGGCTCCCGCTCAGCCGAACTTTCTGCCGTTTTTGCATTATCTTAAGAAATCAAGCATGCATGAATTACACATGACCTAAATAAGCAATAATAAGTAACAGAAAATTAGAGGAAGAAAATGAAAAAATATATATATATATAGAGTGATGCTACGGTGCTTTGGGAAGTAAAGATGGTGTTTTACTTCCCGCTCATATCTCCATTTTCAAAGTTCCAATAGTCGATCCGAACTTCTCAACACAATCTTCATATTGAAATGTGCTTGGAGACCAAATTCTACATTTTTTGGAAATTTTCTACTATTTTTTTTGAATTTTTGAAAATCAGTGTTTTTCTGAATTTTTTATTATTTTTTTATTTAATGAAAAGCTGTGATTTTCAAAAATTCTAAAAAAATAGTAAAAAATTTCCAAAAAATATAAAATTTGGTCTCCAAGCATATATCAATATGAAGATCATGTTGAGAAGTTCGGATTGACTATTTGAACTTTGAAAATGGAGATATGAGCGGGAAGTAAAACACCATCTTTACTTCCCAAAGCACCGTAGCATCACTATATATATATATATATATATATATATATATATATATATATAGAGTAGGGCTATTGTGCTTTGCAAAGTAAAGCCATCGTTTTACTTCGGCTTACTTTTTGGATTTTCAAAGTCCAAAACGTCGATCCGACCGTTCAAGTTGATCTACATATTGAAATGTGCCTGCAGACCAAATTTTACATTTTTTGGAATTTTTTTACTATTTATTAAGCCACTTTGAAAATTGCTGATCACATGGTCCAGAAAAAACAGTGCAACAAAATTCTGGACCATGTGATCAGCAATTTTCAAAGTGGCTTAATAAATAGTAAAAAAATTCCAAAAAATGTAAAATTTGGTCTGCAAGCACATGTCAATATGTAGATCAACTTGAACGGTCGGATCGAAGTTTTGGACTTTAAAAATCCAAAAAGTAAGCCGAAGTAAAACGATGACTTTACTTTGCAAAGCACAATAGCATAATTCTATATATATATATATATATATATATATATATATACTAACATTAGAAAGATAGAGAGGAGAAAATAAAAACTTCAAAAATCTCTGATCCTAGCTACTAGCCTTTGCAGAAATCAGATCAACACATTCAATACAGAGAGAGCGAGAGAGAGACAATATAAATTACTTTATCAAAACGGCGCTGGAAGGAGAAGGCCTTTTATACCAAAAATAAAATACTAATTAATTTTACTGGATCCAAAACCCTAGAAAGACTTTTCTACACGGATTTATACTTAAGAATCCGTGTAGCTCTCTAACTATTCATACACGGTTATTTAAAAAACAATCCGTGTAGCATTACCCTTTCTACACGGATATTTGATCAAAAAACCGTGTAGCTCTCTACCATTCATACACGGATATATATTATAAATAGCCGTGTACAATTCTTATCTTTCTACACGGATTTATTATCAAAAATCCGTGTAGCTATTCGTACACGGATTTTTGTTGAATATCCGTGTAGCTCTCTAATAAATTCTACACGGTCATTTTTTCCAAGCAATTCTACACGAATTCTTTAATAAATATCCGTGCAGGCTTCCCACAGATTTTTCGGGCTTTCAAAAAACCAATTTAGTACACGGTTTTTATATAAAATTGGCAAAACCGTGTACAATGTGCAGTGTACGATGACCATTTCTGTAGTAGTGCACGCTGCTCTATATTTTAAGCAATAAAACTTAAGTGGATCATACATGAAATACAATTAAAACCAAATTTAAAGAAACGAGTATAGTTAATTTTCTTTGAACAATTGTTGCAATCAAATTTAAATTTTCACCTTCAAGAGCACCTTTAAGTACCTTTGAAGAAAATCATCATGAATCCATTACACTAGTAGTGCAAGTACTTTTATAAATTTAATATTCGTAAATTTGCGGGTGTACTACTACAAAAAAAGAGATTGTACACGGACATAAATAGAGGAGCTACACGGATTTCCTACCATGTTTAAATCGAGAGTGTACGAATAGGTCAATAACTACACACGGATATTTACCCGTGTGCGATTATAACGATTTCTACACGGATTACTTTATAAACAGCCGTGTACAAAGACCTGCCTGTGTCGCTCTCCATGTTACCGAATTACACGGATATTACCTAAACATCTGTGTGTGATTCCTCTTTCTACACGGACATTTAACTAAATATCTGTGTACGGTTAATCTTTATACACGGATTTTTTACTAAATATCCGTGTAGCTCTCCTCTTTTTACACGGGCTTTAAACTAAATATCCGTGTAGCTCTCTTAACAATTCTACACGGATTATTGGATAAATATCCGTGTATGAAACAATTCTACACGGACATTTATCCAATAATCCGTGTAGAAATGTATTCGTGCATGGATTATTTTATAAATTACTATTCTTACACGAAATTTTGTTAAATATCCGTGTAGGATTGTCTTATAATTTTTTTTTAGTTTTTTTTTTTGGCTAGCCTCCTGTTTTGCTAGCCAGTATTTAAATTTTTTAGATAGCAATTTAAAATTCATGTACATGAAATTATACAAAATTATACAAATCCATATTTAGCATTACAAAATTATACAAATCCATATTTATCATTACAAAATTATACAAATCCATATTTATCATTACAAAATTCTAACTGAAACCATAAAAGCATAAAATTCTAATATCAACATATATAACAAAGCATAAAAATATCAACATATATAACAAAAAAAAAGCATAAAAGCATCAACATATATATACATATTGTCTTTTGTACATATACAATCCCATGTGATCCACATATAACATATACTCCTCAAAATCCAATACAATGTTTGTAGATCAAGTTATGTCCTTACCACTTAGTAAGCATGTGATCAAGTTTGGACCAAAATTGCCTAAACGTTGGGCTATGATCTAGTTTGGACCAAAATTTCATACAAACTAGTTGTATTAGATCCAACATATAAAAAAGGAGAGTGCCCATGTGATCCATGACATGATGTCTCTTGGTTAAAGATCTCCAACATTTCAACTCCAATAAAATACATTGATCAACATATATGTGCATGCATGCATAATAGAGAATAAAAATTCTCCTTTAAATTCAAATTTTTTTCGAATTTCAAATTTTTTCAAATTTCAAATTTTTTTCAAACGTGGCTGCCCCCACGCTTCGGCTCTCGCTCAGCCGAATTTTCTGCTATTTTTGCATTATCTTAAGAAATCAAGCATGCATGAATTACACATGACCTAAATAAGCAATAATAAGTAACAGAAAATTAGAGGAAAAAAAAGAATATATATACTAACCTTAGAAAGATAGAGAGGAGAAAATAAAAACTTCAAAGATCTCTGATCCCAGCTGCTAGCCTTTGCAGAAATCATATCAGCATTCAATACAGAGAGAGCGAGAGAGAGACAGTATAAAAGACTTGATCAAAACGGCACTGGAAGGAGAAGGCCTTTTATACTTATTAAAACCCTACACAGCCTTTTATATACTTATTAATCTGTGTAGCTCTCGAAATAATCATACACGGATATTTATAATAAAATCCGTGTACATTTCTGTCATTTCTACACGGATATATTATCAAAAATCCGTGTATATATTCCTACACGGATATTTAACAAAAATCCGTGTAGCTCTCTCAATTTTTTCCACACGGTCTTCTTTCCACACGGATTTTTGACCCCTAATAAACTGTGTAGCTATCTCAAACAATTATACACTGATTCTTAACTAAATGTCCGTGTATAATTTCTGCAGATTTTTTGGGCTTTCAAAAAATCATATTTGGTACACGGTTTTTATATAAAATTAGAAAAACCGTGTACAATGTGCAGTGTAGAATTACCATCCAATTTGTACTATCGACAGTTTACTATAAGAATTTGCTTTTAAGTGCCAACATTTGAACTCTTCTCATTTTTTTGTTGTTGTATTATTATTTTATAAAGTAATGTTGTTAATTATAAGTGCAATGCAACAAAGACCAAAACAACATTAAAACAAATATATAACCAATACGACGAGAACCATGTATATGTTAGTTACATAAGTGTTATTTGTTTAATTTTGCAACAACGGAAGGTAACAAATTGATAAAGACGTGACATTCTTCTAATCATTCTCCATTTGAATTATTGGTACTGTTAATTTAAGTGCTCTCTTGTGTGTCTCTTGCAGGATATTTCTTGCAGGATATTGATGATTTAGATATTAGCAATTACATTGAGACCAGCGGTTATAAATTTATTCGAGAGTGGTTTGATGTTATAATGGAACCAACATTACCAAATAAATGGGAGAAAAGTCAAGTCATCGGACTGGGTTCCGTATTTATCACAACTGTAACCTTTGCTGCCGCTTTCACAATTCCCAGTGGTTATAACTAAGATGACGGTACACCAATTTTATGGAGGAGATATATGTTCTGGGCATTTATTCTAGCTAATTCCTTGGCATTTATTCAAGGATTTGTAAGCTTATTTGCGCTTCTTACAAAAATTAGGAGAGGTCGACATGGCCGGGTCTTGAAATTTGCTACCTATGCATTTCTATTGGCAGCAACTAGTATGGTTGTGGCATTTAGATTGGGGTTGTACGTGACACTTGCTTCAGTTTGCTTGCATATTGCAATCCTCTTCCTTGTTATCACTGTTTTTGTAGGGTCTCCTGCCGTGTTTGTAAAATTTGTCACGGGAGAACATTTTTTTAGAACCGGTTCGAATATTCGTCGTACTGTGGCTACTGGACTGACATCATTTGTCATGTCTTTCCTTCTCATCTTTTGCCTGGCCCTCATGTAACTCTATACATTTCCATTTCCATTTTCTATGCAGAATGTCTATCTTCTATGTACTAGATTTATTTATGTTTATTAACGAAGCACTTTTATTTACGACATATGCAACATTTTTGCTACATGCTTGGTTGTTGAACTTTTTTTATAATCCAGCTGTTGGTCCAACGATTTTAATAAAGACGGAAGATCTGTCTGTCCAATAGTCACGACGCAAATGCGTGGGGCCCACCTGGATTGAATTTTGTATTGGTATAATTATTCTGTGACGGATTCACGCATATGCACCACGCTGTTTGTTTCCTTACCCATATTTTTTTCTCTCTAGTGCCCGCTGCACATAGGGACACACCAGGTGCGTCTTAATTTTAGCAACGTGTTTGAAAAAAAACGTGAGAAATGTGGTGGACCGGTGGTATCCCCTTTACCCAGCATAAGGTCCAGTTTTTAGTAAAATAAAACAAAGGGACTAGATGCTCCATCGAAATATGCATACTTTAAGATATATAAAATTTTATCAAAAGCATTTTTGTGGACCCATTGATAAATTAATACCACGCAAGCAATTTCCTATGTATCTATTTTTTTTAATTAAAGTGAGGTAAAAAACCTCACCAGTTTCCATTAATACTAGAATAATTTCCTATGTATCAATATCAAATGCAAAAATATTAACTATCACCGGCAAACACACAAATGTGTCATGCGTCATAATATAGGATATAAATCTGCAGCTAGTTATTCCAAACGGATCACAGGACCCTGCTATTTCTATTCCGACCATTCAAACTTTTTCATGCACGAATCTCAAGGAAAAAAGTTTTTCGTACCCGAATCTTGACAAAGGTCAATAGCTAGGATCGGCATAACAGAGTCTGGTTATCCCTTTAGAATAACAACGTATTTATTTCCCAAAATATATGCTAACTCAGATTGCCGCTAACTAGAAAAAGAAATATATGCTAACTCACAAGAATATAAAAATAGAATGTAAAATTGCAAATACTTTATATCAAAATCATGACTAGTAAACGGGAATCAAAATATTTTTTACTTGTTAATTTTGATTCTCTGAAAGTAAAGAAAATATATATTGATAAAATGGATGTAAAAGTTGGACGCAACCTTCCATGTTTGGAATCTTTCCTCCTTCATCACCCTCTTAAATCGAAAATGGAGGGGAGCGGAGAGAGAGGAGAGATATAGAAGATGATTATTTTTAGTGGGATTTTAGGGAATCCATATCCTATGCATTAACTCAAAAGAGAATCTTTTGAGTTAATGAATCTTGACAGTCCAATTTGTTTCAAGATTTGTGCAAACTAAATATGAACTAATATTAAAGGGCCTCCTATGTTATAGACTTCAGCGGATTTGCTCCGTTTAAAATCAGACAGTTGAAATTCATTAACTCAAAAGATTTCCTTTTGAGTTAAATGCAGAGGATACAGATTCGGGTTTTAGGCGCGTAGTTTTTTTACATTCTAGAGGTATTAACCCTCTGTGGTAATAAGATGCTGCATTTTTTTTTCCATTGTTTTTGTCAATTAGCCCTCTTGAATTCGGATCCTCTAGATTAATTCAAATGTTTAAATGTCGAGTTTGGATCCGGACTCTTTGAAAGAGAAAATACTGTTCAACAAGAAAGTGTTAAATGGACAGCTGTTGATTTAATCCAGCTGTTCTGCTGTTGGTCCAACGATTTTAATAAAGACGGAAGGTCTGTCTATGATCTGTCCAATAGTCACGACTCACGACTAGGGCTGTAAACGAGCTGGCTCGGGCCGAGCTGGGCCTTGGCTCAGCTCGTTAATTCTGGCCCGAGCCTGGACCGAGCGAGCCGGACTTAGGGGTCCCGAGCCAAAAGTCTTGGCTCAGCTTGTGACAAGCCAGCCCAAGCTAGCTCGCGAGCTAACGAGCTGGCTCGCTGGGCTTTATTGGGTTGTTATTATACAAATTCAAAAATAAAAAAAATAAAAAAGCCCATTCAAAAAATTTAAGAAATCGTCCAGCAGGCACATCTTCAAGCAACTGAAGCCCATATTATTTCTTCCCAAACCGAAAATACATCAATTTTGCATAGTTGCGTCTTTGAAAATGAGACTGGACTTAAAATTATATGGGGCTAAACCCTAAATCCACTGTAGCTTAACGAGCCGGGCTGGCCCGATCCGAGCTGACCCCTGGCTCAGCTCGTTTATTTTGGCCCGAGCTTGAACCGAGCTGGCTCGTTAACAGCTCGGTCCACTACCGAGCGAGCTGTTAGCGCGCGAGCTAGAGACGAGTCACGAGCGAGCCGCGAGCTTTTTTGACAGCCCTACTCACGACGCAAATGCATGCCCACCACTTGAATTGAATTTTGTATTGTTATAATTATTCTGTGACGGATTCACTCATATACACCATGCTGTTTGTTTCCTTACCCATATTTTTCTCTCTACAGTGCCCGCTACACACAGGGAAGACTATTCATAGACACATATTGGTCCACAACCGACAGAATAAAGAGGGTCCGATACCCGAGGGAATATATATGCTAGAGAGCATTAATTGTACTTTTTATTACATGTTAGATAGTAGAGAAAAGCTTTGTCTGCTACATGAGGCATTTACTTTGTTCCGATATGATTGTTTCCTTAAAAGGATGACATTCTTATTTCATGTAGAATATGCTACATGTCCTACGCTGAGTTGTACTCTTTTTTACTTTGTTGCTTTGCTTGAAAATTGAACACACCAAATTCCTTATTCTAGCTGCCGTGGTTTACATCTATAAAACGAAGTAGATCTTAAACACATGTTCCTATGCTGTGTGCCTTCTGTCTAAATTCTATCTTCAACTAGTGATCGTAAGGTAAATTGAATCTATAACACATCTTTCTTCTTTTGTTATTAATTGACATTCAAACTCCACTATAAAATTGTTTCTTCTTCTGTACTAGAGATTAAGACCAATTAAAGGTACAAGTAATTGCAAAATATGGCCATGGAGATGTCATCCTCCCAACATAAATTGGTGCATGAACAACGCCCAGTCATGCCTGCTGATCTTTTCGTAGCAGCAATGAAAGGCAATGCCCATGTTTTAATACAACGTCTTGGGCTGCTGGAAGAACAAAAAGAAGTCAAGGTAATATTTGAGAGAACAATTGTTTGGATGGTCCGGTTGTAAATATTCAGTGTCCGTAATTTATATGAGACAACACTACAAACTAACATATATATATTTAATTTGTTTCCATTTAATTTATATCTTGTTATGATTAATTATCAACATTATTGTTCGAATCAACATCAACATCATCCATCATTGTCATCGATTCTTACAATTATTATATTTTTCATTATAATTGTTATTAATAGTAGTATTAGTATAATTTTTTTTATGGTCATAGTATTAGCATAATTAGTAGTACAATTAATTTCTTATCATATTGATCACCATAATTACTATTATCATCAACACAAGCACCACTGCTACTACGAGTACTTATTATTATTATTATTATTATTATTGTTGTTGTTGTTGTTGTTGTTAAATATATAGATTGGGATGGGTGGATATTCGTTCAAATTAATAGTCACTTGCTCCTTGTTTCATTATACCAACCAAAAATTGAATTAGTAGTTCAAATAACTTGATTAATGCTAACCTCACTAATCCTGCTCATGACCCTAATTAATATACTCTTTTAAGTCCCTTCATTTTAGCCAAAAGGAACATTTGCAGTTATTGCTAGATGTACATTCCATTCTTTCAGTCTGCGTTTATCTTTCATTTTCTTCTTAATTTATTTTTCTCATGATCACAATAAATAAATTTTATAACTTGTAGACGTAAATAAAACCTACTTTCTAAAAAAAATGTAGCTAATTGTTGGGCTACGCATTACCTATTTTGGTTTAATTTAGTAATTTAGGATGTGTTCTTAGGAAGATAGAATGAGGGACATGAGAAAGGGCTCTGGTCGAAAGTTTTAGAATCTCTCTCTCTCTCTCTCTTTTTTGAAAATCAGCACAGAGGATGCGAAGTCGTGAGGGTAATCGAACTCTCGATCTTTGGGAAAACAAAAGTCGTAGGAGTTTTTTCATAGCAAATTGTGCTGCCTCACCTTTCTCCTCTCTGTATCTCTCTCTCTCATTCCTTGATTAATTGCATGTCTTGTTACATAATTAAAAAAAAATTATGTACTAGATTCTGTATGGACCATTTTCAATATCAATATTACAATATCACATCTCTAATCAATATAAACATTTTCAAATCTAGCACAATAGTTATACAAATCAAGAATCAACTATATATTTTGTAATAATACATCACAAATACAATTCAAATGACTATTTTGACAAAAAAAAAAGTTAATTTCTACACTAATGACTCCTAATAATACATATACATGTCAAAAAAATCATTATTTTAAGTTTATTTTGTATAAATTAATGATGCCAGTGATGAAAATTTTCATTTCAATAATATTCAGATTTTTTTCATCTTGCACAAAACCATTCAAATTTCATTACACAATCATATGTACGTTATTACAAAATATAGCTTCTAACTACTGATTGTTGCCACTTTTTTATATATCTAACATATGTACTAATTAGATGTAATTAAAAATCTACAGTTATTAATTAGTCTTTTACACTTTTTCTCTTGAAACATACGACCAATTAAACTAGTGGAAAGATGTGGAGTAAACTGCAAGCGCACTTCTTCTATGGTCCAATTTTGCTCTGATATTAACTATTATGATCCATAATGGCTATGTCATACTAACAAGCCAACCTTCTCATAGTATTTTGGTTCTTTAGGACTATTACTAGTACTTTAATGCACAAGAGCTTTTGGAAATGGCAAAAGATAAAAAAATAGATTGGTGGTGGTTTAAGATAGGGTCAAATGATTTTAATGCTTCTAATCTGAGTTGATGTCATGGAGATCATAATAGCTTGAAAGTATCGTTATTTAATTGGAATTTTCCTCAATTGCCTACCTCCTTTATCTTAGCATTTCAAATATATTTAATTTTGATGTTTATTGAAATTTTAATTACATTGTCTAATCAGGTGACAGTAGAAGCCTCTCATTCTGCTCCCCAACAAATAAAGACAGAAAACCAGACTGTCCAATCCGAGCTCCAAAGTGCAACACATTTTGGAGACACTGTTCTTCACCTACTTGTTACTAAGAGGCACAACGAGCTCACTGTGATGGTTTTTCAAAGAGATAGGTCCCTGTTGAAAGCGCAGAACAAGTTGTTAGAGACACCTCTACACTGTGCTGCCAAGGTCGGCAACATAGAGATCATTGAGAGCCTCATTCGAATTGATCCTGCCGTCGTCAAGGATGCGCTACAAGAAACCAATAAAAAGGGAGACACCGCCTTGCATGTTGCTGTCAGATACGACTTTGAAGATATCAGCATCAAGCTGATGGAGGTGGATCCAAAAGTGGCATATAGGGTTAACAACGAATTGTTACCACCATTGTACATAGCTATAGAAGAAGAACGTGATTCCATAGCAAAGAAAATGTTACAAATTGACTCTATTCTTGCGTGCACCCAATTCATAGATGGAATGTTTCCAGTTCATTTAGCTGCACGCAAGGGTAACTCGATGATCGTACAACATTTCATAGAAATATACCCTGATTATGCAGAGTTGGTAGATCCTCGTGGAAGAAATATTTTTCACATTGCTGCCGAAGAGAACAACCATTTAATTTTTTTGTGTAGGACAAGTAGTGAGGAAGATATGGGAGCAAGAATGAATGATGCAACCGATTATGAAGGAAATACACCATTGCACATTGCAGCAATGAAGGGACACATGTCTACAATGAGATTTATTTGGGAAAACAGGATGAATCGCGTTGCAGAAACAGTCCAAAACAAACGAGGCTTAACACCATACGAAGTTTCCAAGAAACAATTACAAGAAAATATTAATGAGGTATGCCCAAATTAACATTGAAAAATTATTTCTTGTTAATTTTACTGAACTCTTGTGTTGCTACTAATTACTGAACTACTAAGCATGCAAAACACACACTAGCTAATTAGGTGATACATAATAGCTTCACTGTTAATAACAATGGTGAATTTTACTCTAGTATAGGTAAAGTCTACATATACTTTTGATCTGAGGCATAAAGAACAATAGATAATTTTGGATACATTTATCTGAGATTTGTACTTCCAAAATACTACAGCCCAAATATGAATTTTACTCTAGTACACCATTTTTTTCTTAGGCCAATACAAAAAATAAAATATAAATATTCAATTTCCGGCTTTATGAGAATTGGGAGTTAGACATGTGTGAAATCTACTAGTCCAGTCCATATCTTCTTTAGGTATTCTGATGATTAGAATTGTTAATTTAATGCCCACAACCATAAATTTTACAATAAATTACACTTGAGCTATTAATTTATTTGTTCTGGATCTTATAATGTTTTTCGGTGTTTCAGAGTATCACCCAATATAACAAAACTTTTAGTTACTAACTGTTATTTTTTAAATGTTGCAAGAATGGAAGATAAAAATAATAAATTAATTAAAATATGACATCCCTCTAACAATTAATTATTCATTATAACTGTTGGTAATAGTAATTGAGTGCTCTGTTGGTTGATACTATTATAACAGGATGCTAGGACGATGTTTGCACGAATTTCCGCCCACGAGATGACCTATGGTAAGCAATTTTCTAAAGAGTGGTTTACCAATGTAATGAAACCATCATCCTTTGGAAATAAATGGGAGAGAACTCAAGTCATCGGACTGGGCGCCGTACTGATCACAACTGTGACATTTGCTGCTGCTTTTACAATCCCTGGAGGGTATAACCAAGACAACGGTACACCCGTTCTAGGGAGGAGATATACGTTCTGGGCATTTATTCTGTGTAATACCTGGGCATTTATACAAGGATTCTTAAGCTTATTTGCGCTTCTTATTAATGCTCTGCCAGATGTGACTTTCGACACCTTCGAATTTGCAACAATTATTTTTCTGAGTGCAGCGTGTAGTATGGTTGTGGCATTTGGATTGGGGTTGTATGTGATGCTTGCTCCAGTGTGTTTGCCAATCGCCATCATCCTCCTTGTTATCTGTCTGTTTATAGGGTCTCCTTTCCTGTTTTGTGGACGTTATTTAATCGTTAGTACTAATTTTTTTTTTTATGCGAACCCAATAGTGGCAATTTATGCCTTCTCTATCTTGTTCGTTTTCTTCCTGGCCTTCCTAAGTCAATAATTCCAATGTCATTCTCTATTGAAGTCTGCCTTGTTTGCTTCATGAAGCATTTTTTTTTCTTCTTTATGTTCTTTTTTTGTGACATAAAAAGAACATTTTTGCTATGTACTTGGTTTGTTGGACTTTGTTATAATGGATGTTTCTTTTTTTACTGAATTTTTACCTGAACGGGCAGAAACTTTTGTAACATTAAATTGGAATTTTTTTTTAAAGTAAGCCATTGCAAAATTAAAAATTCTGGTTAGTTATCTGTTATCACCAATATGTATATTGTAAGTTCTCTATATGTAATATTTTAGACCGCAAAATTGAAACTATTATTTGAGTTAATTGGAACAATAAATGATCTATACTATGTATGGTTAGGATTTAGTCCCTATAGAAAACATATCTGTATATTCTTCCTATTTATCTATAACTGAAATAAAATTCTCAACATGCAATTTATTTACACTGACTCAAAACAATAGCAATAAACGTGATGGTACTATAAAAGTGATATTAAAAAAGGGTCCAACTAATTGTATGCAAGGAGTTGTACCCAGTTGTTACCCAAAAAAAACTGTCATTTGACTTGCGCGAATACTGTAAAACTCTATAATCAATACTGTAACTTCAACAACAAATCATGTATAATACCTAGTTCAAAATTCTAACAACCCAGGTGGTTCCAAGTTAGTTAAAAACTGTTAGCAACTTGAAAACTAACTGTACTTCCGGCTGTACTTCTGGCTTCTAGAAGATTTGAAAAACAAACCACATCCAAAACTGTCATTTGACTTGCGCGAAAACTGTAAAACTCTATAATCAATACTGTAACTTCAACAACAAATCATGCATAATACATAGTTCAAAATTCTAACAACCCATGTGGTCCCAAGTTAGTTGAAAACTGTTAGCAACTTGAAAACTAACTGTACTTCCGGCTGTACTTCAAGCTTCTAGAAGATTCATCATTTTGTTCAATTTTGTTCAATTTTTTAATTTTTTTTAATTTTAGATAAAAAATTCGTCATTTTTTTCTTCAATTATTAATATTTATATATGGATCTATATCATGTAAAATAAGACTTCAATACTGTAAAATTAGCAGATGCAAACAATAAAACTAACAGATGTGAACTACAAAACTTCAATACTGTAAAATTGACACTTGAAACTATAAAAATAATATATACAAACTATACAATTTCACTAGTCACAAAAATAACTGTTCACAAGCATAAACTAAATGTAGCAAATACAAACACAAACAATGATTGTTGACACGCATTAACAAACAGTAGCAAACACAAACAACTACAAACAATAACTGTTTACTAACATCAATACAATAAAACACATTGTAATTTGTTATATCATAACCCTCTGGTGCACATTATTTGGATGAGTGAGAAACTTCATCGCTAGAACCACACGTTATTTCAAAATATCATCCTGCAAAAAAATAATTAATTGTGTATATTACATAATGTGAAACAATTATTAAATATATATCCTATAAAATAATACCTATATCATGTAAAACTGTTAAACATATCATGTAAAAACAATATACTTCAATACAATGCATATATCATGTAAAATAATACATACATCATGTAAACTGTTGAGTATATTCTATAAAATACTGTATATAACCTTTAAACCTGATTGATAGATCTTGTAAAACAATGTATATATCCTATAAACCTATTGAATAAATACTGGAAATTAAAATCAGTAAAACCGTTAAACATATTTTATAAATTTTCCATAGATCCTGTAAAACACAATATATATCATGTAAATCTATTAGATAAATACTGCAAATTTAAATGAGTAACACTGTTAAACAGCTCCTGTAACTATTGAATATATCATGTAACTATTGAATAGATGTTGTTAAAAAGATATATTGAAGTATAACAATATGTCATAAAACCATTATAATTGTCTATATTACATCATGTAAAACAATTGTATATATCCTGTAAAATCAGACATTCAGATATCAATAAATCAATGAAAACAATTGCATATATCCTGTAAAATAATAGCTATATCATTTAAAATTGTTAAGTATATTCTATAAAATACTGTACATAACCTTCAAAATTGATTCATTCTATAAACACTGTATATATATTGTAAACCTATTAGATAAATACTGGAAATTTTAATCAGTAAAGCTGTTAAACATATCCTGTAAAACACTGTATATATTCTGTAAACACTGTATATATCATGTAAACCTATTAGATAAATACTGAAAATTTAAATCAGAAAAATGATAAACAGTTGTAAACTGTAAAACTAACATGCAAACTATAATACTTCAATACTATAAAATTAACACCTGAAACTATAAAACTAACATGTACAAACTATAAAACTTAAATACTGTAAAATTCGAAGATGTAAACTGTAAAACTAACATGCAAACTATAATACTTCAATACTATAAATTAATACATAAAACTATAAAACTAACATGTACAAACTATAAAACTTAAATATTGTAAAATTCACAGATGACAAATTACTTCTTCAAAGATGTAAATGTCCATTTTAACTCAAACTTATCTATCTTCTTCAAAGACGACAAATTACTGCTTCCTACTGTTAGTCCCTACATGAACGCTGCCTTGTGCTATACCTAGACATATATTTCACCTCGTCCCCTAATCCAGTTTCATTCTCAATTCCTCATCAGCACCTATAATATATATTTCAAACAATGGAAAGTACCATGTCCTTACTAGTACCGTTGTAAGATTCAGAAATTTACACACAGCGTTTTATTTTAATATGTCGCAAACATGTAACAGTGAGCTCACCAAAGAAATGTACGTGCAAGGCAGTTGTTTTGACCTCGATGATAGTTGTTTGACTGCTATGATTGTTCCATCTAATAAAACCCCCTTCAGATAGAGAAATTTTTTATTTTAAGATTCATAAATTAAGAAAAAGAAATTAAGGATTTAAATTATTTAATGTATATGAATTAATGAGCCAATACTAGATACCTTATAGACTGAACCGAAGCCCTCTTCACCAATTTATTTGTTATGTCAAAGTTTTTTGTTGCCGCCTTGATCTGTCGCGAGGTAAATGAAAAGAGTTGAAGGTCAAAAGATTTCAAATATATAAAAATCAAATGATGAATTTGACATCAAAATAATAATATGAGACTAAAAATCAATATGATTAGCAACAATGCTAATAGTACACCTCTTTAAGTCATTTCATCGAACAGTTGCACGGCATCTTTCACCATCTTTCACTATCTCTTCCTGATGCACATATAAAATTAACAAATCTGGATTTATTCTTGTAAAACTAAAGTATCACACATTAAAACCTATTAAATCGAACTTTTAAAGAACACATATCAAACATTACGATTCCTCGAACAAGTGGTCGACGGTTATACAATGGCAACAATGCTAATAGTACACCTCTTTAAGTCATTTCAATGAAGCATATTGTGAGTAACACCTTTGACACTCACTTGATTCTTAACTCAGTATTCATGAAAAGGTGTGAATGTGCGCAGTGAGTCAGCTACGAAAAGTCTATTAAATCAAGGAAGGTTTCAGATCCAGTGCCAATACCTGACTGAGTCAACAACGAAAAGATGGCTATCGTTGCCCCCGATCACCATCTCTCTCTCTTTTGATCGATCTCTGCTCCAATCGCCAAATCTCTCTCGTTCTCTCTCTCTTTTGATCGATCTCTGCTCTGATCGCCATCTCTCTCTCGTTCTCTCTCTCTTTCGATCGATCTCTGCTCCTCCGATCGCCTTCTCTCTCGTTCTCTCTCTCTTTCAATCGATCTCTGCTCCGATCGCTCTCTCTCTCATCAATCGATCTCTGCTCCGCCGCTTGAAAAAGGAAAGCGCGAAGAGAATCGCCTCTCAAAAGGAAAGAAGAAGATCGGGAAAAGGAAATTCCAAAAAAAGAAAAGAAATCAGCAGCGAAGGAAGGTTTTAAAAGGCCGTTAATTAGTGGGGACTGCTGGAAACAATTAATTACGGTTAATGACAGTTTAAACTATTCAGATCAGCGTTGGGTACAAACTGAATACAAAGAACTAGGTACAGAAACCTTTTCTCTTAAAAAAAATAGTGTATGTGACAGCTTGATTTAATCCAGCTGTTGGTCCAACGATTTTAATAAAGACGGCAGATCTGTCTGTCCAATAGTGACGCAAATGCATGCCCACCACTTGAATTGAATTTTGTATTGGTATAATTATTCTGTGACGGATTCACACATATACACCATGCTGTTTGTTTCCTTGCCGGCCCATATTTTTCTCTCTACAGCGCCCGCTACACACAGGGAAGACTATTTATAGACACATATTGATCCACAACAGACTAATCATAGCTAATAGAGAGCATTAAAGAGGGTCCGATACCCAAGGGAATATATATACTCCTCTTTTTTTCCTTGTTTGCAGCGAACTGTCTTATTTAGCTTTTTTTTCTATCCAGACTGGGTATTACTTTTGTTACTTTACTTAAAATTTGAACGTACACACTCAATTATTTATTCTAATTTCGAAGTTAACATCAACAAAAAGAAATAGAATTTAACACGTGCTTCTTTACAGTTGGCCTCGGATCATAACACATGTTAGTAACAGAATCTAATATTTGGATTAGGTTCTTATGTGAAGCTTGCTCCTGTTAGCTTGGCCATCGCCATCATCGTCTTTATTTACACTCTCCAGCTGTGGTCACCATTCATGTATATATAATGCTATTAAGTCTAATAAATTCTTCTTTGCAAATGCTATTAATGGTTTTGATTTTGAAAAATATTTCCAAAAACTTATTGTTGGTTTCGGTTTCCAATTATGGTGATATCTTTATTATTTAGATGGACACACTTGTCTCAATTGAAAAATATCACAATCACTCCACTTAGTCTCTTGAAAACAAATTAAATCCGAATTATTCCCGATAACTAGTTCTTTAATAACCGCACATTTACTTGAGTCTCCAAGACCAGACACATTCCAATTTAACACATTAATATTAAAAGTAAATTCGTTCATCATTAATAGGGTATTACACAAAAGCACTTGAAAGTGTTACAATCCAATAATCCGAATAGACGGTGGACACAAAATTAAACTACTTAATCAAGGCATGAACTACCCTATTACGGAAACTCATAACTAAGCATCGGCATTGTCCTCCTCATCAGAGAGGCCAATGTCACTATCGAAGTCGAACGCACCTAGGACGGACTCATTGCCTTGAGTGTCCTCTGTCTCTCCTTCTTCCAGTACTTGTTCTTCAAAAACTTTATCTTCCCACTCAATATTCTGCCGAATCTGTTGCTCAACACAAGGATTGGAGTCATCCCTGCTTCCTATTGGGTCTGACATAGTAGGATCCACCATTATTTCCCGCATTACCTGGTTAGGCGGACCCGAAATCCTACAATACTTGTCAGCCTCCCATGCCCTGTTGCGGTCCAGTGGTACCTGAGTCTTAGATTATGCAAACGAAGTATATGCTATGTGTCCCTCGTAGAAAAATATGCAATTGGACATGTATGCTGGTATCCAGTTGGAAGTGTTTAGAACATATTC
This sequence comes from Carex kokanica, assembly GCA_025461125.1. Lineage (NCBI taxonomy): Eukaryota > Viridiplantae > Streptophyta > Magnoliopsida > Poales > Cyperaceae > Carex > Carex kokanica. Next base: position 70,075 of record JAJGRX010000898.1, read on the forward strand.
ACACCAGTACAATGTTTTATTTTTATTTTCAAAAAGACACACTAGTACCATTTTTAACAATACACTTTTACATTTTATATCTATAAAACGAGAGCTAGCTACTGCTTTGTAATAGGAAATAACGAAATCTGTATAATAATAAATTATGTACAAAATGCTGGAGATTCATAACACGGCACGTGAAAGGCACTTGACACAATGCTGGAGATTCACAATGTGCGACTCATAAATTGGTCTGACGGTGTTTGGAGGCTTGAGCTGGAAATTATACTTTTCTATTTATTTTTACTAGGACACTATTTCAGGAGCACGAAATAACGCGGACTTTGGTAGATAGGCAAGGACCAAGGAGAGTGAGGCACGGCTTTCGGCAGTAGTGTCACTAGTGGAAAAAATACAATTAGTGTCGCCAGTTATACCCGACACTAATACTTTAGTATCGGTTATTTATAATTACCTGACACTAATAAAATTACTGTCGGTTGATTATCACATTTGACAGTAATAAATCAATAATTAGTGTCGGCTTTATTTAAAAACCGATAGTAATACTTTACTGTCGGCTTTTTAAATTCAACCGACACGAATTAGTTCATATTACTGTCGGCTTATAAACTACAGCCGACAGTAAAGTATTACTATCGGTTATCTATTTGGCCGACAGTAAATATTTCTGTCGGATAATAATCCTACCCGATATTAATAAATTAGTGTCGGCTAATTAAAAAGACCCGACAGTAATTGTTCAATTATTAGTGTCGGCTTATATTATTAGCCGACACTAAAGTATTACTATCGGTTAATAAACATAGAGCCGACACTAATGATACATTTATATCTCTTCTCCTATCCGATTCTGTCTACTATTTAGGTTTTTTGATGAACTCCACTGAGCTTCCTCTCCACTGATATCTCTCTACGGGAAACACGGTTTTTCTTCGTGTTCTGCAGTTTGAATACTCTCTCCACTGCATATTTTGGACGTAAGTGCTATTTTCTTCTTTACTCTACTCTACTCTATTGTAGCCCGCGAAATTGATTAGATTTGCAATTGAAATTGATATTGTTGGTTTGATTTAGTCATTAAAGTTACAAGTAGTCAATTAAACCATGCAATATCTATGGGCTGTTAAAGAATTTACAAGGCAAGTTGGTTGGAATAATTTACAAGGCAAGTTGCTAGCTGCTGTCTAGCTAGTAAGTAGTACATTTAAACACTTAATTAAACACTAGAATTAAATAAATTCTAGAATAATCATGAGCAATTAATCTGTATTTTGTCAGAATAATTAATTAAGGCGATCGACAGCTCTGACGGTTTAATAAATCTTTCCAGCTGCCACTTTTTCAAACCACCCAAATGGTACCCCCAGCAGCAATTGTTTTTACTGTTTCCTCCTTTAATTCTATATATCCATTAAAGGATACAATACAAATTCAAATTAAGAGATGAAATGCATGAGTACTTTAGCATGAGTATAATTATATATAACTAATATATACCACATCTTGATCATATATACCTAGCTAGGTCAATTAAAAGAGCTTCAAATTAATGCAACAACTATATATATTATATTGTACAGAAAAAAATTTTTATCTTTGGACCTAATATTAATCCTTTGCTGTTGGTAGCTGTTTCAGGAACACAAACAAAATGATTAGGATCAGTATATTTTCTTATGGTGCATCCAAGCAAAGTGGACAAGTAAAACTGTATATATATAGCTTCAGTTTTTCTAGTATAATTGTCTTTGATTAGGATCAGTCTTTGATTCTAATTGCAGGAACCACAAAAAGATTTACAAGTTCCTACAAGTGGGAAGTCAGTTCATAGCGATGGGTTTGAAAAAAGAGATCAATACAAGGGGTTTCAGGGTATAAATTTGGATCTGCTGGGTCCTACCTTCAAGGTTCTATGTGATCGGTTTGTTGAGCAAGTAGGAAACACATTCGACATCAACCCGCCAATTGACCTTTTCCATAGCGAGGACTTGATTGCCGTTCATGCAGACGATTTGAAGGCTTTGATTACACCGGAGGCAATGCTCACTGGATCCACTATTCGGATCTTCATGATGTGAGCTAATAATTGTAAAACTGTAAAAATTGACTACTTGTAATTCAAATTTATTAATAATGACATTTCTGCCCTTATTTGCAGGTATGCGCATAAATACTACAAGGATGCATATCCAAACGAGCTCGTTGGTTTTATGGACCCGGCGAAAACGTGTGGCCAATTTGTGAGCGGTGCTGATGTCGACCGAAAATTTGTCGAGGAATACCTAACGGAAACATTGAAAGAAAATAGAGACAAAAAAATTATATTCTTACCATATCATCAGGGGTTATCTCTCTCTCTATTTATATAACTTCTTCAATTTCTTTCATTTTGTAGAAATAAAAAATTAAAGTATATTTTACTTAAATATGCAGTCAACATTGGATATTGATTGTGCTGATGCCAAGAGCGAGCACGTTTTACGTGTTTGATTCCTTCATTAGGAACAAACAAGTTCACCAGATCATCAAAGCGCTTGAGGGGTAAGTTTTTCAAACCGCGAACTTTTCCATATTTTGCCTTGTTGATGTTCTGGTTCAGTACTGGTTCTGTTCAACAAAACCAATTTCAATAAATCATGTTTTTATTGTTGCTGTTCTGTTCAGTACTGGTTCTGTTCTGGTTGCCTTGACCTGCCCAAATGGTTCTGTTCTGGTTGCCTTGACCTGCACATGTGGTAAATAAATGTCTTATAATTTCTTTTTATAAGGAGGGTTAATAGTAACAATTAAAAGACAAAGCTGAAATTTTTCAATTTAAGTCCCCCCACCTCTACCTACTTCTGCCCTGCCTGGTGACTGAGGTTTAATTGTTACAGTTTTGAGACTCAAATGAGATGAGAATGTTTGTATTACTTCCTTTCTTTGCTTTTAATTTTTGCAAAATTTCAGGATTATTGTTTGGTTACATGAATTTCCAGGGTACTATTTGTGTCCTCAAATTCTACAATTTGGAATTCACAAATCTGGAATTGATTATTGTTTACGGATTAGTATTTCTTCTGTGTGGTAATAAAGGAGAAAATTGGAACATTTTAAGGGACTAATTGGTAATGATATCCCGTCTGACCAAGGAATATAGGAATAGGAGCTGTTGCATTTTTTTTTATTTCGAAGGAACTTTATGCGCTCTCACAATTGAATTCTTTTCTAATAGGCCATTCATAACGGATTCATGTACCGGAGGACCTGGAAAAGCCAAGTGGAAGCGTTCAAATGTTACGGTAATACTAATCAATTCATATTTGTTCAATGGGAAAGAGATGATGTGAATAATTCATATCTTTCGACTTCATATATATTCGTATCTTTCGAATTTTTTTTAATGCAGTGCCCACAACAATATGGAAGTTGGGAATGTGGATATTATGTCATGTTATTCGTGTATGACATAATAACTCGATTCCTTGATATTTTTCCGAACCTCACGGTATGCATATTTTTTTTGGCAAAATTATGCATAATTAATTTACCTTACTCAAAGAACATTAAATTTTGATATTTCATCATTTAAAAAATGTAGGACTTCCCCAAAGAGTACAACGGACGACACATCGAATACATACGTAAAATTTGGGGCAAATATTTTTTGAAGGAAGTATTAGAGGAGAAAAGCAAAACAATTTAGGGTGTTGCTTAATTTCTATTATTTGTTGAAATTTGTAATTTAAACATGTTATTTGTAATTTAAACATGTAATGTAGGATGTCTGGATGTGTTATTTGATCTCTTTATAAAGGCCAGCAAAAATATATGCATGGTAGCTGGCCAAATAATTAATTTTAATTTTTTTATTTTGAAACACTAATTACTGTCGGTTCTTTAACAAATACCAGACACTAATACGTATTAATGTCGGCTCTATAATAATAAACCGACAGTAATACAAATTAGTGTCAGTTAAATTTGGCCGACAGTAATATTTTACAAACGTTTTTAACTACCTCTAAAGTATTAGTGTCGGCCATTATTTAGCCGACATTAATAACTATTACTGTCGGCTAATAATAAATTAACCGACATTAATAACTATTACTGTCGGCTTAATATTTATTAACCGATATTAATAACTATTACTGTCGGTTAATTAAAAATTAACCGACAGTAATATTTATTAGTGTCGGTTTATTATTAATCAACCGACACTAATGTTTAACTTTTACTGTCAGGTAATTAAGTTATTAGTGTCCGCCAGATTAGTGTCGCCAGATATCCGACATTAATACCCAAAATCAACCGACACTAATGACTAGTTCTCCACTAGTGTGTACAGGGCACTTCTTTCGAAGAAAACATGCGGGAAACAGCCTTTGCTTATTTCGAAAACCAATCCACGTGGTTGGCTGCATTATTTTGATTCAGCAATTTTTCTTAATTCTTAAAAAATTGCCTAATCTTAATATCAAAGAAGTGAGAAAGGATCAAAGTATTTATTTTTAACTTTCATAACTCAAAGAACCCGCTCATGTGCTGCCCATGCATGCGTTTTCAGACTCAACTATAAAATATTCCCCCATGATGCAACAAAGCGACCTGTCATAAGGTTATACAAGTAAATATAACCCGGCCCGTTATTAATTTTCAGACTCCCCTGTAAAATCTTCCCCCAGCAATATCCTACTTTGCTAGAGTAAGAACTATTCAAGCTAAACCTGATAGTAATGGTCATTCCATCCTCCCAAAGCATTAGATCTGAAAGTAAAATGGTCTCCGAATTACGTCCAGTTATGCCAGTTGATCTTTTCATGGAAGCAATAGAAGGCACTAGCGATGTATTAATACACCACGTCTTGGACTACAGCCGGAAGAACAAGCAGAAATCCAGGTTTAGTATTAATTTCACAACCTATTTCTTGGTTTTATATAGATATATATAAAACATATTACATTTGGTTTTCATTTTATTTATATTTAGATTTATATTATATATAATAATAATTATTGTTATTATTAAGGGTGGTCATTATTGTAACAATTATCATGATTATTATTGTCATTAATGTTGTATTATTCATACTGTTACATATTATTCTTAACATATGTCTGATTACTAAAATTAGAATTTAAAAAGATTCAATAATTTTTCTTTTTTTTATTCAGATGAATCTCGAGTTACTTGTGTATTAAAATTGATAGAAAACTTTCAGATAAAAATGATAGGCAATTTGATACTATTATTGAATATTAGTTTTGTACTTACCATCAAATATTATACTAGATTTATTATAAGGTATGTACATGAAATTAACCTCAATACAAGCTTAGGTTGCTTTTCTTTTAGTTAAGGTGAGAATAATAAACCAATTGATCTTGTTAATCAAATTGTTCAGGTTTGGTATCAAACAGCCGGTACCTAATACATGTTACAAGTACTTAAGAACATTGAAAAAGTATGTATAAAGTAATAGTCTCATCACAAATTTAGACAGAAACAATTGTTAATCAAAAGAACTTCCAATTTTAACTTCATATCAACTTGAATTTGTTAGCAGGATTTTCATCGGAAGTAGGTAAAAAAAATTAATATTACAACATAAAATGAGAAGCTAATATTTTGTCCAATATTAAATGTTCGAATAAATAATATTTTTTCCATATAAAAAAAAATATAGTAATACTAGATAGTCAAATCAATGGAAGGAGCCTTTCTCTATGATCCTCATATTTTTGAAATTTTTATCCATGTGTGATAGTTTGATTGACAAATTAATTTTAAATTAAGAAAAGACATACAAAATTAACTACCAAATAAATTATATCGTTGTATCAATCTTACTTCTAAGTTACAAGTTCTACTAGGATCTGTAGTTCACGAATCAATAAATAAAGAGAAATTTAAATATTTTCCCACCAAAACATTGTGTATTTAGATATTTCCTCTTCATAATATTAAATTTTGATATCTGCCCATCCAATATCATATTCTTCTTTTTTATAAATATCCCCTATTTTTAATTTAATCAATCTTAAATATGAATTATAAAAGAAATTGACTATTTTTCCCTATATATTTTAAATTTCTATTCTATTGTCTTTTTATTGTGAGAGAGTGTGTGTATTTTACCCGGTAGCAACCGCCACAGGAATACTTAAGGGCAGTTGTGGCCGACACTTATATGATGAGTCAAACAGTCAAACTGGACCAAAGGCCAAGGTTTATTGAAGTAGGGAAAGAAATTAAAGGAGAGAGGGCACGAGAATGGAACAGAAAATTCCTGTTGTGGCCGACACCTACAGAGACAACAGCAGGGAACCGGACTACCTGCTTCTCTTTGGACGGAAAAATCCTGTACTAAAGTGACACGTGAATTCAAGTAGATTTCGAGATAAAACTATATTCAATATTTAAATGTCAAAATTCATTCCAGATTCACATGTCAGTGACTTAATTTCCTATCCACAGGAGGTAGGAGATTCGGTTCCCAACAACACACCGTGTTGGGGCTCATGCTATCTCCACACGGCCGCCGCAAAAGAATTCACATTATGTGTGATATCTCAACTTTTGCGTTTTTTTTGGAAAATCTCAACCGTTAAAATACGTTTTTTTTTCCGTTATCTTACCCGTTATCCTATAAGATAATTTTTAAAAATAAAATTATATATATAGATATATATTTGTATGAAAATAATACATCAAAGAATAAAGTTTTGTATTTTATTAAATTTTCATAATACAAATTAGTTGTATTCATTATTATTTTTTCTTTTTTTGCTTGTTTTGAAAAATATTTTATCAAAATCACAAATCGAGATGTCAATGGCACTTTTTTATTTGTTTACACGACCCGTACTGTATTAAAAATAAATAAACAAGGGTAAAGATGAGCACAATTCTTACTATTGATGAACTTGGATCCAGAAATGACCGTTCAACAGCTAGCCGATATCTGCATGACCGTTCAACATGATCACCATATTAAAATGTGCTTGGAGATCAAATTTTACATTTTTTTGAATTTTTTTACTATTTATTAAGATGGTTACAAAATCGCTGTTTTTCAATGGTCTGAAAACAACGATTTTGTAACCATCTTAATAAATAGTAAAAAAATTCAAAAAAATGTAAAATTTGATCTCCAAGCACATTTTAATATATCCATCGTGTTGAATGGTTTGATCGACTATTTGGACTTTGAAAATGGTAGGTGTCAAAGTGTGTCACCAAAAACGGTGTAATTGGATCCCTCCTCATTTATAAATTAGGAATGAGTTTTATTATAAAAAATAATAAAATGGGTAAATTTGTGAGTTTTTGAAGTTTAGAGGGGGAATACGTAATTTCAAACTTTGGAGAGGGGAATACGTAAATTTGAAGTTTTTGAGGGGTATACGTGAAATTCTCCCTTTTCTTTAAGTGCCTTGTTCTGATTGGATTCTTTGCTTCCATGATATTCTATTTAGAGGTTGCACATACTTTTGTTACTTTGCTTAAAATCTGAACACACTCTATTCTTTATTCTAATCTCTAAAGTTTACATCAACAAAAAGAATAGAATCTAACACATGCTTCTTTACAGTTGGTCTCCCATCATAACACATGTTAGAAACATAATCTAACATTTGGATTAGGAATTTATGTGATGCTTGCTCCTGTTAGCTTGCCATCGCCACCATCGTCCTTATTTACACTATCCAGATGTGGTCACCATTCATCTATATATAATGCTATTAAGTTTAATAAATTCTAGATTTTGAAAAATATTTCGAAGAACTTATTGTAGGTTTCGGTTTAAATAAGTTGGTAGTTTATGGGTAGTGTTAATTTCATATTATGGTGATATCTTTATCGAAGTGTCTTCCTCGCACTAGGGTAACCAGCGAAGCTATACTTTCATTTTCTTTAACCTGCGAAGCTATACTTTCATTTTCTTTATCCATGGATATGTTAATTATTCCCAAACAATTAATTCATTCATTAATGGACATGTTATACCTCATTCGTTGTCATTGTTTTTATTCTTCCAATTGTTTGTGCAGAAATTTTGCACTTGTTTTTGCTGAAGCTTCTTCGTACTTGTTTTTTTTTTTTAATGTAAATGACAGACGTGCTGAACATCCGATCATATTCCAAAATATTTCTCTAATTAATTATGAATACTTCAGCTCAACTAATTGTATGAAAAACCTGTCAGACTCATTAAATAAACTATAGGATTTTTTTTTTAAAAATGGTATATTTCACAAAGTTTTTGTTCTATTAAAAAAAAATCAATCCGCACACCTCTTTGCTTATTAAATTAAAAAAAAATCCGTCCACACTCTCCTTTCTGGATAAAATTATAACGTCGAATAAAATTTGTTTATTTATCTTGAGAAGTTGATTTAACCACGTCTGAATTTGTTAGTGTTTAGATTATACTTTGTCTTCACTCTAAGGCATTTAATTTGTTATTCTTTCCTTAAAAAAACGAAGAACTCATCGTAAATAAACAACAAAGAAAATTGTTTGATCTAGGGTGTTCACTCTGAGGTATTTAATTCAAGATAGAGTAAATTAAATGCCTCAGAGTAAAGATTGTACTTTGTCTTCACCCTAGTTCTACTCTATCTAAAAAGGTAACAACAAAGAAAATTGTCACAAACTCCAGATTTCTATGCAAATTCTAAACAGCACCTTATTTCTCTCTCATGAACTGTAACTTTTATTGCATGTAAAGACTTCACATGTAACAATTTTACTTGTTTTTTTTTTCATTTATTTTTAGTTGTTGGATAATAGAGAAAAACTTTGTCTTCACACTGTAACGCTTACCTTGTCCTAAAACGATTCTTTCCTTCAAAAAATGATATTCTTTTCTCAAATAGATCATGATATAGGTCCTACGCTGAGTTGTACTGTTGTTACTTTGCTTGAAAATTGAACACATCCAAATTCCTTATTCTAACTGCCGGGGTTAACATCTATAAAACGAAATATGATTTAACACATGCATGTTCCTATCTTGTGTGCCATCTGTTTAAATAATATCCTCAACTAGTGATCATAAGGTAAATTGAATCTAACACATGGTTCTTTCTTTGGTTATTGACATTCAAACTCCACAATAAAAATCTTTCCTCATCTAATTAATTTATTTTGTAATAGAGATTAAGATCAGTTGAAGGTAAAAGTCAGTGTAATGGCCATGAAGATGTCATCCTCCCAACATGAGATGGTGCAAGAACAACGTCCAGTCATGTCTGCTGGTCTTTTCAAAGCAGCAATGAAAGGCAACAGAGATGTTTTAATACAATGTCTCGGGCTGCTGAAAGAATAAACAGAAGTCAAGGTAATATTTCAGGAAACAATTTCTAGGATGGTTCTGCCATCCGGAATTTATATTAGATAACACTATAAGATAACATATTTAATTTGTTTCCATTTTATTTATATGTTTGATATGATAAATTTAATTTTTCATTATTATTGTTATTATTATTATTACTAATTATTATTGATATTATAATAATAATAATAATAATAATAATAATAATAATAATAATAATAATAATAATAATGGATGAGGAATAACACTAATTCAGATAAGTAGGTTATTTGATTCGAATCTTGTTCCGCATTACGATGGGTGAGGAGTAGCTCTTTGAAATAGCTAGCCACGAAGAAAGGACTAATTACTAGATTTTTGATGGCCAATTTTCAACATCAATATTACATCACTACTAGAATTTTGGTTTCTTACATGAGTAAAATTTTGGGTTGTTGCATGAGCTCACCCATGTAACAAGCCCGAAAATGACTTGTTGCATGGGTTACCCATGCAACAACTACCCATGGTACAAGCCTCGATGCAAATACTCAGTTTTAGACTTGTTGCATGGGTTACCCATGCAATAACTTTTCCCAATCTTATTGCATGAGCTTTCTCATGTAACAAGTACGCATGCAACAAGTTCGAGAATTGGCACCTGGAGAAAGTATTTGCAAGGATAGAGGGCGTGGGCCCCATCTTAGTATTTGCAAGGATAAAGAGCGTGGGCCCCATCTTAGTATTTGCAAGGATAGACAACTGAGTAATTGCAAGGATAAATAACGTGGGTCCCACACGAGTTATTGCAAGGCAAGTGAAAGGAGTAATTGCATGGATAGAGAAGGTGGGGCCCCCTGTTTATTTGCATGGGTAATGAAGGTGGGCCCCACCAGGTTATTTGCAAGGATATCGTTTGAATCTTTTACATGCAAATTATTAACCCATATTTGTATGGATATTCCGATGAAAAAAATTAACGTTCTAGCAGAATATCAGCATGAACAATTTCTATAATCCTCCCCGTACCAATTTGGTACCCATACCAATTTGGTACTAATCCAATGGCAATTGGCAACCAAGAAATCTTTTACATTTCATAATAAAAACACAATAAAACATGAAGAGTAACATTTTTAATTATCATTAATTAAACATACTAAATACAAGTATGCATTGTAACATAAGACCAAAAAGGATTGCAACAATAGAACTATAAATAACTTATTTCTATACCCAAAATATAAGCACGACCCATCACCAAAAATTTAGTTTGAAGGTTGACAAAACCCCACACGACATCAGTTTGAAGTTTGAAGAGACTTCTAGTAGATGTATCAGATGCCCCACCACCCACCACTCTTGCTCAATTCCTCTAATAGGTCCCTGCATCAGTTGATTTCATATTTTCACATGACAGTATTCAAGCAAATATGCTTAAAGACAAACAAATCATCAGGATAAAATTGGGTTTCGACATTTCAGCCTTCAATGAGATTCAAGCAAAATTTCAATGTAGGAAGACCTGATGAGGTTGAAATCTGGACTATTCAGATATGCCCCTTTCATTTTCTTCCATTACCAAAAGGAACCAATAATAAGAAGGCTCAACATCGGGAGTTTAACAATAAGGCAAATTTCTAAATAAACACATGCAAATCACACAATCTTCTATTTTTTTTCTAAAAATTGTATTTTTCCTGGTACAACACGCTGACTACACCTAAACCAATTTCTCTCCATTGCTCAATATGCTCTGTAGTTTATGTTGAACAATTAATAATACTTAACATAAGGTAAAATGAAAATGAAAATAACTTAGATTTGGATATAAGAGCTCCACCATTATAATAACTTAGAATTTATCCTAGTTTCAGAAAATGAAAATGCACTTGCCTTGAAGAACTGTAGCATCCAAGACATGAAAATGTTGCTTCCAGTCCCACTTTGAAAACACATTCAGAGATAAATTTATCAAAAACAAGGCACAAGTCATTATTTGAAGTTTGTTTATAGCCTACTGAAATATCACATAAAACCCTGCAACAAGTGCAAATTATTTAAATGTGGGCCTCCCCTTCTCCATCCTACTCAAGTTGCTTTCCTATGAATAAACAAGTGATGAGGGAGGAGTTACACAATTTGGTAATGAATTACTTAGGGTTACTCAGGGTGTATAAAGCTATATATTCTCATTTTGCAGAAGGAGATGATTTTCTAATCCCCTGTGGTGAGAATCTACCAATTAAGTACCAGAACTAAGTATTCATACATATGTAGTTTTAACATATCAACATTTCAACAATGAACATTTGTTTTGTCTTTGCCTCCTTTTTCTTTCTTTTTTCTTTTGCTAAACTAGCAAAATAGACATCCAACTATACCACCCAGGCCCTCTCATTCCTAGTGTTATGGTTTATTTAATCATTAAGGAACTGACTCTAAGCTATAAACTTGAAGTCAGACTCCACCATGCAACTTTCAAAATGTTCAATTATACCATACTTATCACCAACTGTGGTTTATTTCACACGGGCAGACTTGTAAACTAAACAAGGATATATGATCCAAAATAGGTGAGGAAACAGGCAACAACATGCAACTAGAATTGCAGTGAAAGCACTTACTGTGAGATAGAGAGTCCACCAGTCCTTGTTCATCCGTGCAAGAGACTGCATTTCCAAAGGGCATGTCAAAAAATAGCAAAACATGGCAGGGGTAACAAAAATTTATGGAACAAAGAGTGCATTTTTTAAATGCAAAGAAATGTGTTAGTCTTTGTTGATTTACTCAAGCAATAAAAGATTGCTGGCTCGCAGCTATGCATGAAACAGTTTTTATTCAGACTTAAAATTCAGCTGATTCATATCACCACAATTTACTAAAAATGATAAAAATGAAAAATTGACCTTGATTGGGAGGTGGAAGTGTCCTGTTGTATGTTGGATGATATGTTACAGGTGTCAATTTCTAAAGAAAAGAAAAGATTGAATAGAATTAATTAAAGTCATACGAACAAGTAAAAAGGGGAGAAAAGTAAAAGGGGGGAGAGAAAGAGAAAGAGAGAAAGCTTAAACGGAGGGCTGAGCTTGAGCGGTGGGTTCGAGCTGGGTGAGGTTGTGTGGATCGAAGCAAGGCCAATCGCCGACAAGAGAGCTTAAAGTGGGATCGCGGCATCAGAGGGTTGGTGGAGGAGGAGGGAGAAGGAGAGGAGAGGTGTGGTTCCCACTGTCGGAGGGCTGACGCGAGAAGCTACTGGACTCCAGTTAAGAGATGCAAAGCTCGAATTGGTTGTAGGGTTTTGGGAGAGAGAGACTCGCTAGGAGACAGCGCCAGTTTCAGAACTTAGGTTAGAGAATAGAGAGTGAGAGAGATAGAGAGCGGTGTGGGGGAATTCGTATCCTCTGAGATATCTCACATTTTGCACGACTTTTTGGCAAATATCAACCGTTCAAATACGTTATACACGAATCTCAAAGCTCAAATAATATTGGCCCTGCGCTATGCCCGAATAAGCACCGTACACATCGGTCACGCAAAATATGAGATATCTCAGATGATACGCACTCTCTGGGGGTAGGGTTTGGGGGGAAATGAAAATTTTGGGATTTGGGTACCCGCCAGAGGGAATTAAAATTTTGGCAGAGAGGGTGAAATTTTTGGCAGAGGGTTTAAAATTTTTGCTAGGAAGAGAAATAAAAAAGTTAGCAAAATAATTTGTATATATAGAATTAGTTTATATAGATTGATTATTTAAGAAAATTAATTTTTGCAAAAGTTTAAGAGATAAGTGAAAACTTTGACAAATTAGTTTGGACATTCGAAATTAGCTTATTTATGTTGAATTTGTACATATGTAAATATAATTTGTACAACAAATAATATGAAAAAAATTCAAAAAATATATAGGTTGCATGTTAGTCTTGAGATGTTTTAAATTGCATATAGGTTGCATGTTAGTCTTGAGATGTTTTAAATTATTTAACAACGTGCTAATTAAAAACTTAGTATTTATAAGTCAAGTTTAATTCTTTAAATAATTAAGTCATGTTTTGTGAAAAAACAAATTAGTTTAATTTAGAATGATATTGATAAAATTTATATCAAAATAATGTTAGAACATTTTTATTACATTATTAAATAATTTTGACAAATTAAATTGTATAGTTGTACATGCATGTTGCATCAATGACTTATGTCAAACATGCATGACCATAGAACATCAACTCTTGCTGGGTGAGTTAACGAAGGAACAAAGACAAACATTGTCCGTTGGTCGATCAGAACCGTTCAAATTAAAGAGTGCTCCATTAATTTCATTGTTGGTAAATTTGATCTAATTTGATGTTCATTTACACATCCATCAAAGCGACGGAATATAACGACATCGTAGGGCTATAAATACTACACATTGGATCGAAGCTTACAATTGTTGGAACTCCAAATTTTTTTTGTTTTTAAGGTTGTTGGTACTAACTTGATCATTTTAAAAGAAATTAGGCGTTATTTCACTGCAGATCAACCGTTGAATGCTCATGTGGAAATCAACGGTCCGTAATTTTTGGCTCAATTTGAAGAGGCTACAAATAATGAAATTCTATAAAATTGTCAATTGTTGTTATGATTTGTTAGTAGAAAATGTAAAAAACTATTTTTTTATTTTTTCATATTTAATTATGTACAAGTGTTTATAATCAAATCAGGGTTGTGAATATGAGCCGTATGATCTGTGATGAAGTGTGCATATTTCTGTTTAGATCTGTGACGTGGACAAGGAAAGTTATAATCCGATCATCCTGAATTTGCACGAATCTCAAGGTCCCTAAAATCCCTATTGAAATTTGGAGAAGGCTGTCATTAACCAAATTGGAGAGTGTGGTCTGGGTCCGCACCTCTCTCTCTATCTGACTACACAGCCCCACCCCCTAATAAATCCCTTCCCCTTTTACATCTTTCTTTCTTCCTCTCTCTTACCAGCGGGCCCCTGTCTCTCCCTCCCCCTGTCAATTCTTGGAGAAGGAACGACACTCCTCTCTCCATCTCTTCATCCTCTTGTAAGATATTTTTTAGGTCCCTCCAATTTTTGTCACGTCCCTCCAATTTTTTCTTGTTCCCTCTTATTTTTTTTTCAGCAAATTCGCTTTTCCCTCTGATTTTTCCCAAAGTCCCCACCTTGCTCTATCAATTCATAAGTCCTGCCTTTCGCCCAGCCTTCTTTTTCTTTCAATTTCATTTTCTCCCGATCGATCCCTTTCTCGTCTTTCTTCTCTCACATGACCGACCCCCTTTCCTATTTCAAGGGTTCTGATCGAAACAGGCTTCGGAGATAGGGTTCGAGCACCGAGGCGTAGCTCCGTCAATTGGAAGCGGTCCGCCGAGCCAGGTAGCCACCGTGGTAAGGTTCAGAGCTAGGGTTACAGTTGTAAAAAGAGATATCAGTACTAGTTCAGGTCCTCATGCCAATCAGAGTAATTTCTCACAAAGTACCTTGAGACCAAATGTGCGAGGTATGATTGAGTATCCTTCTTTTATAAACAAGAAAAATAAAATAGAGTAAAATCAGTTTTTCAATTTATGCATTGTAGCCTGAAGACTTGACGAAGCCCAGGTTGATTCCCTTTTCCGATTCATGATACTTTACTCATGTAGGTACTTTGATTTCATTAAAGTGTGATTCCCTTTCCCAATTATATTATATTTTATCTTGTGGTTCAATGTTTTAGTATTTAAGTAGTACAAATTAACACCCATGTTAACTTAGATTAAATCACTAATTATGTTAGCTTAGCTGCAAATTAAGGATTAGGTTAATCCAGTCACTCTCACCTCTCTGCACCTTGTGTCGGCGACTGGTGGCCGTAGGCGGTGGTGCCACCTAGGACCCTGATTCTAGGTCTAAGGAGGCCTTTATCGACTTTCTATCGCATTTCTCAATTATTTTACTTAGATTGGATCTGTGAAATTGTTTAGACTTATCAATTGAATGCGTGTGATCAATTTCAGGTTTCGTTCAAACTTTAGGGATCCCTTTTTTAGAAGAGTTAAGAGAAGCAATGACAGAACTTGATCTCTCTGCTGAGGTACCAATACAGTTTTTTGTAGGTTCCCTTTTCTTATAGACTCGAGCATATGGCATCTCACTGTATGAAAGTGGTATGATGTGGATGCAACTGATTTGTAAACGCATAGATTAATTTTGTTGAATTGGAAGTGGCAAAATTATTTGTTGAATTGGAAGCAAGGCAAATTAATTTTGTAAACGCATAAGATCATGAAGCGAATCTACGGTTCCGAGCGGGTATCAAACTGATTTGTGTCCGATGTTCATCGGACATGCCCCGCTCCCATAAAAAGTCTACCTTTAGAATACTGGTACAAGTACAGACATCAAGTTATCAACCAATCTGTACCAAAAAGCATTGGCTGGTACAAATATCATACGAGTAATAATCATGACATCATAGGAAACTTTATCAAATAATTTTCTATTTCTTAGTATAGTTGGCATTTGCACATTTTCAAAGAGAGAAGGTAACTAACAGGAGCTCCAACTTCTCTTCTTGGTAAACAATATTCTGTTAATCATAAAATTCAGCCCAATCAGTAACTTGCATTTCTTAAATCACAAAACAAATTACAAAGTCAGAAAAATCAGAAGTTATTTGGATGAATAGGAGGTGAAGCAGCTTGAACTGTAACACGGTGGTGGTGAGGAAGTATCGTATGCATTTGGGAAGAGGGCAAGGGCATGATGGGAAATAATTAAATTAGACATATTTTACTGTGAATAATTAACTCTATAGTTAAATAGGAAAAGAAAATCGGAGTTGAGGGATATATTAGATATAACAAAGAGTAGAAGGGTAAATAGAAAACCAAATAAGTTTTGAAGGGTAAATAGAAAATTAACTCTTAATATATCCTCTAGTTTGTAGATTGTAGTTGCATAACTGTATATTGGTTTGAATTTATGTATTTGAGGTAAGTTGAATGATTTTTTTTCTTTATATTTTGTAGCACTCTATTGACAGGATGGTTGCCTACACTACTTAGGGCTGACCGTGGAATGACTTTATGAAATAAAGCCGGGATTGAACCTTCACAAAAGCTCCAACTCTTTTTCATATGAAAACAACCCTGTGATTTTTTATCTCATTTTTTATTTGATGAAATTTATAACCATGTTAGATTATGCTGCTCTTAAGTTTTATTTGTTTTTCTTTGTATGCTACGATTGTTCGTGAGACACTTTGTGAACTGGAGCTCCCTTATATATTACAAAATGGGGGGATTGGTTCAGCAAATTCCGATTTGCTATTCAGTCTATCTGGTTCCATATCCGGTTCCAGAGAGGTACTGAGACATATTGTTGGATAATAGTGTAGTGTTATACTGTTGGATAGTAGTGTAGTGTGTGCATAGGTTTGTAATATTTTGGACATAAAATAGTAAAGAAATCAGTGCCCATTATGGGAAATTAGTGTGTATGGTAATTTGATAAATTGTTTTGTATCTCAATCACTACCTAAGGTTTACTCTTAAGACGAAAAGGAAAACATCCTACAATTTAAGTTTCTGAATTATTTGTGCATCTCATTTAATTTTTAATATGCTGCTGTAATTATTATTTCTGTGATATACAAAATAAATTCAATTTGAAAGGAGAGATCAAATATATGCAGGAAAGGCTCTGTCCAGGAATTTAAAACTTTTACCATGGGTAGTCGCATGCAATTAATACTTCTTGACCATCCAGATTAATTACATGGGTAGTGTAAGACTTCTTACATGGACCTTTGAAATAAAATAATAAAAAACGAATTATCAAAACTTGTTTCATGGGTAAGCCCTTGGAAATGTTTCGTCTCAATTTTATAGACTTATTACATGGGTAGTGTAGGACTTCTTACATGGACCTTTAGAATAAAATAATAAAATAAGAATCATCAAAACTTGTTACATGGGAAAGCCCATGCAACTGTTGGGGCTCAGTTCTGCAGACTTGTTACATGAGTAATTCTTTTGGTTATTGCATGGACCTTCATTAAAATATATTATCGGGCATGGCTGGCGGGTCACGGGTTGTCAATTATTAGTTGCATGGGTCGGTAAGAGACAGTTGCATGGATAAACATCAAATCTTTTGCATGGGTTACTTTTTCCATGGGACACCCATGCAACAGATATTACTGTGTCAGAAACACCAATTCTTTTGCATGGGACCTTCATATCCATGCAACAACTAAGTGTTACTCATGCAACAAACCAAAATTCTAGTAGTGCATCTCTAAAACATCTTTACATTTTTAAATCTAACCCAATACTGATCAAGAATAAACTATTTTGTAATAACAAAAAACTAATTGAAAATAAACATTTTTACAATTCAACAGTAAGGACTCCTTGCAAATGCATGTAGTGTCCAAAAATCACAGATTCTACTGATTCTTTTAATTTTTCCAATTATGTTAATTCTTTTTATTTTTATTATTTTTCTGTTGATTCTGTGGATTTAATTGATTTTTTTTTTATTGTGAGCATTGGAAGACCTTTGTTATCTATTCCGTAGATATGTTCTTGCTAATCTCTTTTTCATGCGAGGTTCAACGATAATAGTTATCTAGGTTTCTGTTTTCAATTGATGCCAAATAGATGAACATATATATTGCTTCTGGATTGGTCTTGATGCGCGAAGAGGTCAAGAAAAATTTTCAGAGTTCAAATTACTATTATTATTACTACTATATATTATTGTTGTTATTGTTATTATTATTATTGTTGTTGCGGCTACTAATGCAAAAATACTTGATTTATTAATTCATGACCTTTTTGCATTGCCAACTCAGGTGACAGTAGAGGCCGCTCACCCCACTTCCCAAGAAATAGAGGCGGATCAACATGATGTCCAGCATGTGCTTCGAAGTGCAACGTCTTTTGGAGACACTCTACTTCACCTACTTGTTACTAAAAAGCACAACGAGATCGCTTTGATGGTTTTCCAAAGAGATAGATTCCTGTTGAAAGCCCGCAACAAGAATTCAGAGATACCCCTACATTGTGCTGCAAAGGTTGGTAATGTGCAGATCATTCGAGAACTTATTGAACTTGCTCCCGATGTCGTCAAGGATGCTCTCAAAGCAACGGACAACAACGAAGACACAGCCTTGCATGTGGCTGCCAAACATGGCCATGGAGATGTTGCCAGTGAATTGATGAAGTTGCTTCCAGGTCTGGCATACATGGTTAACAAAGAGGGGTTCTCTCCTTTGTACATAGCTACAGTGGGAGGGTATACTTCTATGGTTATAACCATGTTAGAGAATGAAACTTCCCTAGCATGTCAACAATATTCAAATGGAATGTATCCGGTTCATCAAGCTGCACAAGTCGGTGATATAGAGATGATTAAGCATTTCATGGAAAAATACCCTGATGATTCGGATCTGTTGGATCATCATGGACGGAATCTTTTTCACATTGCTGCAGAAGAAAACAAGGCAGAGGTATTTACGAAAGTACTGGCATTACCGAAAAAAAGTAGATGTATGGTCATGGCTGCCAGCCTCATTAGTGCAACGGATTATGAAGGGAATACACCATTCCACATCGCAGCAATCAAGGGGCACACGTCAGTCATGAGAGCTATTTGGAGAAATGTGAATCGCCGTGAGCAAGCAGTAGAAAACAATCAAAGGCTAACACCGTTTGATCTTTCGATGAAACAAGTACAGAATAATGCTACTCAGGTATGCCTAAATTAACTAAATAATTAACCATTAGAATTTTAATTCAAGGAAATTTAAATAAGTTTATATTTGGTTCCCAAACAAGCAAAAAGCATATTATTACATTAGGTGATCAATTACAGCTTGAATCTAATTAGCTATGTCGCCCTCGACACCTTAATCTTAATTTGGATCCTGCTACGGTACTTTTCATGTAATTTTATTCGTGGCATTCTCCATCTTCTTTCTTATTAATTTTTCAATGAAAAAATCTTACCTTTTAATGTAGTTTTTCAACAGAGTAAATCCTCAAATGAGAAAACTTCAGTGTTTCTAAAAATCAAAATAAACAAATTATTTCTCTTTTTAATTTTAGATGTGAGAGAATGTCTAAATTATCTGAATTAACAGTAAATAAAGTAAATGATATAATTAGGAAATAGGGATAATTTGGCATATACCAACCAATATTTTTAGTCAACACATATAGGCGAGTACAATAAGTCTGAAGGCATATTACAAAGATTATAAGCTGCCAACCATCGTTAATTAAAATTGCTGCAACTGGATGGGCTTATCATCAGAAATCTAATTTCTTTTAACAAATCTCTCTAGTTTAGTTTTAATGGAAACTTTAATTTCCAATTTAATCAAATTGTCGGATCCTTAACAACACCAAAATTGAGACATTCATCAAAGGTTCATTTGACAATAAATGTACCTGTGGTCTCCATAATTTGATAGTACAGGATATGTACCAGTTATACTATTCTTTGCTGTTGTATATAATAAATATATCTTTGTCTATTACAGGATATGCAACGCAAACTTAACTTGTATGTTAAGGAGAATAAACGTCATTTTACTCAAGAGTGGTTCGATCATATCATGCAACCATACCAAAATAAATGGGAGCGAGCTCAAGTTATTGGACTGGGCTCCGTACTTATTACGACTGTAACATTTGCCGCTGCATTCGCAATCCCTGGAGGTTACAACCAACAGGATGGTACACCAATTCTAGGAAAGAAATACATGTTCAAGGCATTTATCATAGCAAATACCTTATCATTTTTACAAGCATTTACAAGCTTATTTACGCTTGTTTCAAGTGCTCTAATTGATCCGGATGCTGTTGACCTCTATTACGCAATTTATTTCAGCAGCGGGTTGTATGGTGGTGGCATTTGGATTAGGTTCGTATGCGATACTTGCTCGTGTTAGCTTGCCCATCGCCTTCATCGTCCTTCTCTCCAGCTGGGGTCACCCTTCATGTATAATGCTGTGCACTTTAATAAATTCATATTTGGAAAAATTATTCATGGTTTTCAAGCATTGGACTACATTATTGCGGGTACCATTTTAGAAAATTTCATGGAAAAGCTTATTGGCGGTGCCGGTTTAAATAAGTGGATGGTGTTCCAAATTATGGCGGGCTCTTTTATAACCATCTTCTTCCTTGCACTAGCATAATCGGTGAAGCTGTACATTCAACTTCTCTATTGGTGGTGGTGCTAATTTTACCGAGATAATTAATTAATTAATGGACATATTTGTACCTGATTTGTTTTGAGTCGTTGCAGCTGTTTTTATTCTTATTTTCTTTTTTTCTTTTTTTAAATTTAAGGTCGGTGGCTCAATGTTTTTATTCTTCCTATTGTGATTCTAAATATGGTGTACTTGTATTATGTTGAATCTTATTTTGTACTTGTTTTTTGTAATGTACGTAAATAATATACGACGACAAACATTCGATTATATTCCAGGATATCTTTCTAATACTTCAGTTCAACTCATATGAGAAAACTGTAAGACTCATTAAATCAACTATGATAATATTTTTTAAAGGGGTATTATTCCACAAAAAAATTGTTTTATTAAAAAAACAAATGAACTTTAATTATCATGAACAAACAGATGATGTGCATAAGGATAAGTATATTGTTATCATGAAAAGTTGCTTTTACCGCGTCTCAATTTTTTAGCATGTAAATTCCAATCCCACCCAGAGATGAACTGCTGATTCTTAAGCCGTTATTTTCAATATATGCTGACTGAGATGCAATTTAGTTGCAATATCTGACCGGGGGATGATCGACGACCATTAACAATGTTCTTTTATTTTTTTTTCTGAGCAAGTGGGAGAACAATACCAAAGCGCCAGCCAGGCAATAAAGTCTAATTTATTTAGACTTGTTAATCCATCTGGATGAGAATTTGTGACAGTCATATGACTTGTGTTAGGAACCAAATGACACAAGAAGTGCCATTAAAACATTTCATCAAACATTTCATCAAACACTTTGTGTGCACCTAATACAAGATAGCACACATACAGAGGATTCACTGAAACTCTTCACTCATGGAGGCTCAACTAAAGGCTCACGCCACCGTCTTTGCATCCAGCAAAGATTCACCAATTCTTCAACCCATGGAAACTCAAAACACACCCTCATGCCACTGTTATTGCCATACCGGCAGGTTTCAAAGAGGTACCTAAAAAAGAAAAAAAGAGAACATACCATGAACTAAATTGGATCGTATCGCAATACACGACCGAGGTAACTACCATCACAACCGCTGCGTTATATTCTTCCTAGTCTTTCTTGCCTCTTGGTATGGATCGATGCGTGAGAAGAAAAGTTCGTTCTCTCCCTTCATCTGTGCTCTCTAGATCACCTAAATTCGATCCATTTTCAGGGGGACTTGCTACTGGGCCTAATTTCAGGAAATAAGTTGGGAAAAGAACCATGACGGTAAAAAGAGAACAGACAAGAAGATCAGTTTTTTTTTTAATTTAGTGATAAGGTAATGTCTACCGTTTAGAAATTCTTTTATTGAAAAAATTTGATCATGTCAAAAAAAATTAAAAAATTTAATTTTTATTTTTATCTAAACAAACAACAAAACAGAGAAAAATATATTCACAAACTCTCAAACTTATATGCTGTTGGCCTGCCATCCTAACTCTCAACTAGACTATTGTTAAATTTCTGTTGGAATACACTGGTTAAATTAACTAAGATTGGCAAAGAAATCTTTTCCTGTCAAAATTGAAAAATTAAATGTGAAAATTTGCTTGAAAACTCACATATACTGAGCAGCACCAAAAGGCAACATGGATCGTTTAGTACAACTCTGAATCGAAATACCAGAGCCTTTCATGACCATATATAAGGTATATTTGCGAAAATAATTTAGTGTCTGGTCGTAATTAAGTCTCTATTTTTTTTATTTTTAGGTTAACAAATCAAGACATGCTATTAAATATTTTGTTGTTCCTTTGATTGTACTGGTTAAATTTGAGATAGAGAACATGATACTATCCTTAATGTACAGTCAATAATTCTAGCCCAATTGCCCCTCCGATCCATACCATTCATATTACTTTGTCTTTCTATTGATACAATTTTGTTCAAATAATTAAATCTACCAATGACCACAGCATTTTAAAATTATATAATTTTTATTTACACATATTGCAAAATTTAGCCACAGCAGATACTGTTCAGCTGTTCTTTATATTCTTTTGGTACTAAAATCTAGATCCTAAATATCTGTATCTAGATACTAAAATCTAGATACTGTTCAGCTGTTCTTTATATTCAACGGACGACATGTTTACGTGCGTCTTCATTAACTTAGAAAGCAAAAGTATATGTTTCATGAGACATAAACTATTGCCTTGTGAGTTAATGAAGACGCACGAAAATATATCGTCTGTGGTTCAATCGGGACCATTGAAATCAAAGAGCACTGCATTTATCATCTTCCATGAAAGTTTGATAAAATTTTGATTTGATTTACCCATCCATCTAGTTGATCAAAAATTGAAGTACGTGTAGCCATAAACATTTCGTGTTGGATCAAAGCTCATACATAATAAAACTTCCGAACTTTTATGTTGATTACGTTCAATATTGCACCTTGATCATTCTAGATCAGATTTGGAATAATTTTGTTGTAGATCGACCGTTGAATTCCCACGATAAAATGAACGGTCCGAAAATAAATGCAAAAAAATGTATTGCTATCAAAAAAATGAAAAAAATGCTATCAAAAAAATGATCAAGATACAATATTTCTTTTATTTGTCTAAAAAATGCAAAAAATGCTGTTATTGATCAGCTATTCATTTAGAAAAAAAAATTATATGTATTGCTGTAAAAAAAAATTCTAAAAATGCAAAAAATACTTATTTATTTGATAAAAATAAAATAAAAATAAACATGCATAAGTAAAAAAAATGTAAAAAGTTTGAAAATATTTTTTTTATTTTTTTCCAAATTATTTGCTGCCTAATTTTATT
This sequence comes from Carex kokanica, assembly GCA_025461125.1. Classification (NCBI taxonomy): domain Eukaryota; kingdom Viridiplantae; phylum Streptophyta; class Magnoliopsida; order Poales; family Cyperaceae; genus Carex; species Carex kokanica. Next base: position 93,420 of record JAJGRX010000898.1, read on the forward strand.
TTGTATCACTGCAATGCACTTTTAAACTCACTCAATAAAATATTAACTAAGCGAGTGACCCTAGTGGAAACAAGAAGACCAAGAGAATCAATTACATATTACAAGACACTCATTATCAGTTTTCTTATATGCTCTTTTGCTGAAGTGTACTGACTTGTGCTCTTTCTATCTCTAGATTGGAGGTGTACTTAAGATGTTAGGGTTATATCACTTGTTCAACAATCGTAAGTCGTAACAATCATAAGTCGTGTACTGACTTTTGCTGAAGTGTACTGACTTGTGCTGTAATTTCGCACTATGGCCCAGTCAGAAGTCATAAATCGTAAGTCGTAACAAAGTTCGTAAATGTTCGAAATTGAGTTCGTAAAAAATTCGGTTCGAAATTGGGTTCGTTCGAAATTAATTCAAACCAAACCTAGTTCGAAATTAATTCAAACCAAACTTAAATTAGGAGTAAGTTCGATTCGGTTCGGTTCGTTTGCAGCCCTGACATAAATGAACAGATAATGAGCGTTCTGACCTTGAATAAATTTTCCTTATTTTTAAGTATAACATGGGAAATGACACTTGCACCCCTGAAAGGACCTGATATATAATTCATCAAGACAGCATACTTAACAGGGCTCGTTCACCATCGACTCGTAAAAAGCTCCAAAAAGCTCGGTCGCTCCAGGACCAAGCTGGAAACAAGCTAGACAGTTCTATTCTATCTCGATCTAGCATATGGTGATTTCGAGCTTGACCTCACTCGGCTTGGGACATTAATCCGTCTGGATGAGAATTTGCTCCGGTCATATGACAGAAATATTGAATTATATTATGGTTTGGAAAATCAACCGAGTCCGAGTTGACTCGACCGAGTCGGAACGGTATTGGTCGGGTCCGAGCCAAGATTTACCCGAGTTTCTCGCCCGAGCGTTTTTTCCAACGAAAATCGGTTGAACTGGGTAGACTCGGCCAATTCAACCGAGTTTTTTCTCCGAATCAGTCCGATTCTTACGATTTGGGGTGATTCTCGGCCGATTCTATTTTTTTTGGCGTCAATTTGGGTTTATGGTTGTCGATTTGAGAAGATATAAATGTTCGATTTGGGACGAATGAAAACGAAGAGCTCTATGGAGAAGAAAGGGAAATGTATATACATCTTTTTAAATGAACTTGGTGTATTGCACCACTAAGTATAGAAATAAAAAAGGTGTTTGGTCCACAGTGAACCAGGGGTAACAAAAAAAGATGAGCATTGAAGATGCATTTGTCAAACAAATATTTATTACGGGAGAATCTCCAGCATACTATTCTTTGGAAATAAAATTATAAAATTAATTTGAACTATCGGATAAATTGAGAAATTATTATAATATGAATTGAGAAACTATCGGATAAAATTCTCTTGAATTGTAGTAATATATGAATTGCTACAATTGAGAAAATATTATAATCTTTATTTTAATACTTAAATTAATTATAATATAAAACATTAATTTTCATGTTTAGTCATACTTGATTCTAGCTAGATACCGTTAAGTTGTATGATTGTAATAATATCCTTGTCAAGTTAAGACTGATTACCGAATTACAATAATTAATTTAATCATTTAATAATTTCTATTCATATTCTTTTGTATTGAGGGTCACCTTTTTGGACAAATATATATACTGGCCTTGATAATTATTTATTTATGTCGTTAGATAATATTCTAGCATATTGAAAATCTTAGACCGTCAGTTTTATAGAATATCAGTTATAATTCAATCCAAGAGTTTACTAGTATGGGTATTATAGTTATTTTATTCAAAAATATTCGCACAATATATGTGTTTGAAGATTTAATTTACAGAAATGTTTTTTTTTCTTTATTTTATTATAAAACAAGCTTATGGCAAGAAAATCCGAGTTTCTGAGCCGACTCGGCCAATTCTCACCAATTCATCCGATTTTGATTCCGGTTTCGATTTTCAAAACCATAATTTATATATTGTATTATTTGGTTTAATAAATTGAAAGAAAAACACGAAGGTAAAAATGAGAACCGAGAAAACTGGACAAATAAGCCCTTTTTTTATTTACTTGTTAAATAAGAAGGAATTTTTTTTTTGTTCACTATGAGAGACTTTCTTTAAGGACCCTAGCTTGTTCTGATTAGATTCTTTGATTATTTCCTTCCATAAATGATATTCTTTTCATAGGTAGAAGTGTAGAACATGCTTTTTCATGTCCAGCACTTGAATTAATGTACTTTTGTTACTTTGCTTAAAAATTGAACACACTCAATTCATTATTCTAATCTCCGAGGTTTACATCTACAAAAGAATAGAATCTAGCACATGCTTCTAAGTTGTTGGCTCGCATGAGGTACCTCACCGTGTGATGTTAAATCTGAAGGGTCTTACATAAATTAGCATGAATATTAAAGAGAATCATTTTTTTTATTTGGTGGTCAAAGTAATGTCTTTTGTGTTGAAAATCACATATTGAAAATTCAGACCATTTTTTTTTTGTGTATACTTAAAATTAAAGGATCTAACTTTTATTTTTATCTAAACAAATAACAACAGAGAAAATTATCACAAACACCAGATTTCTCTGCAAATTCAAACTAACACCATATTTAGCTCTCATGAATTGTAACTTTTATTGCATGTAAAGAGCTCACATGTAACAATTTTACTTGTTTTTATTTATTTATTTTTAGTTGTTGGATAATAGAGAAAAACTTTGTCTTCACTCTGTAACGCTTTCCTTGTCCTAAAACAATTCTTTCCTTAAAAAAATGATATTCTTTCCTCAAATAGAGTATGATATAGATCCTATGCTGAGTTGTACTGTTGTTACTTTGCTTGAAAATTGAACACATCCAAATTCCTTATTCTAACTGCCGGGGTTAACATCTATAAAACGAAATATGATTTAACACATGCATGTTCCTATCTTGTGTGCCATCTGTTTAAATAATATCCTCAACTAGTGATCGATCATAAGGTAAATTGAATCTAACACATGGTTCTTTCTTTGGTTATTGACATTCAAACTCCACAATAAAAATCTTTCTTATCTAATAATTTATTTTTTGTTATAGAGATTAAGATCAGTTGAAGGTAAAAGTCAGTGTAATGGCCATGAAGATGTCATCCTCCCAACATGAGATGGTGCAAGAACAAGAACAACGTCCAGTCATGTCTGCTGGTCTTTTCAAAGCAGCAATGAAAGGCAACAGAGATGTTTTAATACAATGTCTCGGGCTGCTGGAAGAACAAAAAGAAGTCAAGGTAATATTTGAGGAAACAATTTCTAGGATGGTTGTGTGTCCGGAATTTATATGAGATAACACTACAAGATAACATATTTAATTTGTTTCCATTTTATTATGTTTTATATGATAAATTTAATTTTTCATTATTATTATTATTAGTAGTATTAGTATTAGTATTAGTATATAATGGATGAGGAATAACACTAATTCAGATAAGTAGGTTATTTGATTCGAATCTTGTTCCGCATTACGATGGGTTAGAGTAGCTCTTTGAAATAGCTAGCCACGAAGAAAGGACCAATTACTAGATTTTTGATGGCGAATTTTCAACATACAATATTACATCTCTAAAACATCTTAACATTTTTAAATCTAACCCAATACTGATCAAGAATAAACTATCTTGTAATAACAAAAAACTAATTGAAAATAAACATTTTTACAACTCAACAGTAAGCAAATGAATATATGGAGTGTCCAAAAATCATGGTATTTAATTTATTTGTATAAATTCACGATGCCAGGAAAGAAATTTTTCACTTTATGATATTCTCTGCAGTTTATGTACTGTCAGGTTCTTTCACAACCATATATACGTTCTTACAAAATAAACTTCTAAACATTGATTGTTGTCACTTAATTTATACATATATATATAAAATGTATTAATTAGATGTAATTAAAAAGATACATTTAGTCTTTTACATCTCTTTTTTCTCTTGAAACATACTTTTGGTCTCATACTAATTATTCTGATTCGAAGTGGCTCTGTTCCATACAACCGATTTTCTCATGGTATTATAGAGTTTGGATGGGCTATTAGACATTTGGTGAATGAGAGCTTTTTGGAAAGGGTAGAATAGCACTCCCCTAAGAAATAGATTGTCAGCTCTTTTAAATGGGGTTAATTACCTCTTGTGAGAGATGTGTCCTTAATTACCTCCTTTCTTATTTCCTCAATATAAATACTAAGAAGATGATATATTTCCAATATGTTCAATTAATTTCATTGCTTCCATAAAATTTTACATTGTCAAATTAGGTGATAATAGAGGCCTCTGATTCTGCTCCGGAACAAACAAACACAGAAAACCAGACTGTCCAATCCGAGCTCCAAAGTGCAACACGTTTTGGAGACACTGTTCTTCACCTACTTGTTACCAAGGGGCACAACGAGCTAGCTTTGATGGTTTTTCAAAGAGATATGTCCCTGTTGAAAGCACAAAACAACATATTAGAGACACCCCTATACTGTGCTGCGAAGGTTGGTAATGAGAAGGTCATCCACAACCTCATTCAAAGTGATCGTGTGGTCGTGAAAGATGCTCTCTTAGAAAGAAAGGAAAATGGAGACACAGGCATGCATGTTGCTGCACAACTCTATCATACAGATATCGTCCGCTTGCTAATGAACTTGGATCCAGAATTGGCATACAAAGTCAATGACGAAATGAAATCTCCATTCTACATGGCTATAATCGAAGGGTATACTTCGATGGTACAGACCATGTTAGAAGTTGACCCTAATCTGGCATGCACTCCATTTTCAGATGGAATGTTTCCTGTTCATGTAGCTGCATGCGAGGGATGCCTGCCCATTGTAAAGCTATTCATTGAAGGGTGCCCTGATGATGCCGAGTTGCACGATCCTCGTGGAAGAAATCTTTTTCACATTGCTGCGGAAAAGAATTGGGAACATATTTTTTCAGGTCTATTTGAGGACGCCAGTTTTAAAGAAAAGCGAGAAAAAATGATTACTGCAACAAATTATGAAGGAGATACACCATTTCACATTGCAGCAAGGAAGGGACACACGTCAATTATGAGAGCTATTTGGCAACACTATCAAGTTGCAGGAACAGTCCGAAACAAGAAGGGCTGGACACCACTCGAACTTTCCGCCAAGCAAGTAAAAACTAGGGAGGTATGCCTAAATTAAAGAAAACATCAGAAAATTATTTCCTGTTTATTTTAGTTAACTTGTGTGTTGCTACCAACTACTGAACTACCAAGCTCGCAAAACACATACTAGCTAATTGAGTAATCTGGTTATACATAATAGCTTCAGTGTCAACACCAATGTGACTTAAGCTCGTAGTATAGGCAAAGTCTTAACATATTTTTTATCTGAGCCATAGTGAACAATAGATATTTTTTTCTATAAATTTATCTAAGAATTGTGCTGCCAAAGTACTACAACACCAATATGAATTTTACTCCAGTACACCTTTTTACTAAAAAATGTTAGAATTTTGATATCATCCGTCAGATTTTTCCATGGCGGATTTAGAAAAATAAATAAATATTCAAATTCTGGCTTTACTGGTATAAAATATATTAAATTTAATTGAGAGCTAAACATCTGTTATATCTACTAGTCCCAATCTATATGTTACTTACTAAATCTGAAAATTAAAATTATTATGTTAATGCCTCCAATTATATACTTCCTGTTAATTTACAATCGTTCTATGAATTTATAGTTACTATATATGGATCTTATAAAGTTTCTCGGTGCATTGGAGTATCACCCAATACCACAAATATATATTTATATATATATATATATATATATAGAGACTGGCTAAGCTCAAAACGTTTGCACCAAGCCCTTGGTGCAAACGTTTTGGTTCTCCAATTTGCAAAGTCCAAACGGTCGATCCAAACCGTTAGATATTTAATCCATATTAAAATGTGCTTGGAGACCAAATTTCACATTTTTTGGAATTTTTTTGCTATTTATTAAGCCACTTTGAAAGTTGCTTATTCGGGTGAACAGTAAAAACAGTGCAATAAAATTCTGGACCGTGTGATCAGCAACTTTCAAAGTGGCTTAATAAATAGTAAAAAAATTCCAAAAAATGTAAAATTTGGTCTCCAAGCACATTTCAATATGGAGAACAACTTGAACGGTTTGGATCGACCGTTTGAACTTTGGAAATCCGAAAACAATTCGTTTGCACCAAGGGCTTGGTGCAAACGTTTTGAGCTTAGCCACTCACTATATATATATATATATATATAGAAGAGGGATCCAATTACACCTTTTTTGGTGACACATCATGACACCGTTTTTTATATAGGTCAATTTTGCGATTTCAAAATCCAAACAGTCGATCCGAACCGTTCAACATGATCACCATATTAAAATGTACTTGGAGATCAAATTTTACATTTTTTTGAATTTTTTTACTATTTATTAAGATGGTTACAAAATCGCTGTTTTTCAATGGTCTGAAAACAACGATTTTTGTAACCATCTTAATAAATAGCAAAAAAATTCAAAAAAATGTAAAATTTGATCTCCAAGCACATTTTAATATATCCATCATGTTGAACGGTTTGAATCGACTATTTGGACTTTGAAAATGGTAGGTGTCAAAGTGTGTCACCAAAAAAGGTGTAATCGGATCCCTCCTCATATATATATAGGCTGTGGCTAATTTGCTGCTGGCAGCAGTTCGGCCGAGGTGCTGCCGGGGCTATATTTAGCCGTGTGATGTCCAAACAACAAATTCAAACCGTTAGATGTTTAATCTATACTATAATCTACTTGGAGACCAAATTTTACATTTTTTGGAATTTTTTTACTATATATTAAGATGGTTTGAAAACCGCTGTTTTTAACGTTGCAGAAATTTACTAAAAACAGCGGTTTTCAAACTAGCTTAATATATAGTAAAAAAATTCCAAAAAATATAAAATTTGGTCTCCAAGTAGATTATAGTATAGATTAAATATCTAACGGTTTGAATTTGTTGTTTGGACATCACACGGCTAAATATAGCCCCGGCAGCACTTGGCCGAACTGCTGCCGGCAGCAAATTAGACAGACCCTATATATATATATATATATCTCTTTTCCCTTTGCATTATTTTTCATATATTAGAACTTGATATCTGTTACTTAATTTCGTTATTTTTTTGCAATTAATGATCGGTAACAAAGTAAATACGACGTGACTTGCTTTCAATCATATTTTTTCATTCAAACTGTTGGTATTGGTTAATAAGTGTGATGCTGGTTAATAATATTATAACATAAACTTGTTTTGTCTCTTACAGGATATTGATTATAACATGATTGACGAGTACCTTAAGACTCATGAAGATTATAAATTTAGTCCAAAGTGGTTTGACGATGTAATGGAACCACCATTTGAAAATAAATGGGAGAGAACTCAACTCATCGGATTGGGCTCTGTACTTATTACAACAGTAACATTTGCTGCCGCTTTCACAATCCCCGGAGGTTATAACCAAGACCACGGTACACCAGTTCTAGGGAGGAGATATATGTTCCAGGCATTTATTATAGCGAACGCTTTGGCATTCATACATGGATTCTTAAGCTTATTTGTGCTTCTTATGCAAACTTTGAATGTTGTATCTGACAACACTCTCGTATTTGCAACACTATCATTTATGATGGCATCGAGTAGTATGGTTGTAGCATTTGGATTGGGACTCTATGTGACGCTTGCTCCAGTTTGCTACCCTATAGCCGTCCTTCTCCTTGTTATCACTATCTTATTAGGGTCTCCTGCCGTGATTTTTTATACTTTCTGGGCACAATCCATTTTAGGCCCCATTGTGTTTGTAAATAGTGGTTTAAAAGGCCTTTATTATGTATTAGCATTTTATGCCATGTCTTTTCTGTTCATCTTCTGCCTAGCCTTAATGTAGCTCGACATCTGGCTTTTTCTTTATCTTATTTTATTTATGACATTACGAAACATTGTTCTTTTATGTTCTCATAATAGACGTTTCTTTTCTTAATTTTCTCTCTGAAAGACCGAATTTTTACATAAGCTTTGTGTTAATTTACAATAGAAACCTTTTCGTTTTGTTTTTTTTTTGTTAAGTAGGACATTGGAAAGTTAAATAGTCTGGTTAGTTATCAGTTATCCCCGTAATGTATGTGCTCCATTCTCGTGCTATTGCACCCAGACAGCTGTACTTAATTTTGGGCTTTTCAAGTTAAAGGTTTTTACGTGGCCCATGTTACTCGGCTGGTAATCAAGATATCTAGAAATAGAAATGTAAAACAAAACATATTCAGAATGAAACCAGTTATGAATTTAATAGAAAGGGTTTGGACTTTGGATGGTAGGCCTTCACTTCTTATGAATAGCTGAGTCGGAAATAAAACTTTTATTTACCAGATTACTGGAATCTTGAGGCTTGACATCTACATTTCTTCCTCCAAAAAATAATATATTGGCAGTGTTATATTTCTTTTCAATTATTTTTCAAGAAGTTGCAGTAAAACTACGGTTCTTTAGGGGGGCTAGAGTTTTCGTTGCATAAATACACCACCTCCGCTTCTAGGGGTGTCATTGGCACCCTTTTATTCATTTATTCAATTCGTACGGGTAACATTTTTTTTCCCGTAAACTTATTGGGTACAGGTACATGCAAAGATTTTTTTCGTTATCTAAATGGATAAGGGTACGAGTAAAGCCTATTTCGTATCTGTTATCTGATCGGGTAATTATAATATATATATATATATATATATATATATATATATATATATATATATAGAGAGAGAGAGAGAGAGAGTGGCTAATATCAAAACATTTGCACCAAGGCCCTCGTGCAACCAAGTCATTTTCGGATTTTCAAAGTCCAAACGGTCGATCTAAACCGTTAGATGTGATCTCTATATTAAAATCTGCTTGGAGACCAAATTTTACATTTTTTGGAATTTGTTTACTATTTATTAAGCTACTTTGAAAATTGCTAATCACATGGTCCAGAATTTGGTTGCATTGTTTTTACTGTTCACCCGGTCAGCAATTTTCAAAGTGGCTTAATAAATAGTAAAAAAATTCCAAAAAATGTAAAATTTGGTCTCCAAGCATATTTTAATATAGATTGAACATCTAACGGTTTGGATCGACTGTTTGGACTTCGAAAATCTGAAACGATTTGGTTGCACGAGGGCCTTGGTGCAAACGTTTTGATATTAGTCACTCTCTCTCGCTCTCTCTCTATATATATATGTGTATATTATATATACTAATAAGAATTGAAAAGAGTACTTTAATTGGTTTATTTGCGCTTAGCATGATCATTTTTTTTCAATAAAGTACTATACTTGTGAAAAATGAATGTATATGTTTTAATGTTTTATTTAATAAATAACAACAATAATTATTATATTAGTATTACCCGTCATTTACCCGCTACCGTTTTGTTATCCGACAATATAACAGGTAAGGATAGGTACGGGTTGAATAATTTATAGCGGGTAAGGGTTGGACATGGTTAAGGATAATTTGTAACGGGTACGAATATGAAAATACTTTCACCCGACCCTTACCACAATATCCATAAGACAGACTCTCTAATGATTTCAACAATATTAGAATCTTTCATAGGGATATATCTATCAATAAACCATAATTCCTGTATATGAATACAATCAAATTCAAATCCATTCCCAAATTTCTTTAGCAACTGGACAAGTAAGAAAAAGGTGATCAATTGACCCGAGGTCAGCACAGAATACACATGTTGGAACAATATATCAGGACAGATCAGATGAGATGAGGCTGTCAAGAACCGATCTTGTGTGGCAAGATCAATAGAATCACTCACAAGAGCTGATCGGGAATCAGGATCATGACATATTTCATCCCCAACCATATTTTAGTATAGAGATCATGTTGAGCGGTTCGGATCAACAGTTTGGACTTTGAAAACGAAGATATAAAATATGAGGTATGATGAGATGAAGAGCATGAGGTATTGGAACCCTCCTCTTTCAATAAATAGTTAAATACGTGTAATGTTGTGACTAATTATATTATGATGGCACGAACATCGGTGCCAGTATCAATTTAATTGACATTCGATGTTGTGACTAATTATATTTTTCTACGTTATTTGTATTGTTTGATGACTACATCAGCATTATATTTAATACTAAAAATGATGCTATGATAGATCTAAATTTTTTTTTAATGGATGTTAAATTTAGGACTAATATAATTCTGTAACAGCTAAAAACTTCACAATCCAAAATTAGATACATTTAAAATTTTAAGGACCAGATGGTAAATGAGTTATACTAGAAGGGCCAAAACTCTACTTTTGAAATTTTTGAGAATCAAAATAGTAAAATAATGATACTTTAAGAACAATTTCTGCAATTACTATTTAATCTATTAGGCACTAGTGGAAAAACTGGAATCAGGATCGGCCTAATAGTATCGGTTATATGAAACAACCGATTCTAATATCTATCTGGATCAGTTTTTTTTAGAAAACCGATCCTAAAAACTATTCAGATCGGGTTTTATGGTTAACCGATCCTAATTTATGAACAATTAGAATCGGTTGTTTGTTAGAACCGATCCTGATACTATCAGGATCGGTTTTTACAAACAACCGATCCTAATGAAACACATATTAGGATCAATTATTTCTTAAAAACCGATCCTGATAGTATCAGGATCGGTTCTAACAAACAACCGATTCTAATTCTTTTTTTTTAATGTTGGTTCTGAAAAAAAAAGAATCAGGATCGGTTGTTACAACAGAACCGATCCTGATACTATTTTTTTTTTTTTTTCAGAACCAAAATTTAAAAAAAAAAAAAAAAAAAAGAGTATCAGGATCGGTTCTGTGGACAGAACCGATCCTGATACTTTTTTTTTTTTTTTTTCAGAACCAAAATTAAAAAAAAAAGAAAAAAGAAAAAGAAAAAAAGAGTATCAGGATCGGTTCTGTGGACAGAACCGATCCTGATACTGTTTTTTTTTTTTTTTTCAGAACCAAAATAAAAAAAAAAAAAAAAAAAAACAGTATCAGGATCGGTTCTGTCCACAGAACCGATCCTGATACTCTTTTTTTCTTTTTTCTTTTTTTCAGAACCAAAATTAAAAAAAAAAGTATCAGGATCGGTTCTGTCCACAGAACCGATCCTGATACTCTTTTTTTTTTTTTTTCAGAACCAACATTAAAAAAAAAAAGTATCAGGATCGGTTTTTTCAACACAACCGATCCTGATTTTTTTTTTCTTTCAGAAACAACTTAAAAAAAGGTATCAGGATCGGTTTTTTTGAAATAACCGATCCTAATGCTAATTTGACGCTAGGGTTTAATTCTGTTTCGCGCCTTTGTACTTACAAAAACAATCAGGATCGGTTATTTCGAAATAACCGATCCTGATAACTCCTGCTTAGTTCTTATTTTAATTTCGCGCCTCTCATTTTCAACTTAGCGTTTTTCTCTCTCTCTGTGTCTCCGTCTCTCCCTCTCAAATCCTCAGACCTCCGTGTCTCTCCTCTCTCTGTCTCCGTCTCGTCTCTCCCTCTCCTCCGTGTCTCTCTCTCTCTGTCTCCGTCTCTCCCTCTCAAAGCCGAGCCTCTCGAACCTCTCGAACCTCCGTGTCAATTTTTAATTTTTTGTATTGTTTCAAAAATTAATTAATGGTGTTTGTATATTGTTTTTCAGTCTTGAGGACATCTCGCTCAAGTTACTTAATCATCCGGCCGATCAACTATCACGGTATTAGCTTTATCTAATTTTCTCATTATTATACTTTTAAAACACATTTTTTTTTGTATTTTCAATTTATTTATTTATCTTTTTTCATTTGAGCAAGGCTTTTTGAAACTATCTTTTTATTTATCTTAATTATCCGACCGATCAACTATCTTTTTTCATTTGTATTTTCAATTTTATTTTGCTATTGCACCAAATTTCTTCAACTATTGTACTTCTTTTTGTGTTTCATGAATTTTATTTTGTGTTCTTAATTGGTTTTGAGCTCCAATAAATCAATGGTAAATAAAAAAAAAAAATTTTATGCTGGCCAGCAAATATATATGGAAGCTGGCCAAATAAAAAAAAATATTTTTTTTAGATCCAATATAACATCAGGATCGGTTGTTTGAAACAACCGATCCTGATAGTATAACATCAGGATCGGTTGTTTCAAAAAAACTGATCCTGATTCTTTTTTTTTTTCAAAACCAACATTAAAAAAAAAAAAAAAAGGTATCAGGATCGGTTATTTCAAAACAACCGATCCTGATTTTTTTTTTTTTCAGAACCAACATTATTAAAAAAAAAAAAAAAAAAAAAAAAAAAAAGTATCAGGATCGGTTTTTTCAACAAAACCGATCCTGATAGTATAACTATCAGGGTCGGTTGTTTCAAACAACCGATCCAGATTATTGTAAGTATCAGTATCGCCTCCATCAGGATCGGTTGCATTCCGATACTAATATGCATATATAACCGATCCTGATTCCATATTTTCCACTAGTGTAGGTCTTGATTGATATAGAGATTACTCTTATTAGTTGCACTTATATCTCTTATTCTTTGCTCGCAACTGGGTTGACATGCATTCAACAAATAATATTAGAAATTTATATTGATTGTTAGGATTTTTAATATATGTACTGTTTCTAGTGCCCATTTACCTGAGCGTGTACAATTCCAATTTCTATTGATCTGTTTCCGGGTATATATTTGCCTTGGTGTAACCTGCGTAGATATATTTGCATTTTCTCTAGCTATGGTAAATTATAATTTGATAGTTGCTAAATTAAAAGAAGACATGCAGAATAAGACCTGTTATGAACTTTTGTAGCGGGTTTTGGATGGTAGCTAGGCCTTCATTTCTTATCAATAGCTGAGTCGGAAATAAAACTTTTCCTTAAGAACAGATTAATTAATAAACACATGGCCTAACAACGAGAGGAGGGTTCCGGTGCCTAATTCGTTGATGTACTCTTCGGTATAATTGTTTCATTTTTTGGCACTGACCAGACCAATTAATCTATCCAGCCACCATCAGCTAAATAATAAAATTCAGTGCTTTTTCTCAAAAAAAATTAATAATAATAATTTAGTGCTAAGCACAACTTATCTAATATTATTTAATTTAATTCTTTTCCGTTGTTACTAATTATGATGGCAGGAGCATTTATCAATTCGGTCCTTTTAATTATATATCACTTTCGTACTATTTCAGTCCTTAAAACAGTTTATTTGCAACAAATTAGGCCCATCATTATATTGGCCAATACAACTAAATGTCAAGTAGTGGTATAGAGCATCAGAATGATAATAAGAGTTTATCGATAGACCACCCCGCTGATTTTGACATTTAGCTATATCTTGTCTATATTGTTAGCTGATGATTTTATGTTGCAAATTGCTTAGCTTTTCTAGTTTCATAGTGTAGTAGGATATGTGCTGGAATATGATGTACTGATTGCTATGTTTTGAGATATGGCAGACAGGTACCAGAGGTTTGGTACCACGTCTGATAAAACTCTGTAGGTTTCGTTTCTCAATGAAATCGGTGGTATATACCACTTTTATCAAAAAAAAAAGAAAAAGAGAGACATTTTTACATAATCATATTTATGATAATGGATACGTAAATATGACTTTTTATTAATTTATGATGGTAACTGGCAAGCAATAAAAATTAGTGCTGTTGCACCAGTCCCAAAACCTGATAAAAATAAAAACGTAGATTTTAAAGGGAGTTTGTAATGAAAGCACACCAAAACTCAAAAGAAAGCTCTAGGAAGAACAAAGGTACTCAGAGCTCTTGCACAGAGAGCGAGCCGCGTGACAGAACTTAGATGAGAGAAGAGAAGCGGGGTGGTGAGGGAGGCGGGGTGAAAGGAAGTGAGCTGTTCAACGGGCCTGATTTAAATATGAGACGAATTTTAGGCCCTGTCCATTTATTAAGTACTCGGTCCCTTTTTTCATGGGCAGGCCCGTTTTTTCATTAAGCAAGTCTAATTCTCAGCCGTCCATTATAAATCATACGGTTCACAGCATAACCCTAACCATCCATACCATTAGTCTGAATTCTGAAATAGACAGCTCCTATTATTTCCACACAGTTTTTATTTTTTTTATTTTTTTCTACTGCAAGGTGGTTGATGTGATATGTAGTGGTTTGTTTCTCCATACATTCTTTTTGTTTTTTTTTGAGGAAGTTTCTCCATACATTAATTCTCCCAAACACATCTCAATGGGATGGATAGTGCGTTTCTTGCCACACGTTTTTCTACGCTTCCGCTCTATTTTTCCTCTTAATGTGATAGATATTTTGTTATTATCCATTTTTTTTCTAGAAGAAAAGTAATATCAATATCAATATAGATTTTCTGTTACAAGGCTCGAGGCAATTTTATGAATTTTTTTTTGCAAAAAGAATAATATTCCTTTGCAATAAATAAATTAATTTGGAGGAAATTTATGTATATAATTTAATTATTGCATTTTCTATTAAAATTATGTATTTTTTCTAAATTCGTAATCTCACAAATAAATTTAATTATTGCATTTTCTATTAAAATTATTTAGAAATTTTGATATTTATCATTTTACCTTGAGATGGGTTCAAATGCACCATGATTTGTAATGCAACATTCAATATTGATTATACTATCCAGTGTTCTAAATAGCGCGCTATAGTGTTTTTGGACCCCAAACGCTACGCTATGACATCAAAATGCGCTATTTGCGCTATACAATATGAGTTTTTTTTTTTTTTAAGCAATTTATATGGGTTTTAAATAAAGATAAAAAAAAGCTCAAACCGAAATTGAATTTGTTGCTACTTGCTACATATAAATCAATTTGAAATTGGGAATAAAAATTAAAATTTGAATAGAAAAAAAGTCCAAACCGAAATTAAAATTTGAATAGAAAAAAAATAGATTATGTCATGAATCATGATGCTTAAGATATTTTTAATAGGAAAAATCGATAGTTTATGATATTACTATGAATATTTTGAACCGCAAGTTGGACTTTGTACGGGTTCAATACGAATATTATAATTTCTTAATTACTTTGGTATTATTTATTGTTCTATGAGACTTTAGATAATGTTGATACTTAGTACAAATATTGAATATACGGAATGTAAAAAAAACGCTATTTGGAATAGCTTCCGCTATAGCGACGCTATTCACTATAGCTTTTTTTTTAGCCTTCCCGCTATGACGCTATAAACGCTATTTAGAACCTTGATACTATCTAAGGAAACATTTAATTCAATGGTACAAATTTGGACAAACTCCTTTAATTTTGTAAAGACCACAATTAAGGAAAGGGAAATTTTGTTAATGTTATCCGTTTATACAAAATTAACCAATAAAAAATTGAGAATCATTTTATTGACAATCTTTACTATTTTTCTATTACACTATAAAATGCTTCGACAAATTTACATATTATGTAAAATATAAGAACAAATTGAATTACTGTGTACAATCATACTATATGAAATTAATTATCTGCAAAAACATTATTAATTAATTAATTTTATTATGAATGGTTATATATTTTTATTTTATTATATTATAATAGTGTATTATATGAGTGTAATTTTGTCTTAATATCATTTTTTGACAAATTATTTTTTCTATTAATTTTCCAATTTTTTTAGTACAAAACAAAGTTCTGCCAAAAAAAATCCGAGTTTCTGAGTCAACTCGGCCGATTCCGGCTGATTTATCTGATTTCGATTCCACAGTCAAGAATTCGATTTCGATTCCGATTTCAAATTTCAAAACCATGAGTATTATAGGTACAAGAAATCATCAAGTACAATAGCACCCTCTTACAAATTTTAAGAAGAAGAGAGCAAAATCTATAAAGGCTTGGTGAAGAAGAGACTTCAAACAGACAGAAAGCAGCTCAATCCAAAAAGTTACGCAGGAACCCTTTTAATTAAAGGCAACGCAATCGGTTGATCTCAAACCGATGGGAAAAAGTAAATGGGCCGCCCAGTATAATTGTCTTCAAATCAACACATCATGTATCATGCTATTGAGTTTAATAGGGAAGAGGTCAACACACTCAAATATTTAATATAACAAATTAAAAAACTTTTCATTTGAATTTTGAACTAATTACCTTTCACACAAGAATATTGGTTTAGTCACTAAATGAAAATCCAGTTCTCAATAAATTCTTCTTAAAGAAAGCTTTTCATGGTTTAGATTTTGAAAAAAAGAATTGTCCGTCTAGGGTGGAAAAGTAATGCTTTTACTTTTGAGTGAATGGATGGTTGGTTGTGATATATATATTTGGAAAATATAACGCTGATAAAATTTGGTCCTTGGTAGAAATTCTCAGCCGTCCATTACAAATCAGACTGTTCGGAGCTTAACTCTAAATACTCCATCATCAGAAATGAATGGCTCATATTATTTGGACACTCCAATGAGATCCACACACTGGAGACTGGAGACTGGAGACTGGAGAGGAGTCATAAAACGACTCAGCATGCAAGACGGTTGATGTGAGATGACGTGTTTTGCTGACGCAGTATTTCGTTTCTCCATACATCCATCCAAAGAAGCAGATAAGGAAGGAATAAGGGTCATGGAATTGGGGGATTATGGTTGGACGGGATTCGCACGCTCTCAAACACCTCTCGTTTCGTTTTCTCTCCTCTGGGCTCTGGATAAGGTGGATGGCATATATGGTTACCACGTTACTTGCCATACGCTTCCCTTTCATGCCTCCATCCAGGTTCCATCCCTTAGATATTTTTTTTTCTGTTGACCCCTTCTTTTCTAGAGGAAGAAAAATAGTATCAATATCAAATATAGTTTTTCCGTTACAAGGCTCGGGGCAATTTTATGAAATTAAAATTTTTGGGTCAACCCCTTGAGAGCTAAATGAATGCTTCAGTATTAAGCTAAAAATTTTGGGTCAACCCCTTGAGAGAGCTAAATTTTAGGAGGAATTTTATCTCTGTCATTTTAAAATCTCGAATTTATATATATTTTTCTTTCTAAATTCATAATACCATATTTATCTTTCTAATTTAAGAAACTCTCAAATTTAGATAAATTATTGTCTTTCTGTTAAAAAAAAGTCATTTAAAATTTATTAAATTATTGTCTTTCTGTTAATCTTCTAATTTGGCAATTTGTGAAATTAAATATGTAACTTAGTTCAAATTTTAGTGTGTTGTTACCGTGCTTATGGAGTTTTTGGTTAATACACTTTATTAAAAAAAAATTAACTGCAACAGATTTTTTTTTTGTTTTTAAACAATAATAAAAAGTGTCTTTCATTTTATTAGCCAAAGAGGAATATTTCGATAGATCAAAGCAATCATAAAAAAAAATAGAAACGTACCTACACACAATTTCTTTTTTCTTAATAAAGATTTTATTTCGTTTGATCTTAATATCCAAAAATTATAGAAAACATATCAAAGAACATAAATAGTACTACTTTTAGACAATCCAATCAACGTTTAATGACTCTGATTCACAACAAAGAAACAGGTCAAACTTTTTTAGCGGAAAGATAAAAAAAAAGAAACCTCTGCATACGATGCCCTGATGATGCGAGCACACAAAGATCTTATATATATATATATATAGAGAGAGTGTGGCTAAGCTCAAAACGTTTGCACCAAGGGTTTGGTGCAAACGATTTGTTTTCGAATTTCCGAAGTCCAAACGGTCGATCCGAACCGTTCAAGTTGTTCTTCATATTGAAATATGCTTGGAGACCAAATTTCACATTTTTTTGGAATTTGTTTACTATTTATTAAGCCACTTTGAAAGTTGCTGATCACACGGTCCAGAATTTGATTGCACTGTTTTTACTGTTCATCCGAATCAGCAACTTTCAAAGTGGCTTAATAAATAGTAAACAAATTCCAAAAAATGTGAAATTTGGTCTCCAAGCACATTTTAATATGGATTAAATATCTAACGGTTTGGATCGACCGTTTGGACTTTGCAAATAGGAGAACCAAAACGTTTGCACCAAGGGCTTGGTGCAAACGTTTTGAGCTTAGCCACTCTCTCTCTCTCTCTCTATATATATATATATATATATATAGTGCTGGGCTTAGCTAAGCCATGGTGTAAAACGACTTGGTGCTCCACGCCTCATTATTTCCATTTTGAAAATCCAAACTACCGATCCGAACCGCTCAAGTTGTTCTCCATATTGAAATGTGCTTGGAGACCAAATTTTACATTTTTTGGAATTTTTTTACTATTTATTAAGCCACTTTGAAAATCACTGATCCGGCGGTCCAGAAATTTTTACTGTTTTTTACTGTTCATAAAGATTTTCAGATTTTCAAAGTGGCTTAATAAATAGTAAAAAAATTCCAAAAAATGTAAAATTTGGTCTCCAAGTACATTTCAATATGAAGAACATGTTGGAAGGTTCGAATCGACTATTTGAACTTTGAAAATGAAGATATGGCGTGGAGTACCAAGTCGTTTTACACCATGGAGTAGCCTAGTCGGACTCTATATATATATATATATATATATATATATATATATGAGGAGGAATCCACTTCAAAGTAAAAATTCTACCGATCATTCTAATATATCAAAAAATAAAGATACTCTCTCTATTTTTCTATATTATTTTATATTTTTTTTCTATGAATAACAAATTCTACTGGCATACAGACCATGAATCGGCAAGACGGCAGGATACAAACGACTAATTGAATCCCATCTGGGGGTGCAAACGGATCAGATACGGATCGGATAGTGGGAAAACTATATTTGTATCCGCTTTTTAATTTTCGGATACGGATTAGATATCGGATATCGGATATCTGTATATATATATAAATATTTTCATAATATAGTAAACTATATGGTATTTATCTATTATTTAGATACGGATAATAAAAATTCAAAACCATATTTGTATCCGTATCTAATTTTCGGATACATATGTGGATACAATCAGATAATATCCGACCCGTTTGCACCCCTAGATTCCCACGTCTTCAAACCCTTCCCTCCGGTCTTAAGTCCTGATCATGTCCATTACAGATTTACGGTATTTTAATTAAATATAGACTAGATCTCTAAATTTTTTTTATAAAAAGATAGATTTATATATGGTAGTGGAAACCACGTGTTGTGTTGTGGTTGGTTCGAGGGCATTAACGAAACTAGTTCATGTGGCACTCGAAAACAGTAATTTTATATCTATCTAAAATAAATAGTAAAAAAAATTTAAACTATATAAATTTTGTCCTCCAAACAAATTTTAATATGAAGATCCAGTTCAGCGATTCTCATTAACTGTTTGAATCATGATTTAAGCACGAAAATACTGAGGAACTTCCAAGTGAAAAGAAAAACGTATATTACATGAAATTAATGTGAGTTTTATTTTTGGGAAATTTTCTGGTATGTCCATACAAATTTTTTAAATAGCCAAATTTTCCATCAAAACAACGTAATATCCAAAATTCCCATACAAACTTCATATTATTTCTTCGATCCCCTTTTATCTATTTAACTTTTTATTTAATTATTTTAAATATCTAATTTACAAGTATATCCTTCTCTCTATCAAGGAGGTGCAGTTTTCTCTCCCAGCTAATTTTTCCCATGTCCGCCCTCTCTCAATCACCCATGTCTAACCTCGCCATGCATGGCTCTCTCTTCCTTCTCTCTTATAAGTAAAACATCGTTCCTCCTGCCTCTTCTCCATTGACTACTTCACCTCTCCATTTCTTCATTGAATGACAACTTGATGAAGAACAAAAAGAGAAAGAGAATGAATAGGTCTGATTGGATCAAGATTCCGCTTGAAGACATCACTCATTTGTTTCTTCTGAACAACAATAATGAAGTGACACCTTTTGCTGTTCCCTTCATTTGAATCCAATGGAGAAGAGGATTGTGATGGTGAAGCAGAGGGTTTTGAAGAAAAGAGATCTATCTCTGTTTTTTTTCTCAAAAGTGCCAGTTAGTGAAGAATTCTTTTTTTTTTAGGGTATACTGATGAACTCTTTTTCTTTTTAAGGTTTAATGAAGAATTCTTATTTTCTTTAAAGGTTTAATGAAGAATTCTTCGAAAAAAAAAAACAAACACATTTTGTCTACTGCATCGAGAAAATCTTGTACTGGGTGTATGCTTCAGCTGCCAGCATCTTTCAGTTTAGTGCCTCGAACCAAAAAAAGTCTATTATCCCTGGAACCAAAAAAAGAGACATCCAGCCTACCTTAATTAATTCTCTTTATATATATGTGTTTTTGAGTTTCCCATCTTCTTCACAGTCAAGAATAAGAACAATTAGAAAGACTGATTTAGCAATTAAATTCCACGAGCTCTTTCTTATCCTGCCTCTGACCTCCAAGATATCAATCAAAAGTATGTATAGATGATGTTCTTCAGAGGTGCCAAGAAGCTATCGGGAGCCCTACTTTCATAAGAACGCTACTAAACTTTTGGCTCAAGGGAGCAGTTGATGTAAGATAATTTCTTCCTAGTAAAAAAAGATGAAATTACGTAGTAAAGAATCACCGTAGTCAATGCTTCTGGTTAATTTGGACTAAGGTAGGTGAAGTGAGCAATCTTGCCAAACAGATTATAAACGAAGCGAACTCATAAAGGAAATGCACCAAAGCCGTAGAAAGGCTATATTTGTCATTTTAATATTTAAAATAATTAAAATAAAGAGTAAAATAGATAGAATGGGAAAGAAGAAATAATATGAAGTTTTTATGGGCATATTGGATATCATTCAGTTTTGATGGGTATTGACTATTTTAAAAATTTTAATGGGTACACTAGAAATTTTCCCTTTTTTTTAACTATCGAACTCATTATTCTTTAAAAAAATATTGCAAACCAACCACTTTTTATATTTTCGTATCTCTTATTTTATTAATTTCTATGGATAAAAAATTCCACCTGTTCCCTTTCTTAACTAACTTATATATAGTCCTTATTGTCTCCTTACAAATTTTATGGTAGTGGAAACCACGTGTTGTGTAGTGGTAAGTTCAGGGACACTAGTAAATCAACCCGACATTGAATTGTATCTATTAAAAAAAAAAAAAAACTTATAATAAATATATAAATTGGTGTCTAAACACATTTTATTATGGAGATCTTGTTGAGCGTTCGGGTCGATTGTTTGAATTTGAGAACGAAAAATAAGAATATGAGCATAATTGGGGCACAGAAAAAAGAAATTCTGAGTAAAAAAAGATGAATTGTGTATTAGATTAAATTTATGTGGGTGTGCTTTTTTAACTAGCAAACTCATTATTTTAAAAGAAAATTCTACATTTCTGAGGATATGAAATAATATAAAAAGAGTAGGAAGTGAGACGAAAGGTTTTCTCCAGCTGTGGACTTTTCCAACGATGGAACAGGCTACGGGCCACAAGTTAAATTAAATAAATAAAACTAGTTATTGACCTTGTGACTGCACAACAAAATCTTCCCCCAACCATATATATATCTTTCCTCCTTCGCTATAGAGTAAGAGCAGTTCAAGCTAAACGTGATAGTCATGGCCATTCCATCCTCCCAAAGCACAAGATCTGAAAGTGAAATGGCCGAATTACGCCCAATTATGCCAGTTAATCTTTTCATGGCAGCAATAGAAGGCAACAACGATGTATTAATACCACGTCTTGGACTACAGCCGAAAAAACCAACGGAAATTCAGGTAATAATTCACACTCTATCTCTTGCTTTTATGGTGTCTGTAATCTACCTTATTAAACGTGGGGAGCACACAGGGAATTGCATGTTGGCGCCATGAAGTAATACTAATTAAGACATTATAATTACATTTAGTTTTCATTTTATTTATATTATTACTGTTATTAATTGTCGCCGTTTGTTGTTATTGTCATTATTATTATGATTATTATTGTCATCAAGGTTGTAATTCTACTTATCTTTATTATACATAATTTTTATGAGAATTTTTCTAGCGTGCATCTAAATAAGTACATTACAACCAGCATTTGATCAGTGGCAAAGGCAATTAATGTTTTCCGTGTTGGAGGTCACAGCTTTGAAATCCGGATGGAGAAATCTCTTGTGAATATTAAATAGTTGGATGAGTTGACACAGTATAACTACTAAAATTTGAACTCAATGGATTTAATACTTTTTCTTTTCATTAAGAAGAAGCTATTTTTTCATTGAGTAACTCATTGTAAAAAAAAAAGAAATCTTATAAAAATATAGGAAATCTGATACTATTATTGAAAATTTCGTTTCTGCTTTAATTAATAAGCATCGACTGTTATTCTCGATTTACACCAAGTATTATGTACATAGACTTAACTTGAATAAGCATTACTATTTTGTTTTGTTGACAGTGGGAAAAGGTCCACCGATTTCATTGAAACCAAATTGTTTAAGTTATATAACAAACATCTGGTGCTAAATGTTTGGAGTTATGCTCACCAAGAGGAGCACACGTTAGCTTTACGAAAAAAACAAAATTGACAATAACAATTTAGACAGACACTATTTGACCAAACAACGAGTACTAAGTTGTTAAGAAAATAGAAGCTTCATCAACTTAAATTGATCTTCAGCCAAATCATGTATTAATTTTACTGAATTGGTGTTTATTTTAAATAACTGAATTAATATTAACCTCAATAATTTCGTCATGGTCAGAACATACTCTTTAAGTCCCTCCGACGACCAAGATCACGTTTGTATTTCTACATTCCATTCCATAATAAGAAAGCTCCAGACCTTTTTTTTCTGACAAACTATATAGGATAAAGATTTTTTTTCCCCCAGTTCCTATCCCCCATTCATCCCCCAATCATTAATTATCTAGGGAACCACAACTTCAAGCACAAAAAGACAAAAGAAAACGTGTATCAATCATTAATTACGTGGGGGACCACTAATTAACTAGGGGGGCCGCTTATATTTGACAAAATTTACAACTGACGCACACAAGTATTCATATATAATACATCAAGTATTCATATATACTATATTAAGTATTCATATCTAAGATATCAAGATTTAAAAAAAAACTGGACACATTACTTACCCATCTTTTACACATTTTTAGAGGTGGTTTTTTTTTCAACGTTCACTCTAACCAATATTTTTGACAATCTATGAAGAATTTTGCGAATCTAAAATCACATACGTCTTCTACGCAATTTTCTCTTTCAAATGAGATCCATGATGAAGTACTTTTGAGTTATCCGTCGCACAAGTATTCATACCTCATAAAATTATTTATATCTCGTCGTGCAAGTATTCATACCACGTCGAGCAAGTATTCATACCTCGTCGAACAAGTATTCATACCTAAGATATCAAGTAAAAAATGATTGAGGGTATGAATACTTGCTTGATGACGTATGAATACTTGAATGACCAGGTATGAATACTTGTGTAACGGACAACTCGAAAGTATGTCATCATGGATCTCATTTGAAAGAGAAAATTGCGTAGAAGACGTTCGTGATTTTAGATTTGCAAAATTCCTCACAGATTGTCAGAAATATTGTTTAGAGTGAACGGAGAAAAAAAAACCACCTCTAAAAACGTGTAAAAGATAGATAAGTAATGTGTCCAGTTTTTTTTTAAATACTTGATGTATTATATATGAAAACTTGCACTCGCCGCGATAATGACGCGTTTTGTTTTGTCTTTTAGTGCTGAAATTTGTGGTCCCCTCTTAATTAGCGGTCAACAAAGACAATTATTGACCGGGAGATGAATGGGGGATAGGAGCCGGGGGGATAGTTAGTCGATCCCAACTATATATTGTTGGTCACTTGCATTCTGACATTTTCTTGTTACTTTTCTCTTGATTACAATACATTACTGCTATAACTTGTAAATCTTTTTATTTTGTACTTTCTAATAAATGGAAAATAGTAGGCCTCAACCTACTTTCTAAAAAAAAGAGTAGTTAATTGTTGACCTACGCATGCATGCATGACCTATTTTAGTTTGATTTAGTAATTTTGGATTTGTGTTTTTAGTGGAAGACCAAAAAACAAAAAAGTGCTGATAGAAAGTTATATAAGCGACCTTTGTTTTTTTCATTATTTAATTCAATATTTCGTTGTATATAAAAAAAATTATGTACAAGATCCTGTTGGCCCCGTTTAAAATCTATTTACATCTCTAAGACTCTAATGCATCTAAACATTTTCAAACGTAACATCGTCCAATACTCAAACTAATCAAGAATCCACTATTTTATTATAATACATCACAAATACTAATTAGTTTAAAAATAAATACTTGACAAAAATATGAATTTCAACACTAATTAATGAGTCCTTACTAATTCATATACTAGTCCAAAGATCATTATTTTAATGTTTATTTTGTATAAATTCACGATCCAGCAATGATTTTTTTTTCATTTTATGACATTCTGTGAAGTTTATATATCAGGTTCATTCATCTTGCGTAGAACCACTCAAATTTCCTACACAATCATATATACGTTATTACAATATAAACCTTGTAATTAAACGTAATCACTTTATACATATAACACGTATTAATTAGATGTAATTAAAAAGTTATAGCTGTTAGTCTTTTACAAATCATTTCCTCTTGAAACATATGACCTAATTAAATTTTACATTGTCTAATCAGGTGACAATAGAGGCTTCACATTTTGCTCCCGAACAAATAAAGACAGAACACCAGACTGTCCAATCCGAGCTCCAAAGTGCAACACGTTTTGGAGACACAGTTCTTCACCTACTGGTTACTAAGGGGCACAACGAACTCGCTTTGATGGTTTTCCGAAGAGATGTGTCCCTATTAAAATCACCAAACAAAAATTTGGAAACACCCCTTCACTGTGCTGCGAAATTTGGAAACGAGAAGGTCATCCACAACCTCATTCAAATTGATCATGTTGCCGTGAAGGATGCTCTCGAACAACCAAATGAAAATGGGGACAGTGCCTTGCACGTTGCTGCCAAATACAACAATGTAGATGTCAGCCTCGCACTGATGAATTTGAATCCTGAAGTGGCATACAGGGTGAACAACAATATGTTTTCTGCATTGAACGTAGCAATAGACAGAAAATATACTGAGATTGTACATACCATGTTAGAACAGGACCATACTCTGGCATACACCCAATTTTCAACTGGAATGTTTCCAATTCATTTAGCCGCAAGGATGGGCAATGGGGAATTGGTATATCATTTAATGGAAAAGTACCCTAATTGTGCCGAGTTGCTAGATCCTCGTGGAAGAAATCTCTTTCACTATGCTGCAGAAGAGGACAAGTGCATTATTTTTCTGGAGACATCTGAAGACACTAGTATTAAAGAAATGGTGACAAGAATGAATATTGCAAAGGATTGCGAAGGAAATACACCATTGCACATTGCAGCAATGAAGGGACACAAGATTACTATGATGGTTATTTGCGAAAACAAGATGAATAACGTTGCAGAAACAATCCTAAACAAGGAAGGCTTAACACCACTCGAACTTTCCAGGAGGCAACTGTTAGAAACTTATAAGGTATGCTATGCTTAACAATTACATCATAAAATTATTTCTTAATTATTTTAGTTATCTCATGTGTTGCTACCAACTACTAAACTACCAAGCACGTAAAATACATATATACTAGCTAATCAGATAATTAGGTGATACATAATAGTTTCAGTGTCGACAACAATGCGACTGAATGCTCGTCATATAAGCAAATTCTACCTGCACTTTTATTATAAGGCATAAAGAACAATATATATTTTTGGATAGATTTATCTGAAAATTGTGCTACCAACATATTCGAAATATTAATGTCATTAGATGGATTAATTAGTTTGTATTATAATAAGAGTGAGGTTATGGTACTATGTATAGCCACTTTGATCTGTACTATTGATCTATATTTTTATTTTCGAATTCGAAATAGTCGATCCAAACTGTTCATTATGACCTCCATATGAAAATGTACTTGAAAAAACAAATTTTACATTTTTTAGATTTTTATTTTATTTTTTAAATAGGTTCAAAATCACTACTTTGGGATGGTCCAGAATTTTTAAATCATGTGATTTATACCTACTTAAAAATGAAGATCATATTGTGCTCAACTATTTGAACTTTAAAATGAAAATATGCATTCATAGTACGGACCAATGTGCGCTATACACATTATGTTGCCTCACTCTTAGAATAATGTAACAAAGTTATTTTCTCAATAAATTTAAAGGGGACTACCGAACTCATTACTTAAGAATTAAAAAACTGTTGGACACAAAAATTGCCACGAAATCTGTATTATTCTCAATAGGGATTTATAGTGGCGTCCTAGTCTTCTCCAGCTGTACAATACATATTAGGACATGAGGATTATGGCTTTTTAAAACTTATTGATTTTTTTTTTTCGAATCTTAAATAATAGCACGAATTATAACGTCAATTACTAATTACCATTTACTAAATTAGCACGAATTAGTTTAACATCCTATTCTTCCAGAACACCAATATTTATTTTTGGTTAAAAAAACAGAAATATGAATTTTAATTACTCTAGTACACCATTATTTTTTATTAAAAATATTTGCATTAATCTCAACCGTCGATTAACAAAGTCCAAAATAAAAAAAAATTATATACAACATTAGCTTTACAGGTACCAAACCTATTAAATTTAATTGTGATAATTGAGAGCCAGAGGTGTTTTGGAGTTTGACCCAATAACAAAAATATTTATCTTTTCTATTTGTAAAAAACAAAAAAAGTAACTTATATCTGTTGTCTCTTACAGGATATTTCTGGTGACAACATTACCCAGTACATTAAGAATAAAGGTTTTAAATTTTCTGAAGAGTGGTTTGAAAATATAATGCTTCCACCAATACAAGATAACTTGGAGCGAACTCAAGTTATTGGACTGGCGTCCGCACTTATCACAACTGTTTCATTTGCTGCTGCTTTTACAATCCCCGGAGGTTATAATCAAGACCATGGTACACCACTTCTAGGGAGGAGATATATGTTCCGGGCATTTATTCTAGCAAATGCTATGGCATTTATAGTTGGATTCTTAAGCTTATTTGCGATTATTTCGAATCTGACAGGTTCACGTCGCCGCAACCTCAATTTTGCAATATCTGCATTACTTTTTGCAGCAAGTAGTATGGTTGTAGCATTTGGATTGGGGTTGTATGTGACACTTGCCCCAGTTTGCTTTCCTATTGCTATTCTCCTCCTTGTTATCACCCTAATTTTAGGGTCTCCCGCCGTGTTTGTTGTTGTGTTCCTAGGAGAAAGGCTTTTAGGATCAGCGAAGGCGAGAACTCACTAGTGGAAAATATGGAATCAGGATCAGTTATATATGCATATTAGTATCGGTTTTTTGAAAAAACCGATCCTGATAACTTTTTTTTTTTTTTTTTTTACTGTTGGTTCTGAAAAAAAAAAAAATCAGGATCGGTTGTTTTGAAATAACCGATCCTGACACCTTTTTTTTTTTTTAATGTTGGTTCTGAAAAAAAGAAAAAATAATCAGGATCAGTTTTTTTGAAACAACCGATCCTGATGTTATACTATCAGGATCGGTTGTTTCAAACAATCGATCTTGATGTTATATTGGATCTAAAAAAAATATTTTTTTTTATTTGGCCAGCTTCCATATATATTTGCTGGCCAGCATAATTTTTTTTTTTTTATTTACCATTGATTTATTGGAGCTCAAAACCAATTAAGAACACAAAATAAAATTCATGAAACACAAAAAGAAGTACAATAGTTGAAGAAATTTGGTGCAATAGCAAAATAAAATTGAAAATACAAATGAAAAAAGATAGTTGATCGGCCGGATGATTAAGATAAATAAAAAGATAGTTTCAAAAAGCCTTGCTCAAATGAAAAAAGATAAATAAATAAGTAGAAAAAAAAATGTGTTTTAAAAGTATAATAATGAGAAAATTAGATAAAGCTAATACCGTTATAGTTGATCGGCCGGATGATTAAGTAACTTGAGCGAGATGTCCTCAAGACTGAAAAACAATATACAAATACCATTAATTAATTTTTGAAACAATACAAAACAATTAAAAATTGACACAATTGAGCCAGAGGTTCGAGAGGCTCGGCTTTGAGAGGGAGAGACGGAGACAGAGAGAGAGAGACACGGAGGAGAGGGAGAGACAAGACGGAGACAGAGAGAGGAGATACACGAAGGTCTGAGGATTTGAGAGGGAGAGACGGAGACAGAGAGAGAGAGAGAGACGCTAAGTTGAAAATGAGAGGCGCGAAATGAAAATAAGAACTAAGCAGGAGTTATCAGGATCGGTTATTTCGAAATAACCGATCCTGATTGTTTTTGTAAGTACAAAGGCGCGAAACAGAATTAAACCCTAGCGTCAAATTAGCATTAGGATCGGTTATTTCAAAACAACCGATCCTGATACCTTTTTTTTTTTTTAAAGTTGTTTCTGAAAAAAAAAAAAAATCAAGATCGGTTGTTTTGAAAAAACCGATCCTGATAACTTTTTTTTTTTTTTTTAATGTTGGTTCTGAAAAAAAAAAAAAATCAGGATCGGTTTTGTTGAAAAAACCGATCCTGATACTTTTTTTTTTTTTTTTAATGTTGGTTCTGAAAAAAAAAAATCAGGATTGAAAAAACCGATCCTGATAACTTTTTTTTTTTTTTAATGTTGGTTCTGAAAAAAAAAAAAAAATCAGGATCGGTTTTTTTGAAAAAACCGATCCTGATAATTTTTTTTTTTTAATGTTGGTTCTGAAAAAAAAAAAAATCAGGATCGGTTTTTTTGAAAAAACCGATCCTGATAACTTTTTTTGTTTTTAAATGTTGGTTCTGAAAAAAAAAAAAAAATCAGGATCGGTTTTTTTGAAAAAACCGATCCTGATAACTTTTTTTTTTTTTTAATTGTTGGTTCTGAAAAAAAAAAAAAAATCAGGATCGGTATTTTTGAAAAACCGATCCTGATAATTTTTTTTTTTTTTTTTTTAATGTTGGTTCTGAAAAAAAAAAGAAATTAGAATCGGTTGTTTGTTAGAACCGATTCTAATTGTTCATAAATTAGGATCGGTTAATCATAAAACCCGAGCTGAATAGTTTTTAGAATCGGTTGTTTCATATAACCGATACTATTAGGCCGATCCTGATTCCAGTTTTTCCACTAGTGACTACACTTATACCATACTAGAGGATTGCCTCGCCTTGCTTCGGCTGTGGTTTGCAAAACGCTCTACACATCATGTAAGTAATAAACTTATAATATAGAAGTAATAGTTCACATATGAAACAACAACAACAAAAATATACAAAATATTATACTTGTCATGTAAGTTATAGTTTACATATTGAAGGAAAGCACAAAAATATTAGTGTATGTAAGCTATGTTAGTGCTATCTATGACATTTTTAAATTTCTGTCTAAGAAGAACAGTTATTCTATATACATAGTTCTATCAAAATAATTTCAACTATTCTCTCTACATGGAGACAATAAACAAAATATTATTTGCACGAATTTAGCTTCGATGACATGTTACTCTTTCTTCTCTTCTGCTTTCTTGTCATCATTACTGGAAAAAAAAAAGATATGAAAAGCTTATTAGAATTTGGATTAAAGCACAGTGCACATTTTTGGTTTATGTTTTGGAAAACAAAAAAGGCACTACATATTTATATAGATCTTTTATCGTTTCTTGACTGATATTAATTTACCATAGGGTGAAAAAAATTCAAATTGAGTTTTGAAGTTACAATGATATATAAATATAATTATGTAACAATGTTAAAGTTTTGACTCAATAATAATTTCTAATTACCGATAGATGAAAATATATTATAAAGTACCTTGAAACTGTGGTGATAGGCTGAGATTGAAAATTGGAAAGATCAGCTGTTCAAGCTAACATAATTTTTTTTTACAGAATTAACTAAAATGTTTATAAAATTAGCAACTTGGAAATGAAAAAAATTTAAAACAAACTTTTTCTTTACCTGACATCCCAATTGCCTTTGTAGCATGCTAGTGCTTAAAGATCTGAAAGAAAAGCAAGTAAGAATATTTTGAAAAAAAAAATATTAACTACCTATAGAGGAGAATGGAAAATAGAAAATAAGAAGGAATAGCACAAATTTCAGTAGCAAATTAGTTCCCAAAGGGAAGTGAAGGCCAAATGCATATAAATGAAGTAATAGACAATTTGCAATTAAAAGCATATTCATTTATTTCTTTTAGCCAAAAAATGGAAATTAAGATATGACGAAAAGAACCGACTGTTGAGCATTAAATAACTGATGCAAATGAAAGTGAGAACAACTGTTGCCTACTTTTTTTCATTGATCCTGGTAAAATCGATTTGTTGCAATTTTGTGTTTGGTATTACCTCTCCAACTCTTTACCTGTTTTGTTGCAAATCGGATTCCTCCAAAGTGTTTCTTATTGGTTCTGGATCATTCTTTACAAATTAGAAAGGAAATGATAGGCCGAGCAAGAAGGCAAACAAAAGACCGACTATTGAAAAAATAATAGCAATTGTGGACTGTGGAGGGGCATGGAAGGTGAATTGTGCAAATTCCCAGAAATCATTGGTGTTTGATTTTTATTTTTTTTCATTTTTCTTGGTAGCTATTTGAGTTTCGGAGTTCAATTCTTATAACATGTTCAGAGCTGAAAGGACATTTCTTTCTGAGAAGGATCGAAGGGGGGAAGAATCGTCGGAGCGAATTTGTGAGAGAATGTCAAAGACTCATTCATTTCTTTGATAGTTTCCTGACCATACCTTGATTTTTCCCTAACCTTTACTCAAAGACATAAAACTAGTCTTATCAGGAGTCTATGCATGATTGGTAATGTTTTTAATTAATGCAATTGTGCATAAACACGTGCAAGTAGACTTGAGAACAGGGATTACTTGATCAAGCTGCTCGAGGCGGGTTAGGATACAGCCAGCTTCAGCCTCGTCATGGTTAGGCCCTCCTGGAGCAGCTGCTTCATAGTTTCTGCGGAGTACACAATGTTCAATGCAGGGTTGGGATCCTCATTCCATTATTCTCTGCAACCTGCCCATCACAACAACACAAATTGAAATTCAGCCCACTTTCCAATAAATCAAATTCTTCGACTTCCTTTCTTGGTTTTTTTTCTTTGTGGCAGATTTGGTAAATTTTTTTGTGGCAGAGTTGGTAAATTTTTTTTTCCAACTTTTGGTATTAAAAGAAGTATTTTTTTGTGAAAAATATAGAGTGAAAGAAAATAAAGCAGCATGTGTACTGTTGAGAACTAACTTAACTCAGAACTCATTGGTTATGGTGGAAAATAGGTAAACCAATATTTTTTGTTTATTGTTTTTGCTTGGTCATAAATAGGGTACTGTATTTTCAAATATATAGCTTCATAGAAGATGCAACCTGCATATATTGTAAGTTTAAGATGAATTTACAACCATTAAATAGGATTAATTTGAAACTGAAATAAACATGCTTTGATATTGTACCTGCTTTTGCTGTATGGTTGGTATTGTCGGTAGCTCACTTGACTTTTTCTGATACAATTTCCTCTAAATTTGTTCTTGCCCCTGTGCATAGTTAAAGGGACAATTGTGCAAATCAAGAATCAAACCAGGTGAACTGAAGATCTTATATTGGATTCCAGAGACGGACCAAAAAATTCTTACATGGGTCAAATTTGTTTGGATTCAAATCAACACCGATGATGTGCGAAGCTCCTGCCAGCCTGTCTCCCTGGGCAGCCTAATTACCCAAATAAATCACTCCATACTGGAGCTCAACTTTAACAATCCATTGAAAAAAGAAAATGAAGAATGGACTTACAAGCAAGGCAACAGTTGCCAGAACAAAAATTACCACAGTAAAACCCTTCAGTGGTCTTGTAACATTAAAAGTAGCATCAAGGCCTAATAATCAGAAAAACAAAATAGAAATCAGATCATATTAACTATAATATCATAAAAAAGATAATAACAACTTACTTTTCACTAATTTTTTTTTATAAAGAAGGCATAACTCACTATTTACTAAATACTAATGACATCCAGGAATCCCCAATATCCATTTCATATCCATAAACCATCAACAATGGAAATCAAAATAGTTCGAAGCTATATCAGATACTTACCAGTCAAACTGCCACAGCTCAGAACACAGACTTTGTCGAGTGGGGATTCAGGGTCGATCTTTGCAATACGGCCGAAGTGGATGACGGCATACCCGTTGAAGATGGAGGTGATGACAAAATGGTAAACGGGCTTGCCGCTGATGGATAAGCCAGACTGATCGAAAGAGAAGAAGGTCGGCAGAGAAAGAAGGAGAGAAGAGCGGCGGACAAGACGAGGAGAGAGGAGCTGCAGCGAAAAAGCGCTACGGGTCGGATCGACACGTAGCTGAGAAGGGGAGAGGTGTAAGCGCAAGAGAGAATTCTATCTTCAACCATGCGATCTGGATCGGACGGTACAGAGAGTAGGTGTTACTGTTGGAGTACTGTAGCAGTTCCCACGCAGATTATATAGATATAATAGATGTCGTGTCTTTCCTACTCATCTTCTGCCTAGCATTTATGTAGCTCCAATCTCTGTCCACATGTCTTATTTGTACTCGGAATAATTAATGTTCTTTTATTTATCATGAAGCATTTTATTCTTAATGCTCTTCTATTTATGCGGTACATTTTTGTTATGTACTTCGTTGGTTGGACTTTTTCATAATTGATGTCTTTTTTTAATTAGTTTTGTCCTGAACGAGCCGGATTTTTACAAAAGCTTTTGTTAATTAGGATTGGAAAGTAAATTCTTTTTTTCTTGAAGTAACACATTGAAAAATTAAATATTATAGTTGGTTATAAATTATCGCCAATATGTGTGTGTGGTAGGGCCCAAGACTGACGGGCTGAGGCAGCTGTACTTAATTTTGAGCTCTTCAGGCTGCAAAAACTGAGGAAATATTACATTGTAATAAACATAGCAAATAATTAGTTTTTTTTATTAAAGGTTTTTGATTCACCCTAACATCTTTTAGATACTATTTTTCAGAATTGAACTCGCATTCTAGAACAGTATTCGCAAGGGTATCCACGAGGGTATCGTTGCGGATGCTCCTGTCGGTAATACCGGCATGCTCAGAAAAAACACTTTTCTGTCGGTCTACCCTTGCAGATAATCACCTTTTATCCTCACGGATACTATTCCATTCTTGTAGATACGTAATCAGGATAAATAGTAGAACTATTACATGTAAATCATATATACTGTGAAATGAATGTATTAATATGTTACATGCAAACAATCAAACGCCATTGGCCATTCAATGACGTCATATTCAATTAGAACATAATTGTCTTTTATTTAGTTATAATGTGATCGTTGCTATATTAAACCAAAACATATGCAGAACAAGGTCAGTTACGAACGTATGTAGCGGCTTATCAAAATATCGCAGACTCGTGAGAATATGGAAATCAAAACGAGCCATTATCAATAATGAACATATGATAAGCATATTCTCAGGGATGATCGAGTTCTACGAACAAAGTTCTTTTATTTTCTTTTCAGAGCTAGGTGCTCAAACTAGACTGAAAAGCCAGCTGGTTAATGCATTTTAAGTTTTTTTAAGACTACACCCGTTAAGCTAGAGTCAGATATTTTATTCTTTGGTTAATTAAGATGAAAACAAAACTCGCCAGTAAAAATTAGAACAGAGAAAACTGT
The DNA here is from genome assembly GCA_025461125.1 of Carex kokanica. Classification (NCBI taxonomy): domain Eukaryota; kingdom Viridiplantae; phylum Streptophyta; class Magnoliopsida; order Poales; family Cyperaceae; genus Carex; species Carex kokanica. The sequence continues at coordinate 127,166 of JAJGRX010000898.1, forward strand.
ACTGACAAGCCCCTGATTTCTGTTCAAGTTTAAAATGACACCTGATTTTTCATATTTTTAAGATCATCATAGAATTCCTTTAATTCGAAAAAAGATCATATCCAATCAGACAATCACCACCCAGGTCGAGCCGGAATTCGTGATAGGTCGAGTTAACGATTGGATCATTAATTAATTGACATCTATAGTATGAATTTAAGAAAGGGAGAGAGACGGGAAAGGCCTCAAAATTGGTTGAAGTTCAAATCCAGAAACTCCTCAAAATTGACATCTATATGTGGCCCAGAATCCATCAAAGCCCAAACCCACTTGTAAATAAAATGGAGAACCAGGTTGCGCCAAGCCGATATCCAGCCCCGTACAGAAACATAATTGAAAAGAGAAAGAGTGGACTCCTTATAGAGAGCCGAGACAGAGACTAGCTATAAGCAATTGAGCTTAGGTAGAGAAGAAATAATAGTAATTAATGATGCTATTTTGAGAGCAATAATTTAAAATTAAATTATTGAGTGAAATTTTTTCTCTTTATACCCAATTTATTCTTGTTTAAAATTCTTCTAATTATGGTAGAAATTTAATTAAGCTTGTACCAAGTATTTAAAAGGAAATTATTGCATGCTATGCAAAGAGAATTGAAAAATGGCTTGATTTATTGTCTTTTTCATTTTTTAAGGGAAGAAACTTTTATATATTTATATCAATTTTCACAGGATTTGTCTAGTTGATTCATATGCTAGAAACAAAAGCTGAAGACACAAATTAAATTATGCAAAAGAAAAAATGACATGAATTAAACAAAAAATAATGGGATGTGCTATATTTAGTGCTCAAAATACTATATATCGAAAGGCCGAAGAAGATTTCTTTTTCTAATCCCGGTACATTTCTAGACAATATTTGTCCACGCTGCTATATATTTCAAGCAACAAAACTTAAGTGGATGATACATAAATTACGATTAAAACCAAATTTAAAGAAATGAGTATAATCAAGGCTTTCTTAATTTGAATAATTGTTGCAATCAAACCTAAAATTCCACCTTCAAGAGCACCGCTAGGAAGGAAGAATAGGTTAAGTATTTTTGAAGAAAATCGTCATGAATCCATTAATTACACTAGTAGTGCGAATACTTCTATAAATTTAATGTTCGTAAAATTACATGTGCTTGTACTTCGAATTTGTACTATCGACAATTTACTAAGTAATGTTGTTAGTTATAAGTGCATTGTGACAAGGAGCAAAACAACATTAAAACAAATATATAACCAATACGACGAGAACAAGCTGTCAGATTACAATAATGTTCCCTCACGTTAGTGTACTTTATTCTCATAAGCTTTTACAATCACGATCACTGTGAAACAATATAGAATGACCAATTAAACTAAGTGTTTGACAATTTCATTTAAAAAAATTTGCAACATAGAATAACGGAGTCTATGAGCAGACTATTATTGCTTAAGTATAATATTTGAATAAAGAGACTAATCATTGACACATGTTGGTCCAACAGACTAATCATATCATAGCCACTAGCTAGAGAGCATTAAAGAAGAAGAATAAAGAGGGTCCGGTACCCAAGGGAATATATATACTCCTTTCTTTTCCCCTGTTTGAAGCAAACTGCCTTATTTTGCTTCATTTCACAAAAGATGCGCTGAGTACTTCAAAAAATGTGTTTTATCTTTTCTGTGCTAGGTCTCTTAGAGACTAAAGCGCCAAATGGTGAATGGATTTTAATTTTTTTATACTCTACCCACCAGTGGATGAGAATGTGCAGGTCATATGACGGGATCATCGCATCAGATATTGTATACTTTGGTTTATTAAGATGAAAACAAAACCAATCCAAATCTGAGATCGTCAATAGTAACTCGGATATTCCGAATCCAAGCTATTGAACTGTTTTGAGATGCGTGCACAGAAAAAGTTGGACAGCTGAATTCGGAATTTTAGAAATTTCAGAGATACTGTTCATGAATCTCGAATTTCAGCATATCTAAATCCAAACAAAACACAAAGGCGGTAAAGTGAGAGCATAGAAAATTGTAGTGACAAGCTTCTGATTTCTATGAAAATTTAAATGACATCTAATTTCTCAAATTAATTAATATGAAATACCGGATTAAGTAGTCGGTGATTGTCTTGTGTAACAAATTAAATGATGTTTCTTTATTACATGTCAAGATTTTACTTGTTAAATAATAGAGAAAAACTTTTTATCTTTACAATGAGACATTTTCTTTAAGGACATTGTTCGGATTCGATTCTTTGCTTCCATAAATGATATTCTATTCATAGGTTGAGCATGCTTTTTTCTATCCAGTCTGGATAGTACTTTTGTTACTTTGCTTAAAATTTGAACACACTCAATTCTTTATTCTAATCTGAAGTTTACATCAACAAAAAGAAATAAATAGAATCCAACACATGCTTCTTTTTACTGTTGGTCTCCCATAACAACACATGTTAGAAATAGAATCTAACTTTTGGATTAGGTTATTATTGTGATGAACAATTAATTGCTCAATCTCAGTTCTTACAATTTATAACAAAATTTAAAAAGCATGTGAAAACATTTATGCGCTAGAACCCCCAAAGTTATGTATATTACAAAAACTTGGTAGCAAGAGCAATGCCGTTTATTGACGTCTTGCAAAATATCATTCAAAGGCATCCATGGTATCACCTCCGGCTCAATGAAGCCATTTCCTTTCTTGTCCAAGGTAAAGAAGGCAAAAGCTCTGAACAATAACCATATTATTATCACTCACTGGTAGCGATTAGAGTTATGCGCAAAATAACCATCTTAAAATAATTCATGACATGTTTCATCAAAAATATTTTTCATGGCTAATTTTCCAATCAATACTATATAAGCAAGCTCCAGTTTAATTCATCAATAGCTGTTGTGACCCAACCAAAGCAAAACGAAAGAGGAAAAAGTGTTATATGCACCATAAATCCAGAGAAGCAGATTATTAAAAACCGAAATTTTTATTAATATCCAAAAAAGTTTCAAAATTTACAAATCGACACCCATTTTCAACTTATTTCCAAATCTGCCTGATTCGGAGAATTATTTTCCGGATCCAGCATCTCCCATTTTCAACTTATTTCCAAATTGCCTGATTCGAAGAATTATTTTCAGGATCCAGCATCTCTTTCCGGAAAATAATTCTCCGAATTCAAAGATTCTATTTCCGGAGAATGTTATGATTCATTTATTTTTTGTATTGAAATATTAGAAATATTTTTTATATTTCTTTAAAAATAGATGGAATACTATATAATTGAATTTATTAGAAAGACTTCGACAAATAACCCGGATCAACATTTTTCAGGCCGGATTTTTTGCAGCTGTAAAAATAATTAAAATATTTATTTGTGTTATTGGAATAAAAAATGTTTTATATCTGATTTATTGATCCCGGTTCAAAAGTCACTTCTGAGTAAATAAAGAAAATATCGTGGTTCTTCTAGTACATTAAAATTCTAAGATATTGCATCTATTTTGAAAAAAAAATTGATATGAAATAATTTCGTCTGAGAGACATATTGTCAGAGCAAATTATATATTTTTTTAAATAGAAGGACCACAATATTTTATTTATTTATCCAGAAGTGATTTTTGAACCTGGATCAATAACTCAGATCCAAAATATTTTTATTTTTTTCTAATAACATACAAAGAAATATTTTAATTTTTCTTCTTACAGCCGCAAAAAATCCGGCCTAAAAAGTGTTGATCTGGGTTATTTGTCACAGTCTTAATTTCTAATAAATTCAATTATATAGTGTTCCATCTATTTTCTTTTTTTGAGGGTAAGATGGCAATCTTACGGGTTTTCATTGATAAAAAATTATTTACAAGGTGTTCCATCTATTTTCAAAAAAATATAAAAATATTTCTAAATGTAACGCTGGAAAATAATCCTTCACCTCGGTTTTCCTTCAAAGCCAAAAAGTAAATTGTTAGAATAAAAGGAATCTGAAAAATGAGAAAGAACATTCAAATAATGATTTCTAAGGAGTGGAAATGCACCATAATATGAACTTGATTTTCAAACAGAGATTTATGTTTTCTGAGGATGAATCGAGCCTCAATGACGAGCAATTTTCCTAAACATAGTATGCTTGAAGGAAGCTCCTTGATGTTATTGTGATTGTGTTATTTTATCCGACAAAGCATTTCGGTTAATATCATGGCAGAGGAACTGAAAAAGAAGTCATTGTTATCATCATCTTTACAATTATTTCTATCACCAAGGACAATTTGAATTGCATGATAGAAGAATAAGGTTATGTGACCCCGGAAGAAATACTTTAATAAATTTAGGTGATTTTTCTTTAACAAGACAAATCATTATTATCCTTTAATAAATTAAAAATGAAGATGATAGGAAGAATAAAGAAATACTAGCCAGAGAAACGGAAGGTTTCCCCAAATAATTATGGCCTTTCCCCAGAATGTGGAATGCGTATCCTCTGTCTTAACTCAAAAGGGAATCTTTTGAGTTAATAAATCCCAACCGTTTGATTTTAAACGGAGCCAATCCGGTTTCTGTCTTTAACATAGGGGTTCTTTAATATTAGTGCGGATCTAGTTTGCACGAATTTTAAAACAGATTGGATGGTCGAGATGCATTAACTCAAAATATTCCCTTTTGAGTTAATGCAGAGGATACGAATTTGCAGAATGTGACCGGTGAGAAGTTAAATTATTTAAATAAATATAACCCATTATTAGCCTTGAGACTCCACTATAAAATCTTCCTACAACAGTCTATATATCCTACTTTGCGATAGCAATAAGAACCATTCTAAGTTATTGATTTTCAGGCTCCACTATAAAATCTTCCCCCAACAATCTATCCTAGTTTGCTATAGTGTGAGAGTAATCCAGGCTAATTAAACGTGATAGTAATGGCCATTCTATCCTCGCAAAGCACAAGATCTGCAAGCGAAATGGTAACCAAACGTGCAGTTATGCCTGCTGATCTTTTCAGAGCAGCGATAGAAGGCAACAGAGATGTATTAATACGACGTCTTCGACTATTGCCCGAAGAATTGCAAGAAATGAAGGTAATATTTCAAAAGTTATTGCTTGCTTATATAGTGGTAATCTTCCTAACTAAACAGGGAAGCACACAGGGAAAAGCATGTTGGCTCCGTGAAGTAATAATAAAACATATTACTTTTAGTTTTCATTTTAGTAATTTCTATTATTATTGAATTTTTATCATAATTTTTCTAGTGTGCATCTTGTTGGGAAATTTTGACGTACTAATATGTTTAATACTAAGTTTAATACAAAATATGTTTACTTGTTTAGTAGAGTTTGAAATAGTATATATGGGAAGGGGAGACACAAAATTATTTGAATATTGGGGGGGGGGGCTAAACATTATTTTTAGTTAAGAAAACTGTGGATTGCTCAATTTATCTTTGGACAGCTTTTTTTATGTTGCTCCGCTGATGATTTTTTTTATTTGGACACTTGCTTTGTTTAATGTTAATGACAAAAATAAAATCTTCCATTTTGAACTTTCCAAGAGCAATAACTTTTTTTCTTTAATGCTGATGATTGGGAAACCGAAGCAAGTATATGGAAATGAAAATGCAGTCTCCTAATAACTAACTGAATTTGATTTGTAAACTTTACAATATTATATAGGGAGGCTAATTAATATATACATATAAAAGACAAATAGTTAAGGTTCAATATACTTCATAAAAAAAATTCAATATGGCCCAATACTTATACTAATCAAGAATCTGTTATTTTGTAATAATGCATTACAAAACTAATTTAATAATAAATATTTTGACCAAAATATTATTTTCAACACTAATGACTCCTTACTCATGCATATACATGTCCAAAAAACATGATTCTAAGTTCATTTTGTATAAATTCAGGATGCCAGCCTTGAAATTTTTCATTTTATGATATATTGGGTGCTGTTTATCTGTCAAATTCATTCATCTTGCACAAAATTACTCAAATTTCATAACAAAAAAATATATGCACGTTCTTACAAAATAAAGCTTTTAAATACTGATTGTAGCTAACATAACCCACCAAGAATATGATTTTAGATAATCTAAAATATAGTGCTAAACGGTTTTATTGCTCCCAAGATGAGTTATTGTCAAGTGTATCATGACAGCTTTGAAAGTATCCCTGCTTAATTGGAATGTTCCCCAGCCTAATTAATTATCGAGCAAAATGTCTGAGAGATGTGTCATTAAGGGCGTGTTCGGCTGCAATCAATCCCATGGAAATTTTCAAGATTTTGAATTCGGTAGAAATTATTTCCTTCACCCTGTTCGGTTACAATTTTTTTTGAGATGGAATTGTTATATTTTCCCACATTTGTTCCCATTTCTTTGTTATTAGGTGGGAACAAAATAATTTGATCTGATTGCATTTTTTTTTTCCCCACAGGTATTACTTGGTGCTTCTCTCTTCATTGAACAATATTAATGCAATTAGCCCAGAAAAATAAACTATCAATTGATTAATTATGTGATGGTACGTTAACTTTTATTTTATTTTTTAGGAAAACATAGTTGCTATTTGAGCATATATATCAAAAACATTTTTGTCAGATAATCTCTATTCTTTTAATTGTAACACAAAATATCATGTCAAATCAACACACCAACAATTATTTCGTAGTTTCTTTTTACATATATATCAGTATTTTAGTAATTATTTATAATATAAAATGATGAAGTATTTTTGCATTATATATGTATTTAAGAAAATCACAAAAAAATTACATTATCGAATTGTTTATGAGTAAGAAACAAATAAATTTTACTAATTTTCTACAATTAAAAAATTATAAATCATAAGTATTTTAAATCTTGTATTATAAAAAATTTAAAGTGTTTTTGTCACTTTATAATTAAATATTGAGAATTCAGCAAGTTATTTTCTTAATATATGAGAAATTGAAATAGATATATATATTTTCATAATAAATTGAGATATCCCACAACTAATTTCACAGTACAACCGAACACTCACTCAACAAATTTCCATAATCATTCCTGTGCATATCCAAGAGTATGGGTTCCCGCAAATTATAAAGTGGGTTCCCAAACCCGTTAAATCCCATCCCGCACAATCCCATGACGTCCGAACAGGCCCTAATTGAATCCAAATCTGTTGCGATTCTTGGGTATGAACAGTAACCCTGCTATCCCTCCTTTTCCGAATCCAGCCATTGAACAGTTTCGAGATACGTGCACATAAAAGTTCTCGAAAAAAGTTGCTTCGAGATTCGTTCTCGAAAAAAATTGAACGGTTAGATTCAGAAAAGGAGGGATAGCAGGGTTACTGTTCATCAGAAGAGGATCGCAGCAGATTTAATTCCGTCATTAATTACCTCCTCTATAAAAGATGATATATTTCAAATAAGTCCAATTTTGATGCGTTCATGAAATTTTACATTGTCTAATCAGGTGACAATAGAGGCCTCTCCTTCTGCCCCTGAAGAAGTAAACACAGAAAACCAGACTGTCCAATCCGAGCTTCAAAGTGCAACGCGTTCTGGAGACACAATTCTTCACCTACTTATTACTAAGGGGCATAACGAGCTAGCTATGAAGGTGTTTCAAAGAGATATGTCCCTGTTGAAAGCACGGAACTACATGTTAGAGACACCTCTATACTGTGCTGCGAAGGTCGGTAATGAGAAGGTCATCAACAACCTCATTCAAAGTGATCGTGTGGTCGTGAAAGATGCTCTCTTTGAAAGAAAGAAAAATGGAGACACAGCCATGCATGTTGCTGCACAACTCGGTCATGCAAATATCGGCCGCTTGCTAATGAACTTGGATCCAGAATTGGCATACAAAGTCAATGACGAAATGAAATCTCCATTCTACATGGCTATAACCGAAGGGCAAACTTGGATGGTACAGACCATGTTACAAGTTGATCCTACTCTGGCATGCACTCCATTTTCAGATGGAATGTTTCCTGTTCATGAGGCCGCGTGCAAGGGATACAAGAACATTCTAAATGTATTCATTAAAAACTACCCTGATGATGCCGAGTTCCAGGATTCTCATGGAAGAAATCTTTTTCACATTGTTGCGGAAAAGAATTTTGTATTTATTTTTTCAGGTCTATTTGAGGACGCCAGTTTTAAAGAAAAGCGAGAAAAAATGATTACTGCAACAAATTATGAAGGAGATACACCATTTCACATTGCAGCAAAGAAGGGACACACGTCAATTATGAGAACTATTTGGGAACACTATCAAGTTGCAGAAACAGTCCCAAACAGAAAAGGTTTCACACCATTCCAACTTTCCACCCATGAAGTAGTAAGAACTAATGAGGTATGCCTAAATTAAAGAAAACATCAGAAAATTATTTTCTGTTAGTTATAGTTAACTTGTGTGTTGCTACCAACTACTGACCAAGCTCGCAAAACACACAGTAGGTAATTTGATAATCAGGTGATACATAATAGCTCGTAGTATATAAGCAAATTCTACTGGCATAAAGAACAATATATATTATTGGATAAAATTATCTGACAATTGTGCTACCAAGTACCAACATATTCCAAATAATGTCATTAGATAGATTTAATTAGTTCATATTAGAATAAGAGTTTTTTTTTTGAGGAAAAATATTAGAATAAGAGTTAGGCTATGGTACTATGCATAGCGTACTTTGGTCCGTACTATGAATATATATTTTTATTTTCAAAGTCCAAATAGTCAATCTAAACCATTCATTTTGATCTCCATATGAAATTGGACATGGAGTCCAAATTTTACATTATTAAAAAAAAATTACCAAATTTTTGATAGGTACAAAATTACTACTTTTGGATAGTCCAGAATTTTTAGTTGTGATTTTGTATCTATTAAAAAATGAAGATTATGTTGAACGGTTGGAATCGACTGTTTTGCCTTTGAAAATAGAGATATGTCACAAGGTTAATTTCCCAATAAGTAAAAGTGGACGTAAAAAGTAAAAACAAACTTTTGGGTTCAAATATTGCACGAAATCTCTGTTATTCTCACACAATCACATCCCTATAGTGGTGTCCTAATCTTCTCCAGTACATATTATGACGTGAGGATTATGGCCTTTAAATGTTTATTGATTTTTTTTTTTCAAATCTTAAAATTTGGCACGAATTATAGCGTCATTTATTAATTACCATTTACTAAATTAGCACGAATTGTTTTGACATCATATTCTTCTCCAGTACACCATTATATTTTTGGATAAACAACACAAATATGAATTTTACTCTAGTACACCATTTGTTAGTAAAAAAAAAATATTTGAATTGATCTCAACCGTTCGATTAACAGAGGCCAAAATATAAAATTAATATTCAACATTTAGCTTTATTGGTACCAAATCTATTAGATTTAATTATGATAATTGAGAACTGGAGGCGTGAATTCTTCGATATTTTCTTTACTGATTATGGAGAATATATTATTGAGTGTTTTTCGGTGTATTTGAGTATGACGTCCCAATAACTCAAATATTTATCTTTTTCGCATTTGCAATTTTATTCATGTTAGAACTTGATATCTGTTAATTACGTAAGTGTTATTTGTTAAAAAAAACAACTTGATATCTGTTGTCTTATACAGGATATTGATATTCGTGATGACGATATTAGCAATTACATTAAGAAAGAAGGTGATAAATTTACTCAAAGATGGTTTGACGATGTAATGAATTCATCATTGGAAAATAGATGGGAGAGAACTCAAGTCATCGGACTGGGCTTTGTACTTATCACAACTGTAGCATTTGCTGCTGCTTTCACAATTCTAGGAGGTTATAATCAAGACAACGGTACACCAGTTCTAGGAAGGAGATATATGTTCCGAGCATTTATTCTAGCAAATGCCATGGCATTTACACAAGGATTCTTAAGCTTATTTGCGATTCTTTTGAGTACTCTGAACAATCCATGTCTGGTCGACATCAAGTTTGCGCTAACCACATTTATGTATGCAGCGAGTAGTATGGTTGTGGCATTTGGATTGGGGATGTATGTGACGCTTGCTCCAGTTTGCTTGCCTATTGCCATCCTCCTCCTTGTTATCTCTCTGATTATAGGGTCTCCTACCGTGTTTGTTGTTATGTTTATAGGAGAAAGCCTTTTCGGATCATATTCTGATAAGTGGAGGACTATATTGATACCATATGTCGTGTGTTTCATGTTCATCTTCTGCCTGGGATTAATGTAGGTCTGTACGTTTCCATTTCCATTCTCTATCCACATGTTTTATTTGTACTAGAATAATGAGTGTTCTTTTATTTCTCATGAAGCATTTTAATCTTAATGCTCTTTTATTTGTACGGAATATTTTTGTTACATACTTGGTTGGTTAAACTTTCTCAGAATGATGTTTCTTTTCTTAATTAATATTGTGCTGAACGGGCCGTATTTTTACATGACCTTTTGTTAATTAACATTGAAAATTTTATTATTTTTTGAAGACATTGAAAAGTTAAAATAGTATGTGGTAGGGCCCAAGATTGACGGGCCTATGTAATGGATATGTTAATACGTTACAATCAAGCAAGCATCATCGGATTTCAATGTCATATTCGATTAGATTGTTGCTAAATTAAAAGAAAATATATGCAGAATAAAAACACTTATGAACTTATGTAGCGGGTTTGGGTGGTATCCTTAATTTCTTATGAATAGTTGAGTCGGAAATAAAATTAGATCTCTGTCGTTGTTACTAATTATTGTGCACTTTTTCCGAATGCAATTTCATCTGTCAATAAATTGTCAACAAATCGAAATGCAGCGAACATAATGATGATTTTATTTTCATCTCGGTAACGCAATATGTAAATTCTAAATAACATATATGATGGATACTTTTTTCGATCCTTTAGTATAAATCTTAGCATTCGCAACAGCTTTTTTGGATTAATTATTGATAGAGTTGCAGTAGTACTACGGTTCCTTAGGGAACTAGAGTTTTTCATTTTACAAATACACTTCTGCCTCCCTCTTCCTAGCTCATCCAATTAGCAACAAGTACAATATCTCTTTTCCTCCAGTAAATTCTTTTTTTCATACATTGCCACAAGAGTTAATTTCCAAATTACTACTGTAATCATGATCATCTCCATCTCATTTATATTCTAAGAATTTTCTTTTTAAGATTGCATAATATTTTAGGCTGTAATATTGTAACTATTATTTGAGCTGGAACAATAAATTATGTATAAGGATTTCGTCTCTATATATGGAGAACATTGTAGTCTATGATTAAAAAGACGTGTCCTGATTCCTTTGATTTGGTCATGACACATCCAATGTTATGATGACTCATAGTGACCCTATCGGATCAGGCATGTTTCGGATTAATTTTGTACTGCTGGAGTGGGATACAAATTAATAAAATTTGAAAGTGGTAGTTAGGTATTAATTCGGTTTCACTCTGTTAGAGACAGATCCGACTTGCTCGACAGATGATGAGCATTCTCACCTGGGGGATGGTCGAGTACTATGAATAAAGTTCTTTACATTTTTTTTCTTTTCTGCTCAGAGCTAGGTGCTCAAACCAGACCAAAATGCCTACTGGTCAATTAATTTTTTTGTAGACTGTATCCATTAAGATCAGCCAGATATTGTATTCTTTAGTTAATTAAGTTGAAAAAAAAAACACAAAGGTAAAAATGAGAACAGAGAAAACTGTATTGACAAGCCCCTGATTTCTCTTCAAATTTAAAATGACACCTGATTTCTCCTCATTAATTAATATGAAAAGTACCTGAGTAGTCGGAAATAGTTAATTACATCTCAGCATCTTAGTTGTAATAATTTTGCTTCTTAAAAATGACAAAAATGCTTCCGTGTTCACTATCAGACTTTTTCTTCAAGTACCTTGTTCTGATGCTATTCTTAATTTTCTTCCATATTTAGAACCTGCTTTGTTATGTCTACACTGTTTTGTACTTCTGTTATTTCGCTTAGAAGTTTAATATACTCAATTCCTTATTAGTTTTCATCTACAAAAAGGAAGATAACCTACACACGCTTCTATGTTGTTTGCCTCCCATCTTAACTATCAACTCTTGAGCAGAACTGTTCAGCTCATGTTTATATTATTTTGCTACTTAAATCTAGGTACGAAGTATATCTGTAGCTATTGTGAAAACATATTTTCTAGCAGTTATTTCCATTGAGTGTCTTGTTCCTAAATTTGGTACAATCGATCACTCATACCCTGTTCTTCACCAAACAGATCATCCAGTAAACAAGAAATAAACTACGGAACATAATTTTGAGATGTATGATAGAATTCCAATTCAATACGAAATCGGATTATATATCCAATCATCTCCCTGGTTGATGGAGATAAATCGAGAATCCATTGGATCATGAATTAATTGTTACCTATAATAAGAACTAGCATTTTGATCTAGTGTCAAAGACACATGGTCTCTATGTAAGAGGTCATGAGTTTGAAACAAGAAAAATCATTCATTGTAATAACAAAGGTACTATATAACTGGAAGGGCTTGACCTCCAACCTTTACTCAAAAAAAAATTTGTTACCTATAATATATGAATTAAAGAAAAGGAGAGAGAAGGGAAAGGTGGCCCAAAATTGGTTGAAGTTCAAATCCAACAAGTCAAGTGTTTCAAGAAAACATGTGGCCCAAAATCTATTAAAGCCCAACCCCACTTGCAAATAAAATGGAAAACCATGTTACGCCAAGTCATTCCAGCTCCGTCATTCTAGCTCCGTACAGAGATGAAAAGAAAAGATAATAATTGTACAGGTAGAGACAAGCAGAACAATAATAACTGCGTAGAAGTAGAACCAGGTCGTAATTTCAAAAGACCCCGGATTATTTACTTACTGCGAATAGTCCAAAACAGTACAATTATTACTAATCCTAGGCCGTAATTCCTCTCCTACGTATGGGCTTTGTGGAGTGATCCTTCTTTGCTTGTAAATTATTTTTTTGTCGTATTATTATATTATATTGTGAAGTAATAATGTTGTTGTTTGTAAGTTTATTACAAGAAGAACACAACAACATTAGAACAAATATTTAACTAAAACAACGAGGCCAAGGCGTATGAAATTACAATTAAATTGACTCATGTTAGTGTACTCTATTCTCATAAGTTTATACCATCACGATCACTATAAAACAATATATAATCCCGTTCACCTCATAGTCATGAATTTTGCATCTAAATTAACTTAATCGGAGTATTAATTGCTATAAACTGTGCGTTCACATAGTTGTTTGGATAGAGTATTTCATAAAACAATGATACTCTTACCAGCCTTAAATCATAAATCCAATCCGAAACAAAAAAAAAAGTGCAAAATATATATAACCTTACGCAAAACAAGAGAATTATGCTTGAACAGATATTTAAAATTAATAATAAATATATATACTGTTAATTTTTGTAATTTTTGTTTATTTTTATAATGACTTAAGACATCTCCACACCAGAAATCAAATAATTCACAACATGACACATCTAACATCAGATAACATGCTCCGCCGTGTTCTAGTAATGCATATTGTGTCGTATTCACGTGTTACTTTTTTAAAATGTGTTTGACATCAAATTTCGTAAATTGCTGGTATCCGTCACATGCATATATATTTTAACTTTAATCGAGTTTTTTTAGAGGATTTTGAATAATTCAAGTTTTTCCTTTCTGCTTAAATCATTTTTTGCCCAAGCCTTTCTTCTGTTTATATCAATATAATTGGCTTGAACAACTAAAACTCGTTTTGCTGATGCAAAGATTTTGGTGGCAGTTTAGGAGGCCTTCAAACAAAACTATATATGGCCTGATTGGAAGATGCTACACGTCTTACAATTTGCATTATAAGATGACCATAAAATGTGAGAAAGCAACATACCATCTGAAAGCGTCCCTACAACATCTCATCCGAAAAACATACAACAATATTATATTTCTAAAATCTGGAAATAAGGGCATCTTGTTTAAGAGAAATGCAAGTTGGACATGTAAAATACGTTTTGGTCACTTGGTATATATTTTGTACTGTAATTTGTATACTATTTCAAAATTTTAATTTATTTATTTTTAAAATTATGACATGTAGACATGCGCGCATCTATTAACTTCTTCGGCCTTTTTGGGTTTAATTTTTATTCATCCATTTCTATCACATGATTTTTATTACCTAGAACATATAAAATGGAACCGCGGTACATGTCGGAACCCACCTTAATTTGTGATCCTGTCAATTGCACACGATTTTCAAAAAAAAAATTAGTTTTTTCAGATTTTTTTTCTGGAAAAAATATTTATTAGTAAGTAAAATTAAGAAATACTTTTTAATTTTATCTAGTGGCAAAAGGCAACACTCTCCATATGAGAGGGAGTTCAAAATCCGGATATATATATTTTTTATTAACAATTAAATATAAGTTAATAAATTAGATCTTCATCTTTCTATCTAAAAACTCTTCAAATTTTCTTAAAAAATAATATTTTATAAAATCTGAAAACTAGACCTCCATATTTCTTTCAACACACTGTCAGAAAAGTAATGTTTGTCTTTCTTTTTGTTGGCCGCAGTCATTTTATAGAATTGGAAAAGCTAAGGCTATTCTTATCTCTATGGAGAATATTGGACTGGTCAATATTAATTTAGACTGATTAAATAATATTTTTTACTTGTCAACAATTGGAAAAAGTAACCCTCTACTTACAGCGGACCTCTGACAACTTATGGATCACTGATGGTCTAGCTGATGAATTTGAGAGAAAGATATTTAATATTTCATTTTAACAATAAAACACACAAAAATAAATAATAAAGTATTAATATTTAAGCAATGAAATATTTAAATTAAAGTTCGATGGTGGTTGATAAACTTGTGACGTACCAAAACAAAATCATTGAAGTTAAACAATAACACATACAAACTGAACAAATAGAATTTAAGATAAATAATAAAATATATATATAAACCGAACAATTAATACACAGGCTAAATATCGAAGTATTAATATTATAATATTTAAACCTAATAATAAAGTACACAGGCTAAATATCGAAGGGAATATTCGTTGAAATTCAAATCCAGGATGAATACAAAGCTTTCGTTAACAAAAATAAAGAAATAAAACTATTTTTACTCCATTAATCAATTGGCAATATTAAGGCGTTCCCACCAAGTTGAAGCAAAAGAACAGAAAGACAAGCCGCCTCTGCCTACCCCGTCCTGCTGACGCCAGAAGAGCAAGTTCTTCTATGACATCTTTGGAATAGCCCGGCAACAACAAAATCCCATTTCAACGTGCCTCTGCTTTATCAAATATATGCCACACGATCAGGCATACAGATCACGCAATGGGAAAGCGTTGCATACAGACAGCATAAAAAACAAAATATATGAGCCTTGGCCCTTGCGCTTATATAATAGGGCGGCGGGATTGACCATCCTGTGGACCAAAGCACCAAAAACAAATAAATAAATAAAAGAGACGTTGGTTGAGGGTGACAGGGAAGGCTGGAGGCGATCTACCCTTCTCACTCCCTTCCCTTCCTGCACTAAAATATTTTAGAAATAAGGACATTTATTATAGTTCCGAAAATTTCACTCTCTCTCATCATTATTTTACTTTAAAATTTCCCAGATAGTTCACTATTTAAATACACACGTGACACGTCATTTCCGATCAAAAGGTAAAACAAATTAATTAAGTGTATTAATTAGAAAAAATATAGGTGATTTTTTTTAATCCTTTAAGAAATCTTACTTCAGAGGATATGAAATGAAACAGTATAAAAAGACAAGAAAGAGAGACGAATGGTTTTCCTCAGCTAAGTTCTCTATCCCAAATTCCCAAGGATGCAACATTCTACAGGCCATTCATAAGTTAACTTTAATAAATATATATAACCCCCGTTTTGTTCTTCAGACTCTAACTATATAATATTCACCTGTGATGCAACATGCTACCGGTCATAATAAGTTCAATAAATATAACACATTAGTAATTCTAACCACTACATATATATATATAATCATCATTCATCACCCAACAAACTATCCAACAAAACATATATATATGCAACAAGTAGTTTGCTTCTACGTATAACTAATATACACGTATAACTAATATACACGTATAACTAATATACACGTAATGCATGGAAGAAACCGCATTTTATTTTTGCGGTTTTGAGAAACCGTAGTTTTTATCTACGGTTTTGGATAACCTAGAACCAAGAATTTATTTTGCGGAAAGTTGGCTTAGAACCGGAAACTTATTATGCGGTTTGGACATTTTTGAAATTCCAATGCACCAGGGCCTAGATTTGAAAATTAATTATAATTTTTGTTTTGACGTCTTCCCGTGTGTTAACAGTTAAAAGTATGGTAAACAAATATCAACCTAATTTTTTTAAGGTTCACAGAAGATCTTTAGATCTTTTATTTGTACGATGTCCAGTTTTGGTATGTTTAATGAATAATTATTTCAGTATCCACGCTACAGTACCCGCACTGTATCCGCACTGTACACGCTACAGTACCCGCACTGTACACGCTACAGTACCCACACTGTTATTTTAGGAAAATTCATATATTATATGTAGTTCATTGTATAGGTATAAATACTTGCCCTGTTTGAGCTATATACTTCACAGTATCAAAAATTTTAAAATAAAATTACAGTTTTGGAACAGTTGCGGTCCCCACATGCCGTTTAAGTGGTCCCCTAATGCGGGTACAACATGAAAATTTTTCAAAAAAAGGTGCGGGTACAGCCATTTTAAGAAAATTCATATATCATATGTAGTTGATTGTATAGGTATAAATACTTGTACTGTTTGAGCTATATACTTCACAGTATCAAAAATTTTAAAACAAAATTACAGTTTTCGAACAGTTGCAGTCCCCACATGCCGTTTGAGTGGTCCCCTAATGCGGGTGCAAACATGAAAAAATTTCAAAAAAGGTGCGGGTACATTTATTTTAGGAAAATTCATATATCAGATGTAGTTGATTGTATAGGTATAAATACTTGACCTGTTTGAGATATATACTTCACATTATTACTATTAAATTTGAGAAACAAAATTACAGTTTTGGAATAATTTCGGTCCCTATAAGCAGTTATAGCAGTTTAAGTGTGGGTACAGTGCAGGTACTGTAGCGTGGGTACTCATATCAGCTTCCATGTTTAATTTGTATGTGCCTTTACTTAGAAACATCTTAGACAACTTTTTCAGATGTCTTATGCGTTTTAGAAATGTTTCATAAACAATTTCAAAGGGTTCTGTGTTTTTCAAAGCCTTAGATATAATTTCTGAAGTTTCGTTTGCGACAAAGCTAAACTGATCCAAATCCGACCTGATTTGATAATGAAATGTCAAAATTGAATGAACTTAAACTCAATCACCAAAATCTAAAAATGATATGATATCTAACTCATTTGGATCCGGTTCGATCTGAATCCAACCTAACCGGCCGTCTAATTGCCTTCTCCATGTTCACCACCTCTACTTCCTCTCTTTCCTCGTTCATCTTTCCAAGACAAGAGAGAGCAACCACCAACCAAGACAGCGTTTGTCTGTAGGGCTGCTAACGAGCCAAGCTCGGCTCGTCATATAACTAATTTGGCTCAACTTGGGCTCAACTCAGTTTTAAAGAACAAAACTCGGCTCAATTTAATGAGTTTGTGCTTTCAGCTCGGCTCATAACTCGCAAGCTCAACTCATGCCAAGCATTAGAAAAACAAACATTTACTTGATTACAAGTCATAACCTTACCTAAACTATTCAAATCAAGCTTTAAAATAATGTGATTGAACCGAATTCAAATCAAGTTTTTTATAATAATGCGAGTGAACCGAATTCAAATCAAATTTTAAAATAATGTGATTGAACAGATAAAAACGATTTCAAATTCTCTGCGTTAAAATTCTCTAACACCTAACCCTTAAATTTTTTTTAAAGCTAGATCCAAATAATTTTTTTCTTGGCCTCTTACAAAAGCAATACGTACACAATGTTAATGATAAATTTTATATTTTGTAAAAGTTTGAACCAAATAATTGATTTTTTTTTTGGCCTTTTACAAAAGCTTTTGTTAAGTGTGAATCATATGCACGTTTGTAAAAAAATAATAATACGAATGTTGTTTTTAATACATCTAAATCTCGCTCACGCATAATGTCAAGCATATAACGCGTCGCAAGGAAATTATATTTTTTTTCCAACCCTCAGCCTATTACATGAGCAAGTACAAAAAGAAGAGACTCATTGGCTCATGAGCCGGCTAGGCTCGGTTTGAGTGATAAAATATGAGCTGAGTCGAGTTCGGACTTTATTTAGTTTAGGATCTAGCTCAATACAATTTATGGAGCCGCTCAACTCATTGGTTCATGAGCCGGCTCGGCTCATTAGCAGTCCTGTTTGTCTGCTTTCTCATAGATTGCTTAAAGAAGGCTTCTGTGAGTCTGTGGTAACTCAAGTTAGATATTTACACATTTTAATTGGGTCACTAACTACGATATATTGCCCTCTCCTTATCGATGCCTTCATTCCATGTTTGACACCTCAACCTCTCGACTCCATAATTATTTTTTGTTGTATTATTACATTGTGAACTAATTTAGTTGCTTGTAAGTTCATTGGAAACAAGAGCACAACCACAGTACCACAAATATTTAATCTAAACGAATAGGCCAAGGTTTCTGAAATTGCAATTATGTTTACAAATGTTAGTGTACTCTGTTCCCATAAGTTTTTATCATCTGGATCACTGTAAATTGACACCAAATGGTCTTGTTGATCAACCTCATAATCATGAATTTTGTTTCGTAATTAATGTAATCAGAGTGTTGTGATAACTAGTTCGTTCTTAGAGTTGTACGTACAGAATATTTCATAAATAATCCTATTCTCACAATTCTTAGATTATGCAATTTAATACGCTCGTAAAAAAAATATGCAACTGGACATATACAAATGCATGCCCCAGTTGCAATTATTTAGAACATGTCCACATCAGTGCAATTTCAAACGCTACACTTTTATATCTAATAAAACGAGCTAGCTGCTGCTTGGTCACATCAAATTACGATACCATGCATTATATATAATAAATAGAGGGAATTTCATGTATATCCCTCAAAAGTTTCAATATTACATATTTATCCCTCCAAAATCAGTAATTACATATTTATCCTTGAAAATTGTAGAAACTCACATATTTGTCCAATCTAACTCTATAACATATCAAATACCTCCAAAAATAATTTAATAATATTTTTTAAAACTTTAAAATTAATTTTATAAAATTAATTAATAATGTATTGACCATTATGTGCCTTTGTTTCCGTCTTTTTAGTCCGCCTGAGTTCTCTTCTCTCTAAGACGTCAAACCTCTTGCCTCTCTCTGCAAACGAAGATGGAAAAATTAAAGCAGCGAGGGGCGACATAATTTCATGAGAGGGGAGGCGATGAGGGAAGACGGGGAGAAATATGTGATTTAGCACATTTGGAGTGAGAGACAGGAGGTTTGGCGCCTTAAAGAGAAGAGAACTGAGGCAGACTAAAGAGACATAAACGAAAGGCATAATAGTCAACATATTCTTAATTAATATTGTAAAATAAATTTTAAAGTTTTAAAAAAAATTATTTAATTATTTTTGGAGATATTTGATATGTTATAGAGTTAGATTGGACAAATATGTGACTTTGTACAATTTTCAAGGATTAATATGTAATTATTGATTTTGGAGGGATCAATACGTAATATTGAAACTTTTGAGGGATATACAGGAAATTATCATTTCCTAAGCCACCTGCAAAAGTAGATATATAAATTAAAAAAGAGGGGACCTATCTATTGTTAAGAAAATTACGTGTATTTCTCGTTTAGTACAGGGTTTATCTTTATTTTCTATAAAATTCATGCAAAAATTTACTTTTCAAATTTATAAGAATCGTTTGTGAGCAAAAGTAGGTGAACAATGTATAATTAAATTCAAATTTTTCGTTGAACAAGCCAACTCATTAATTATCCTTTAAAAATTAATGCACCATGTTACCTGTCTGAAGTTATAAATTAAATAAATATAACACATTATTGACCTTAAGACTCCACCATAAAATATTCCCCATGTACAACATATGGTAATTAGTTCAATATATATAGCCCATTATTGATTTTCAGACTTCACTACAAAATCATTCCCCCAAAAAATCTATCCTACTTTGTGATAGATCAGTAAGAGCAATTCAAGCTAAGCGTGATAGTAATGGCCATTCCATCCTCCCAAAGTATAAGATCTGAAAGTGAAATGGTGCCCGAATTACCTCCAGTTATGCCTGTTGATCTTTTCAAAGCAGTAACGAAAGGCGACAGCGATGTGTTAATACGACGTCTTGGACTACAGCCGGAAGAACAAACAGAAATCCAGGTAATATTTCTGAAACTATTGCTTGATTATATAGTGTCACTAATCTACCAACCTAAACAAGGATGCACAAAGGGAAATGCATATTGGAAACATAATAAATTTAGTTTTATTTTATTTTATTTACATTACTATTCTTATTAATTGTCGTCATTGTTTTTGTTATCATTATTAGAATTTTTCTAGTGTTTATCTAAATATTTAAGTGCATATTTTCTTAAAATTCGTCTGTATACTAAAGTTTGAACTTAAGATATTTAATAATTTTTCTTTTTCATTCAGAAGAAGGTAAATTTTAATCGGGGAACTTAGTCATATTAAAATTGTGATAGAAATTTTTTCTTATAAAAACTATACGCAATTTGAATCTATTAGTAGAAATTTCTTTTCACTTTACAAGCACCTACTATTATTCTAGATTTACACAAGTAGTCAAGTATAATGGAAATAAAATTAACTTGAACACATTTAAGTTACTTAAGATCTTTTTTTGTTAGAAGTGAAAAATAAACCCATCAATTTCATTGAAATTAATATTAGATATCAAACAACTGATACCTAATACATATTACAACTCCTTGAGAACTTTTAAAAAGAACATATAGAAGTAAAAGTGCCATCACAAAGTTAGACAAAACAATTTTTAACCAAATGAACAACCTATCCTAAGTTGTTGTGAAAATGTACGTAGAAGCTCTATATCAACTTTAATCTTCAACCACATCTTGTTCATACCCAAGCATTTGTATTGTTTCCTCTTCCATTTCTCTTTTATTAATTGGTTAGTACCAGTGCTGACAGCTCCTTCACATCATACGAAGACAAGATAAGAGTGAGTTTAAAAATGAATAATCCCCTTTAATTTTACACAAAAATAAATGTCAATATAAATATTTTAGAACATACATGAAGCCCCTAAACAAATGTTATATACGTTCTACCAAAAATGAACAAGCCACCCTCTTTTAGAAAGATTAACCTGGTTGATATTCTATTATTTAAAAAAACTACAGAATTTTTTTAATTTTGAGGGATATTTTAGATTTTCAAATACAACCAAATCCCTCGTTAGAAATTTCACCATACTCTAACAAAGGATAAAAATAATGGACTAAAAAGTTGCCATCAGATAACCATCTCAATCTGATTATATCTTCCTCTTTATTATTAAGAATGAAAGAATTAAATTGTACTAAAAGTTTTTCCAACTATAGTAAATATATTTCTGATAACTGTCTATTAGTAAATTTGAATGTCATTCTGTTGAAAACCCTCAATAACTACAATATCAATATTACTAACAATAATCAAATTAATGGTGATGGGATAAACACATTTTAAAACACATTCTCGTACCCATTTTATCAGACTGAAAGAGTTTAGATCAATCATTGCCTAATTTAAACCTATATTAATGTTCTTCTTATCTTAATAGTTTAACTGAAGCCATTTAATTTATTGACAGCAATGAATAGTGTCAACTCTGGTACATTTACTTTCAAATTATTTTCGTCAGATAATTTATTATATATGGGGAGTTTTATGAATGGCCCAATTTTGGAGGTGTTAAGGATCTGACAATGGATGCCGGCAGCAATGAAAGGCAACGGCCGGGGATGTTTTGACCATTTTGTTCAAAGGATGACGACTGGATCTAGATGGAAATCTCTTATATCTCTGATGCCTTGACCATTTTGTTCAATTAATGCTTGTGTTTTTCGAAAGCTAGTGTCTCTATCTATGTTGCATGCATACGGGTACGGGTATCGTATCCGGTTAGCGTCCAAACGTTTGGATAGAGGTCTATATCCAAACGGTTCATTTTTGTAATTTTAAAGTCCCAAAAGTCGATCTAAAGCGCTCAACATGTTTGGAATATTAAAATGTGTTTGGAAACTAAATTTTACATTTTTTGGAATTTTTTTGCTATTTTTTAAAAAAATTTGAAAATCGTTGTTTTGATGAATTTTTTATTACTTTTTTTGATATCAAAACAACAATTTTCAAAATTATAAAAAAATAACAAAAAAATTCAAAAAAATGTAAAATTTAGTTTCCAAGCACATTTTAATATTCCAAACATGTTGAGCACTTCAGATCGACTTTTGGGACTTTGAAATCACAAAAATGAACAGTTTGGATATAGGCCTCTATCCAAACGTTTTTATTATTTATATATTGTATTTAGATAATAAAAAAAATTATAATTAAAGGCTCAAATTATAAAAAATTAAACGCTTTGGTCCTCTTGGGAGAGGTCCACAGTTCAAATCCCGTAGACATGTAAAAAAAAAACAAATTTGCGCCGGTGTATGCGCAACTCACTGGTGTGGGCGCGGTTCACCGTCGCGGCTCACGGGTGCGGTTCACGGGCGCTATGGGTTCGGTGTGGGCCCAGTTCACGGTCACGGCTCACTGGTGCGGGCGCGGTTCACTGGCGCTATGGGTTCGACCCGACCATATCCACACGTATCCCGCCGTATCTGTGAGTTTTAAAGGAGTATCGGCGACCGTATCGACTAAGTAAGAATACGTCACGTAAGTGGATACGCTAACTAGCATATCGGATACGTATCTGCACCGTATCGGACGCGTATCGGTATCTGATGTCCGATACGGATACGAAGGTCAATCTGAAGAAGTATGCGAGTAACATAGGTCTCTGTAAATGACCTAACTAAACGGGGGAAGCAGACACGGGAAAACGCATACATGGCGCCTTGAAATCATAAAAGTTTTTCAACTTTAATAATCTTTAGCCTAATCTAGTTGGAAATCTCTTATCTCTCAGATGAAGTTGGAAATCTAGTTGTAAATTTTTTCAACTTTAATGAAGGCAGCGACAAAGAATGATGACTGGATCTAGTTGGAAATCTCGATCCAAGCACTTGCTTTCCTCTTCCATCATTATAGTTTACTGATTAGCACTTGTGCGGTCATCCACATTATACGGTATAATAAGAGTGAGCTTTAGAAATAAATCATCCCCTTTAGTTTTACACAAATATTTAATTGAACTCTCCTAAAACAAATGTTTTACACAAATAAATCATCCATATGACTACTCCTCTTACTAATTCAATTAAGTCTTTTTCTTGAGATCAATAA
Organism: Carex kokanica; assembly: GCA_025461125.1. Lineage (NCBI taxonomy): Eukaryota > Viridiplantae > Streptophyta > Magnoliopsida > Poales > Cyperaceae > Carex > Carex kokanica. Next base: position 150,746 of record JAJGRX010000898.1, read on the forward strand.
ACCATACATCCTATCGCGATTAAAAGTGAATTCATTAAAAGAAGTTATTCAAATCCAAGTTAATTACATATATTCTCATGAGGTATTAACAATCTAGTTAATATTATATTTCTTTTAACTAACTACAGAATTTTTTTAATTTTGAGAGTACATTTTATTTTTAAATACTATCAAATTACTTATGAAACTAATCTAACTCTATCCAAGTATAAAAAGAACAGACTGAAAATTTGTCATGAGATGACCATGCATATATCTTCGTCTGATCATATCTGTTCTTAATTATTATGAACGGAAGAATATATGAAATCGTACTAGAAGTTCATTACACTCTAGTAAAAACTTCAACAACTAAAGTATCATGTTTTTATTAACAATATGAAAATGTTGAGGATAAACACATATTAAAACACACTCCCCTACTCATCTAGCTATCTGACCAAAACAGCTGTTTTAATATGTATAAACGATTGTTTTTAACTTTTCAATTAAATTAGTATAAAGTCAAGCGTTCAAAATTAGAGGGTATATAAATTAATTTTAATACATTTATTTTTTGAACGTCTTTTGACCACTTGATTCTATACAAAATACATTTAAAATTTTAAAATTTTCACATGTAGACGCATTACTCATAAAGTAGCTGGGTTTAAACGGTTTGAATTTATCATTTGAATTTAATCCAATAAATTTTAAAGTTGAGTTCACAAAAACAAATTGGTGAACTTAAAAACACCCTAGTTCTACTCTCTATGTATAGCTTTCCTCGCTATATACTAATGCAAGGAGTAAGCTACTCGGTAAAGATATCACCATAATTTGGAACACTATCCACTTATTTAAACCGAAACTGCCAAAAAAACTTTTGAAAAATCTAAATAAATGTTTTAAATTCGGTCCGACAATGAATTTTCCCAAAAGGTCATACCGAAATGTTTTCCAAATTTTTTTATAATATGTCATATTTTTTAAATCATATTAAACAAACTACGAGCGCCTCATAAAAATTTACTAACGAAATATCCCTGTAAGTCCCAAGTATACTCTCTCCTTTACTCTCTTTTTCTTCCCTCCCATTTACTTAATTTCTTTTTGCTAGCATACATATGACATACATGCATCACATCCCTTTGATATTTTCCAAATTTAATAAAGTCCGAATCTTGACTTATTTTTTATAAATTGATTCAAATCAAGGACCAAAACTAAAACATACAACAGACTATGTGCGGAATAAAAAAAAAAATAGAGAGGTATATGTGATGGAAAATAAAACTCAACACTGACCCAAATTAATTCCGTACCTAAAGATTAATTGCACGCAACACAGTATATTTTGAATTTGAATAACTCAATATTTGAAATTAGCATGTTTAAGAATTTGTTTGAAATTATGATAAAATCCTGAGTCCTCACATGAATGATCATATTTAATTCCTTATCCAAATTAAAAAAATTATAGACTAAACCGGACATAGACCGCTATATATGTAATTTCTTGATAACCAAAATTGATATCTAAACATCAAACCACTGTTATCAGCACCGGATCGGAGCAGGCGGTCCGACCGGAATAGACTAGAACTGGCTTCTACTCCTGTTTGGTTCATTCAAGAGACGTGTATGCTACTGAACCGGTAAAACCGGATTAATAAACCGATTTTTTTATAAAACCGCACTTGTTTTAAAGAAAAAACCGGATTTTGAGTAGGTTTGGTTTTTCATGCTTGCATTAAAAATGAGAGAGACTAAAAGCTAATAGCTAGGTTGTAAGCTATCAAATCCGTACTCGTGCTCAAATATCAAATAAAGTACCCACACAAGTTAGTATTTATTGTTTGGTAAAATTTGCACTTAAAACCTCAAAGATTTTAGATATTTTAAAGGAATCAATTATTTAGTATAAAAAGTGTTTTTTTTTAATTTATAGTATAAAAAGTTAAAACCGATATCTATTGTGCATATTTATTTCTTTTGCAAAAATAGTTATTATTATTTTATATTGATTATACTTTTCACAACTTTTTATCAAAACTGCCTCTTGATAATTATCAAATAAAAAAAAATTGAGTGATTATATTCTTTCCTGTGAAAAAAAAAAACATTCGATCATTTTTAATAAAATTGGTGTTTTCATTCTATTTAGATGTTAAATTTTTATATATATATCTATTATTTTGATTTTGTATTATATTATTGAATATGTATGTATGAATTTTCACAAATACAACATAAAATAATATATTTTTTTCTTTAACAATCCTCACATCTCATATATATTTAGTATTTAAATAAACCAGCAATTGAACCGGTTGACTCATCGGTCCGACCAGTAAATCATCGACCCGAAGCTTTACCGGGTCGATGTCTGGTCCAATTCTGATGACATTTCATCAAAGAGATATATTTTGATATCCAAAGATCCTACTATGATGACGTAATCATATCCAAAGAAAACTGACTGGGATGATTTTGCCAAATCTAACCATATTGTTATGTTTGCAATTGTGTGAAATAGCTTGATTAATATGAAAAAAAAAAACAATTTTATGTTATAAATTCAAAATATTATTTTTGTAGATGAGTCATTTTTCTGCAAAATGTAATTTTCTGTAGGTCAGTCATTCTAAACTCGATAAGTAAAATTTTAAATGATGAGGGTTCAAATGCCTCTATTTTTCAAACGTTAATAACTTAAATCTTGTAACTCAAATGTCACAATAAAACTATTAAATTTGATCTATATCATCTGCTTTATGCACAGATAAAATATTACAATATTTCGACTTTGTTTTGTTCAGTATCAATAGCTTGCAAAATACAGTGATATGGGTAAATTCTGGAGGTTGATTTTTCAACTTATTAATTCATATAAAAACAAAATTCCCCAAAGTGATAATTTTTTATGTGTACGTAGAGAAACTAATATATATCACATCTAATAGTTTTATTTGGATACATAAATTAAAAAAAAATTTATTAAAAAATTAAAAAGTGGAGGCATGATAAAAGTGAAAAATGGAGATATTTGAACCCTTTTATTTTAAATATAAAATTAGAACTAAATTCTGGTTATACTGATTTTGGAGAATGCATGTTGACAAGATTTCATGTATATGTATGTCATATGTATGCTAATAAAAACAAATTAAGTAAATGGGATGGTGGTGAAAGAGAAACAAAAAAGGATAATGTATAATTATATTCAACGAAGATATTTTTAATTGAAGAAGAGGTACTTCATTTAATATTTTTATAAAATAGGGAATTTTATAAAATCATCCAATACTAATTAACTATATATTGTGATCCGAAGTGGCTATGCCATGTACAGTCAACCTTCTCATGGTATTTTTGGTTTTTAGAGAGGTTATTTTTGGAATTTCTGGTGAATAAGAGTTTTCTTTAGAACACTGTTATCAGAACCGGACCGGATATTGACCCGGTAAAATTCCGGGTAAATGGTTTACCGTTTACTAGTCGGACCGATGGGTTGAGCAGTTCAACAGTTGGTCTTTTATAATAGTTATATTTGATACTGAGATGTTATTTCTTACCTTACTGAAGTTTCAATTGAAGAAATACTTAATGCATATAATTTAATATGAGCAAAATTCGTTAACTAAATAATTCGAATGATAATATTTATATATTTTTTAATTCAAATTTTGTGCATACAATTTTGTCCATATTTACACAACAAAATAATGTCACATACATGATAAAACTAAGAACGTTTGAGAATATATGTAGCATAATATTTTTTGCAATAATAAAGAAGAAATAATACTTTTTGTAAAATAAATAAGTTAACCACTTGCTCATAAAATGATTTTTTTGCATCAGCATTTGGGCTGAAAATGGAGCGAATTAGGAGCTGATAATACTAATATTAAATTTGTATCCGTCACTTATTGAGCGGATACAAATACGAATAAGGATAGTAAATGGATGTCAAAATTAAAAAATAAATCTGTCTTAAACGGATACGGATACAGAGCGGATAATATACGAATACAAATACGAAATAAATAATTGTCGGATAATTAAGTTATGTGAACTTAAGATAAATAATAATTAACAAAATTAAATATGAAAATTCATCTATTTAATTTTTGTTTCATATTTGTACATTATTGTTGATCCTTAAAAAAAGAGAAAAAAAAAATAATAGAAGTTGAATAAAAAAGAAAACACGAAGAGAAGACTTAGAAATAATTAAAAGACACAAAAGAAAGAGCAGAAATGGAGGTGACCAATGACACGAAAATGGACAAGAAAGGGGAGAAAAAATCAGAAAAAAGGGAAAGAAAGAGCCGATAATTTTTTTAATATTCGACATTAAATATAAATTAACAAATCTGACCAGCTTGGCTGGATATTTTTAAAAGTGTTCAGACCGGTCAAATTTAGGCCGGCCGAAGTTTAACAGGACCCATCAAAGTTTGGCCGGCCTTTTTTTTTTTTTTTTTTTCTTTTATTCTTTGTACATGAAAATTACAAATATAACCTACGGACAATTTGCCAATTTTTTTTTTACAAATGTCGCCTATGGTCGTTATAATATGGCCTTTCAAATTTTCCGGGATCTTCTCGTTTAATATTTTTTTATTGTATAACAAGTTTTTAGAAATTCAGGTATTAACAATATTCTATTTCTATATATAGGTAAAGAAATTTAGGAATAACATATTTTTAAACTATACTCTTCATACCAATCATCATCCCATGTTAATTCTATGATTTTCCTTATCCTATTAACTTTTATTATTAGTAAATTACAGATATTGTTTTTAAAGTTCACTTTCTTATTATTTTGATCCATGTGATCCCTACAATTTTTAATTCCAACAAAATTTAATTTCAATTAAAATAGATTCAAATCCACATTATCATTCAGGGTATGAATTTTAATGTGAATAATAACATAATTATAGAATGATAGCATCACTAAGAATGACAACAAATTTTTTTTTATGAAATACATAAGTCATTCATATTTAACATATTTTGACCTTATGATCGATTGAATTTAATTAGTTAATATTTTAGGGACAAAATGGTAACTTAAAATTTCAGAAAGTTGAGTGATATATATTAATGTTCCAAATTTAAATCAATAGATGTCTTGTCAGCAATTTATATTAATTAATGTTCCGAAGATATCTTGTCTGCAATTTAATTTTATTAAAGTTGAGTGATATAAATTAATGTTCGCAAGAGATTTTTTTCAAATATACTCATCTAAATGTGTACTTTTAAAATTTATATTAAAAAAAAACAAAGAAACAGGCCGTTATGGACACTTTTAAAAATTTCGGCCGGTCTTATCAAAAATTCAGTTGGCCTAAATTTGACCGTTATGGGCACTTTTAAAAATATCGAGCTATGCTGGTCAGATTTGTTAATTTATATTTAATGTTGGATATTAAAAAAAAAAATATCGGAAGAAAGAGTGTGTCTCGATATTTTGTTAATTTGATTAGTCTCACATGGGTGGGAAAAAGGGTACGTAAGAGAGAATTGTATACATACTGGAGCCCAATGGGAAAAAATTATCCGGAACCGATCATTGCAGGTGACAGCAGGTATGACTGGTTATGCGGGTCCGCTGGGATAACGGATGTAATTTACTAGTCTGGGATGGCTGGAAACGGATCTAACCTGATATTTGCTCCGTATAGGGATTAATATCCGAATCCGGTAAAAAAGTGGGTTCTCTCCCATTGGGCTCATGAGTGAGGTTACGGTACTATGCATAGCACGGATTGGTCCGTGCTACGGCTCAATATTTGAGTTTTCAAAATTTTAACGGTCGATCCGAACCGTTTAACATGATTATAAAATGAATATGTACTTGCAAATCAAATTTTACATTTTTTCGAATTTTTTTACTATTTTTTTATATAGGTAGAAAATCACTTGATCTGAAAATTCTGAACCATCCAAAAACAGTGATTTTCTACCTATCTAAAAAAAATAGTAAAAAAATTTGAAAAAATGTAAAATTTGGTTTGCAAGTACATATTCATTTTATAATCATGTTGAACGGTTCAGATCGACCGTTAGGATTTTGAAAACTCAAATATTGAGCCGTAGCACGGACCAATCCGTGCTATGTATAGTACCGTAGCCTCACTCATGGCTCATAATGTTCGCAGAAGTTATATAGATATATTAATAACACATTTAAAGTAATATATTAAAAAAAACACTAAAGTAATGGGTCCCACCAGTATAAATTAAAATTTTCTTGCTCTTTTTTCTTCGACTTTTTCGATCTATTTTCTTTCACCCCAAATCTGAAATCTGTTTTGAATCCGAATTTTTCTCCAATGGTTCAGCTATTTTTTAGTTAAACCGGGTCAGTTAAACCGATTTTTAGCGGTCCAGTAGCACACACCATAATTTAAACGAACCAAACTGGACAGGTGATCAGTTCTGGTTTTTTTTAGTCCGCCCGCCCGGTCCGTCCGGTTCTGATAATACTGTTTTGGAAAGAATACAAGATAAGAAAAGATTGGTTGTGGTTTTAGATAGGATTAAATGGTTTTAAACTTTTAATACACCTACGTATAGTGATTATCATGCGGATTATAACAGCTAGCTAGCTCTGCAAGTTTCACTATTTAATTTGAATGTGTTATAACCTTATTAAGTATCAGAACAAAATATGTAAGACATGTGCCCTAGTTTACTTCCCCTATATTATTTTCTCAATCTAAGAGGATATTATATTTCAAATATTCTCGATTTTGATACTTACCATGAAATTTTACATTGTCTAATAAGGTGACAATAGAGGATTCTGATGAACACGACCGTATTATCAAACAGGAGCTTCCTACTATCAATCAAGAGTTCTATGCTGTAACAAATTTTGGAGACACTATTCTTCACCTGCTTGTTTCTTACAAGCACAACGAGCTTGCCATGAAGATTTTTCAAAGAGATATGTCCATGTTGCATGCAGTGAACACCAAATTGGAGACACCCCTGCACTGCGCTGCAAAGGTCGGAAATCAAGAGATCATCAAATACCTCACTGCAAGTAATCCTGCCATCGTCCATGATGTGCTCAAAAAAACAGATGACAATGAAGAGACAGTCTTGCATGTTGCTGTCAAATGTGGACATATAGATTGCTTGCTCAGCATAATGGGATTGAGTCCACAAATGCTATACAAGGTCAACCGGCAAGGGTCAACTCCATTATACATGGCTATAGCCAATGGTTATACTAAGTTGGCTATGACCATGTTAGAAGTTGAACCTCCTCTGGCATGCACCGCATTTTCAGATGGAATGTATCCAATTCATTTATCCGCACAGAAGGGTAACATTAAACTAGCAAGACTTTTAATGCTAAGTCATCATGAGTGTGCCGTGTTGCAGGATGCTAATGGAAGAAATCTTTTTCACTTTGCTGCTAAAATGAACCACCAAAGTTTCTTTTTCTTATTTTTTGACTCCATTGATGGAGACATGACAGAAATAATGAACGCCAAGGATTATGAAGGAAATACACCAATGCACATTGCAGCAAAGATGGGACACATGTCAGTTGTGAGAGCTATTTGGGAAAAGATGAGTCACGATGCTGAAACAATCCAAAACAATGAAGGCTTAACACCATTCGAAGTTACCCTGGGCCAACTGGCAGAAACTGAGGTATGCCTAAATTAATAAACATGTCAAAATTTGTTTCTTGTTAATTTTACTCAATCGTAGGTGTGCTACAAAATACTGAATTTCCACGCACGCAAAACACACACTAGCAAGCTAATTAAATAATTAGGTAATCCATAATAGTTTCAGTGTCAATAAAAGCAATAGATACTTGTGCGTAAACTTATCTAACAATTGTGTGCTGCTGATTGGAAATTGTATACAGCTAATAAATTTATAACTCAAAGTTTCTATTTCTTCGGATTACAAGCGTCTAATCCTACTAATATAATACGAAATGGGTGTCGATCCACAAGGAGAAGGTGCTGGTCAATTAAATCATAATTGTTCAAATATCTAAACTGACGGAAATAGTGAGTTTTAATTAGCGCCCAAATTTTGCAATATCAAGGTCCAAACAGCCAATGCGAACCACTCAACATGATTTTTATATTAAATTTATTTGAAGACCAAATTTTACAATTTTTGGAATATTGTTATTTTTTTTAGATATGTAAAAAATTATTGTTTTTTTTTTTGTCCAAACTTTTGTGAAAAACAACGATTTTGTACCTTAAAAATAGTAAAAAATTTCAAAAAAATGTGCAATTTTTGTCTCCAATCACAATTTAATATGAAGATCATGTTGAGCGATCAAAATCAGCTGTTCGGACCTTGAATTAAGAAAGACTGACATAATATATATATATATATATATAGAGAGAGAGAGAGAGAGATTATAGTTCCTAAATATTGGAGCTACCAATTCGTTTTTGCTGTTTTCAAAAATCAAATAGTTGATCTGAAGTGCTCAACATGTTCTCCATATTAAAATGTGCATGAACACCAAATTTTATATTTTTTGAAATTTTTTTACTATTTTTTTAGAATTTTTGAAAATCTGTGTTTTTTAGAAATTTATGGACCATAGAAAAACAACGATTTTTAAAAATTCTATAAAAATAGCAAACAATTTCCAAAACATGTAAAATTTGGTCTCCAATCACATTTTAATATGGATATCAAATTGAATGGTTTTGATCGGTTGTGTGACAATCAAAACCAACGATTTATAGTCCAATTTACAAAACCGACTATACATTGCAATGCACCATAGCCCAACTCTCTCTCTCTCTCTCTCTCTCTCTATCTCTATATATATGTATATATATATATATATATATAGTCCAATTTATCAAAATGTTTGTTCCGAAGTCATGGTGCAACTAATTGGTTTTCTGATTTTCAAAACTCAAATGGTCGATCCGAATCGTTAGATGTGATCTCTATATTGAAATGTGCGTGGAGACCAAATTTTACATTTTTTGGAATTTTTTTACTATTTATTAAGTCAGTTTTAAAATCGCTGATTTTAATAAACAGTGCAAAATTTCTAGAACCTTGAAAACAACAATTTTAAAACTGGCTTAATAAATAGTAAAAAATTTCCAATATATATATATATAACGGTTGATTTTTCCTAGGAACAAACGTTTGCAGAATTTTTATTTTTTATTTTTTATTTTTTTATTACAACATTGATTTTCGAGAATTCTAAAAATTGTAATTTTTTTTTGAAACCTATAAAATAGGGTCTGCAAACACATTTTAATAATGGAGAACATATTGAGCACTTCAAATCGACTATTTGAACTTTAAAATTGCAAAAACGAATGTAAAAACAAACTGGTAGAACCAAGTCAACCTAAGTAGTTCAATAAATTGGTTATATATTATACTTACATAATACCAGTTTTTACCATTTTTGAAATTTTTTTACTATTTTTAATGATTTTTGAAAGATGGTCTTTTTTTGCCCTTAAATAAAACAAAATACCAATATTTTAGGCCAAAAGACAAATGTTTTATTTCCCTCTCAAATATGTATGTTGAAAGTCCAAGCAGTTGATATGAACCGTTCTGCATGATATCCATATGAAACTGTGCTTGGAGACCAAATTTTTCTTTTTTGTTTGAATTTTTTTTACTATTTTTTTAGACGGGTAGAATATCACTATTTTCACAAATGTCCTAGACCATAAAAAAAACAATGTAAATGTGCAGGCGTGTGTGGTGTCTATATACATATTTACATGTATCCACACATCTGTGTATGTGTGTGTCTATATACATATTTGTATGTAAATGTATCAGTGGTGAATTAGATAGTATTGAATGTTTTGAATTCGTTATTTGAAACTTATTCAATATGTTTTGAAGGCCATTTGGACTTCGACATATGTATATATTCTCTTCTCAAATTTTCTCATACTAGGTACAACTTGATATCTGTTAGTTATTAAGTGGGGGAATGGGGAGTGTTTGATAGGCATCAGACGAAAATCTGTTTGATGCCCAGTCAAATTCGTTTGATTCACATTAAGATTCGAGTGTGCCACATCAATATTCATGCGGATTAAGATGGCCACAGTTTTTGATCTGATATGCCCATTGGACACCTCCTTGTTATTAAGTGTTATTAATTTGTTAAAGTTTACTAACTTGAACTTCACATCTGTTCTCTTATAGGGCTTCGATGGTCCAAAAATTAACAAGTATATTCGGACTGAAGGTCACAAATTTACTCAAAAGTGGTTTGACGATGTAGCAGGACCACCAATCCCAGATAAATGGGAGAAAATTCAAGTCATCGGATTGGGCTCCGTACTTATTACAACTGTAACATTTGCTGCCGCTTTCACAATCCCCGGAGGTTATAACCAAAATAACGGTACGCCAATTCTAGGGAGGAGATATATGTTCCGGGCATTTATTCTAGCAAACGCCTTGGCATTTATACAAGGATTTTTAAGCTTATTTGCGCTTCTTGGGAATGCTATGGAAGGTCCAACTCGCTCTGCCCTCGCATTTGCAATATATGCATTTATTCTGGCAGCGAGTAGTATGGTTGTAGCATTTGGATTGGGGTTGTATGTGACGCTTGCTCCAGTTTCCTTGCCTCTTGCCATTATTCTCCTTGGTGTCACTCTGTTTTTAGCGTCTCCTGCCTTGTTTCCTGTTGTTGCCATCGGACAAAAATATATTCGAGTCGTTTATAACATAGGTGAGTATGTGATGTCAAAATACGGTATTTGTACTATGTATGCTGTGTCTATCCTGATCATCTTCTGTCTGGCCTTATTGTAGATCTATACATTAATTTCCATTCCCGTTCTCTATCACTACCAGGCAAATTTGCTTCAGGAAGCATTGTTTTTCTTTATGTTATTTTATTATGATGTTACGGAATATTTTTACTAAGTACTTTGTTGGTTGGACTTTCTCATAATATATTGATTTTCTTTTCTTAATTTTTCAATTTTATAACGGGACGGAACTTAATTTTGCCCTGAACGTGCCGAACTTTTACAGAAGCTTTTGTTAATTTACGTTGGAAAATGAAAGCTTTTAGTTATCAGTTATCAGCAATATGTAAGCTTTTGATAATTTTGTGCTCCATTGTCGTGCTAGGGCCCAAGGCTAACAGGCCGGCCAGGCGGCCTACCTGTACTTAGTAAATTAATTAAGGCCTTTTCAGTTCAAGTTGTGTACGGTGTGGCCCATGCTACCTAGCTAGTAATCAAGATATACAATAAAAGAGTAACATGTAAAACATAATATACTGTAATGGATAAGTCATTTTTTTAATCAAATTGTTGTGTCGTTTGGAAATTTACCTCCCATTTTTTTCATTTAATTTATAAATGAATGATTTTAAAATTACAAAAGTACTATAGAATATTTATTTCATAGGGAATTTCATGTATACCCCTCAAAAACTTCAAAATTATGTATAACCGCCTCTAAATTCATAATATCATAATTACCTTTCTAAAGTTAAAAAACTCACAAAGTTATCTATTTTGTTGTCTTTTCTATAAAAACTTATTTTAAATTTATAAAATACTTATTTTATTATTCATTAAAATAATAAAATTATGTAGCATGTTTAAAAATAATATCAGCTCCTAATATGTCAATTTCCAAGGGCAAACGGTTAATTTCTCTTCTCTAACACATATATCAACATATACCTAAATGTCATTATGTATATGTCAGAAGTAGAGAAATTAACTATTTCTTAAAAAAAAAATGACCAATTAAAATATTGACATTTTTTTAATGGAGAGTAATATAGGTATTTTATAAATTAAATTGAGTTTTAATAGAAAAGACAATAAAATGGGTTGATTTGTGTGTTTTTGAAATATAGAAATGTAAATATGATATTATGAATTTAAGAGGGTGACATACACAATTTCGAAGTTTTTGAGGGTATACATGAAATTTTCCCTTTATTTTATGTGATTTAGTAACTCTTAATCTTTAATTTTTTTTTCAATGGAACATGATAACCAGATAAAAAATGCAAAAAGATTTGGTCAATAATAGACGCATAAGGTCATTGCGAAAAATCATAAATCCAGGTCCAGAAGGAGATCATAATTCTCAATATTTTCATGTAGTTACTAATCATAGAAAAAAGAAAAATCATATTCATTCCTTGCTCATTAATGATCTTCCCACACAGTCCATACAGGAAATTAAGGATCATGTTCAAAATTATTATAAGGACATTCTAGGATCAGAAGGTATTAAATATGCTTCCTTACACAAAGATTTTTGGGACCTAACTGATATAGTGACCTGTTCAGAAAATTTACTTTTAAAGGCCCCATTTACTTTAGATGAAATCCATCAAGCTCTGTTTGCTTGTGAACCAACTGGAGCACCTAGCCCTGATGGGTTTTCCTTTAAATTCTTCCAACATTTTTGGGACACTATCAAAAAGGAGCTACTCTTATTTTGTGAGAGTTTTCATAATAATACTCTACAACTTGATAAACTGAACAAGTCTATCATTTGCCTAATCCCAAAAGTTAAAGATGCTCTCTCTATCAATAAATATAGACCTATTAGCCTTGCCAACTGCAGCTTTAAACTGCTCTCTAAACTACTTACTTCTAGGTTAGGGAAAATCATGAATCGACTAATAGATAATAGTCAAGCAGATTTCTTACCTCATAGATATATATTAGATAATGTAGTTGTAAGCCATGAAGTGATCCATTATAGTAAACACCATGATCAAAATGGAGTTGTAGTTAAAGTTGATTTCGAAAAAGCATATGATGATAAAATCCACTGGGCTTATATTTTAGAAGTCATGCATAGTAGGGGATTTGGTTCTCATTGGGTTACTTGGATATATAATTGGCTTATAAGATCTCAATCTTGTGTTAATGTCAATGGAGAATGATGTGTATTTTTGGTATTGGAATATGTGGGTCAATTTTGTAATACACTATATGCTTTAAATTTATAAACCTTAATACACAATGATAGATTGGTTGCAAGCATACAACCTATCCTTGTAGTAAAATAGGTATCGATCCAGAGATAACGGGAGAAATTACTTTTTACTTAAATAATTAATTCTAAATAATGCAATTAAAGTAAAGGGGGGGTTTGTTGAAAACTGGAATGGTGGGTTCAATACCCGAATTGGAGTTTAAACAAAACAAAACAATTCTAAACAAATAATAAAAAGGAGTTTGTAATTAAAGAAATGGAATCTAAGGGCTATCGGCTCTCAATCCCTTGATCAAATTCACATTTACTTGGTTTCTAAATTCATGTTTGTTATTTTGGGGTTTCTAAACCTAATATGTCAAAAAGGGTCACTTTCGTGAATTAATGACGTGTCTAGATAGTTCGGATTTCACGATTAAGTCCCTCATCCTAATTATCTAGACTATAACCTTATGTTTAGCCTAATTTATTCCCAAATTTCGACACTTCACGATTAAGTCCTTCATACCAAAATTCGGTTCAATTTTAGGGGTCCCAATTGAATATGAGGCTTCACGATTAAGTTCTTCGCCTCAATTCAATCATTGTTCTTGTGGTTCCGGACTAAGAAATAGATTTGGTCATTTCTAATCTTAATTCTAAAATTATTCATGCAAGTAATTCAGTTTTATCAATTCTTTGATCCTAACACCTTAAGTTTGTTAAACCCAAGCGGGACACTAATTAATAATTCACAAATTACTCAAGCACATGAATTATAAAATCACCAAGAACAAACAATTAACAAACAATCATCACATAGAAATATTATCCAAGTAAACTAGAATCTAATACAAGTTCATGATTTTAGCCTAAGCCCCTAGAGAGGAATCTAGCCCCTCATGGGTGCAATAACATCCAAGAGATAGAAAAGAGTAAACATGACTAAAAACCAGATAAACAAATAGAGAAGAGAATACACCAATCTCCTAGTTTGCTGCCCTTGTCTTCAATGTCTGCTCGCTCGAATCAAGCCTTCAACCGTCAATCCAAAAGCTCTTGATCTTGTGAAGAGGAGAGAATAAAAATGGAGAGGTTTTGAATAATAAGAACTTAGGAGCAAGGTGGAAGAAGAGATCCCTCCTCTTGCTGCCTCTGTGCCCATCTATAGTAATTTTCGTGCCTCTGGGAGCAAGCAAACCAGATATGGAAGTGAATCGGGCGAAGTTGGTAATAAAATCTGTCCAAATCTAGGCTGGTGCGGCCATTGGTGTGGCTGCACAAAATTCTACATTCCGAATTTGGATTTGTTTCCTTCATAAAAGTTGTAGATATTTTTGTCCTGATTCTGTCAAGCTTTGATTCACCCAAATCGGAGTTCGTATGACCAAGATATGACCAAAATACGAACTATGTGTCGGCAGCTGTAATTCTGTGCGACCTGTTGTGCGGTCCGCACGAAATTCTTGTACAGGCCGCAAAACTCTCTGGATTTCTGTGAAACTGAACTTCAAATGAGCATAGATCATTATCCGTAACTCCGTTTTCAGTGTTCTACCACTTTTCAGAAAGTTTGCGAGAAGATCTACAATTTGCTCCATTTCCTGTAATTTAAATAGACTTTGGCAGTAACTTGGTTCTTGGCATATTTTAACACAAATTTACACTAAAATACAAGGAAATTGGCTTAGTTTTTTAGGTTAAACCTAAATAAAAAGTATATATAATTGAGGCTTATCAGAGAACTCACACCATACTTTTATTGTAAGAGGGGTGTGAGACAAGGAGACCCACTATTACCTTTTCTTTTTATCTTGGCTGCTGATGTATTAAGTAGGATCTTTCGAAAAGGTACAACAGCCAATGTTCTTACAGGATTAGGACCATCATGTTTCAATAATACCTCAATCACTAATTGTCATTACGCTGATGACACCATCCTCTTTTTAGAGGCTAACCCTGATAACATTGCTACTGCATGGTGGGCAATGCAGGCTTTTGAAGCCGTTTCAGGTATTAGGATAAACTTAGACAAAACTAAAATGTATGCCATCAATACTGATCAACTATCTACTTTAGCAAGAATTTTTCAATGTAAAACTGCTTCATTCCCTATTAAGTACTTAGGAATACCTCTTCAATGTAAAACTGCTTCATTCCCTACTTTAGCTGATTGGAGATTTTTGGTAGATAAGATTGATAAAAAACTCCAAAATTGGAAAGGTCAATTGCTATCCATTGGTGGTAGGCATACACTTATCAACTCTGTTATTTCAGCCATTCCTCTTTATGCTCTATCCTTATATAAATTCCTGCAACTGTATTACTTGAGATAGACAAACTTAAGTGTCGGTTCTTGTGGCAAGGAGGTACTAGAAATAGGAAAAAAAATGCTTTAGTTCAGTGGCCAGTGATTTGCTTAGCAAAAAAGTTTGGTGGACTAGGCATTCTTGATCTCAGAGATATGAATGTAACCCTTTTACTTAAGTGGTGGTGGAAATATAAAGATCCCACCTATTCTAGTACTTGGAAAGTTTTGATTACATATCTATACTCTTCACATAGGAATAATACTCCCTTTTCACCGTTCTGGAAAACTATTATGAAATTGAATAACTCGGGCAATAGTAGTGTACAGTATACACCTAGGAAGCAATCTCATGTGAGATTTTGGGAAGATATATGGTTTGGAAACTGTACATGAGCATCTCACTACCCACAAGTCTATAATCAATGTACTAATAAAAACATTCTTCTCTCAGAGGTCATTACTTCTCAAGGGCAGAATGTGTCCTTTAATGAATCACTTACAGGAGTTTCCTTCATTGAATGGAATAACTTGTTGTATACTCTTAGCCAATTATCATTCACACATGAGATTGATAAATTGGCTTGGCAATGAGATTCTACAAGAGCTTTTACTGTGAGATCTATATATCATATACTCAATTTTAGAGGAATTTTACCCACAACACCATTACTCTGTTGGTCTATACCTGTGCCTCCCAAAATTTGTATTTTTATGTGGTTAGCCTTCAAAAATAGAATGCTTACTAAAATTAACCTTAGGAAGCGCGGTTGGGAAGGCAATGTACATTGTGTTTTTTGTTCCAACAATGAAACGGTTAACCATTTATTCCTCCAGTGTCGCCATGTTCAACAAATTTGGTTTTACTTAGGCCTCAATCAACACTTTTATAAACAGTGGTACACTTTGCAGGATGTTATTGCTTTTGCACTAACTCTATCTTCTTCTCACAGACAATCCTTTCTTTTGGTTTTCAGTGCCGTCTGCTGGACAGTCTGGAAACATCGAAATGAAATTATTTTTCAAGGTATATCAATCAAATTCGTACGATCTTTGATTTATCTCATTATTTCTTTGGTTTTATACTGGACAGGTAATAAGAAGATAAAGAAGAAGGTGAAAGAGGGAACTCAACGCTGGCTTCCAACTGCCGATGCTTTGGAGATAGTTCCCCTTAGGGTTATCTGGCCTGGCGAGGAAGAGAGTGTGTCCTTTCATCAAGATCAGAGGGAGCCTGATTCAGCTCAAGAGAGCGCATAGCTGTTAACTAATTAGCCTTAGTTCTCTGTCTTGTGAGGACGGAACTGACCTTTGATATATACTTGTCAGATTTGGGTTTACTTCTTGTTGTTTGCTATACTGTTTTTCATTTAGTGTGGTTATAGTTTTAGTTAAGCATGGTTGGCTAGTGGAGCGAGTCAGTTTATAGTCTGCTCCCTCTTTTTTGTAACTAAAACTCTGTTTCGTTTCTATCAAATGAAACTGGGCCTCGGCCTTTTTAACTAAAAAAAGTTTTAAATTAGCACAAGCATCATAATTTTGATTAAGACACCAAAATTGAGCAATAGAGATAATCTGAGCTCCCAAGCTTTGAACTGTTCTTTTAATGTCTCCTTTAAAAATAATCCTGTTCCTGTTTAACCAGAATATCCATAAGACAGGCTCTCTAATGATTTCAACAATATTAGAATCTTTCATAGGGATATATCTATCAATAAACCACAATTCCTGTATATGAATATAATCAAATTCAAATCCATTAAAATGTGCCATTCATTCCCAAATTTCTTTAGCAACTGGACAAGTAAGAAAAAGGTGATCAATTGACTCGAAGTCAGCACATAATACACATGTTGGAACAATAATCTTGTGAGATGAGGGATATATCAGGACGGATCGGATGAGATGAGGTTGTCAAGAACCGATCTTGTGAGGGAAGATCAATAGAATCACTCACAAGAGCCGATCGGGAATCAGGATCGTGAATCCCTGGCACAAAGGATCCTACTCCACTAATCTGAGCATGGACTACTCGAGTCGATAAGGCCCCACACTCAGTGGGATGTAGCGAGGGAATCGAAGCGACATTAGGCGGAAAGGAGCTTGTGGATAGGAAGGTGCCAGCAGAACAGGAGGAAGCATAGCTTGACAGCCATAGTTCACAAAATCGGACTCGGTCACTTGACCGTGAAATCGGAATCGGATGAATCGGTTTTAATCGGGTGAATCGGATCGGTAACTCGGATTTTTTTGCAAGAAGCATTTTTTTACTAAAAGAATAGAAAAAAATTAGTAAATAAAATACTTTTGATTAAAGAAAAGAACTAAATATATTCAAGAAAATTAAAGGAAGAAAAGGAAACACAAAAAAAGGTAGAAAGCATAAAAAATTAATTCAAAAGCATATGCACAAATTGCAAAAAACTGTTGAAACGGACGGATCCAATGAAAACTGAAATGGAGAGGAACTGGAAAAGGTGGAGGCAGCTCTAAATTTTTCATTAAATGTTACAAGTGGCCCCATCTCTCCATGAGAGTTTTTCGTAGCTCCGGGTTCACTATGGACCATATGTTTATTCTATTTCTATACTTAACAGACTAGTAGACCAAGTCTATTTAAGCGAATCCATTTTCTTTTCTCCTCCACAGCTCCTTTCGTTCTTTCTTCCCAAATTGAAGACTCTTCTTTCTGATAAACTCAATTTGACGCAAAGCAAAAGGCAGAATTTGCTCTTCTGGGAGAGAATCGATCTGGAATCGGTCAAGACTCGCCTGACTCGGTCTGACTCGGACCTAAAATCGGATAACTCGGCCGAGTCAACCCGATTCAACCGAGTTTTGATGAAAAAATCGCACAAGCGTGAAACTCGGATGAAACTTGGCTCGGACCCGACCGATACCGTTCTGACTCGGTCGAGTTTCCAAAGCATGTTGACAACCAACTGGATAAGAGAAGAAATGCTATCCCCAGCGCCAGGATGCGAACTGGAAAGTTGCGAAGCCCAGAGGCTGATGGGCCAAGGAAGAAAGAATCATACAGAGAAGGGAGTTCTTGAATTTCCGGCGGCCCAAAGAAAATCGCTCCATCCTTTATTTATTATGAGAAACATAATTGAGTGTCAATTTAATCTAGGTTGCTTGAGTTAGCCCTTAACTGTTTGGTATATAACGTTTGGTCCTGTTTGATAAATAAAATAGTTCTTATCTCCATATCAATTTGATGCTTGTCCGGGCAGTTGTGTATCTTATTTTTTAAATTCGGAACAGAAAAAACAGTACTCAGAAGCCTCTGATATCTCTGGAAATTAAAATAACATCTGATTTCTCCCCAGTAATTAATATGAAACAACCAGATTAGTTGTAATTAATGATTTACCTGTTAAATAATAAAGAACAACTATTTGTCTTCCCTGTGAGCCATTTTCTGTAAGGACCTTGTTCTAATTCGATTCTTTCCTTACATAAATGATATTTTTTTCGTATTTAAAATATGCTTTTTAAAGTCCTGCACTGGATGTATTTTTGTTACTTTGCTTAAAAATATATTGAACATAATTTCATACTGTAATCTCAAGGATTTACATCTACAAAAAGAAATAGAACATACTAACACATGCTTCTATGCTGTTGGCCTCCGATCGTAACTCAACTCTCTCAACTATAGCACATCGCCATCATGTATAATGTGCAATTATTGAGTTTAATAAATTCTTCTTTCGGAAAGCTCCTCATTGTTTAGATTTTAATAAATTCTTCTTTCTGAGCTAGGCACTCACCACACTGAAGCGCAAGCCTATCAATAGCCCAGTTTATTTAGACTTATTAATCCATCTGGATGAGAATTTGTGGCAGTCTTGGGTTATGAACCCATTAAAACATTTAATCAAACATTTTGTGTGCACCAACCAGCCGAAAACCCTAACCCTCTAGCAACCGCCGCATGGCCCCGAAGAAAGGTGTGAAGACTCCAGTCACAAAGAAGAAGGAAAAAGTCACAAACCCCCTTTTTGAGAAGAGGCCAAAGCAGTTTGGCATTGGTGGGGCTCTGCCACCAAAGAAAGATCTGTCCCGGTTTGTGAAATGGCCGAAGGTGGTGCGCATCCAGAGGCAAAAGAGGATTCTCAAGCAGAGGCTCAAGGTGCCACCAACTCTGAACCAGTTCACCAAGACTCTTGACAAGAATTTGGCGACAAATCTTTTCAAGATGTTGTTGAAGTACAGGCCCGAGGATAGAGCAGCCAAGAAGGAGAGGCTTCTTAAGAGGGCCCAGGCTGAGGCCGAGGGCAAAACTGTTGAGGTCAAGAAGCCTATTGTTGTGAAGTATGGCCTGAACCATGTCACATATCTCATTGAGCAGAACAAGGCTCAGCTGGTTGTCATAGCACATGATGTGGACCTCATCGAGCTAGTGGTTTGGCTGCCAGCCTTGTGCCGCAAAATGGAGGTTCCTTACTGCATTGTTAAGGGGAAGTCCCGTCTTGGCCAGATTGTGCACAAGAAGACTGCTTCCGTCTTGTGCCTTACCTCCGTGAAGAATGAGGACAAGTTGGAGTTCAGCAAGATTCTTGAGGCAATCAAGATGAACTTCAATGATAAATATGACGAAATGAGGAAGAAGTGGGGTGGTGGTATTATGGGATCCAAATCCCAGGCCAAGGAGAAGGCCCGTGCAAAGGTTCTTCAGAAGGAGCTGGCACAAAGGATGAGTTAGATTTTTTGGTGAATGTTCTAAAGTTTGTTTTGTTCTAGTGAGGGGTTTGATAAGAAACAACTGTTACTTGTCTTTGGTAGGTTAATTTTGAAAATCTTTATGATGGTATGCACTTTTAAAAAAAATTTGTGTGCACCAATTACAACATAGCACACATACAGAGCATTCACCGAAACTCTTCACCCATGGAGTCTCAACAAACAGCTCATGCCACAAACTGTCTTTGCATCCCGCAAAGATTCACCAATTCTACAACCCGTAGAAACTCAAAACACACCCTCATGCCACTGTCATCACCATACCAGCCGGTTTGAAAAAGGTAGTGAAAAAGAAGATAACATATCATGACCTATATCGGATCATATCGCAATACATGGCCAATGTTACCATCATCTCAACCGCTGCATGTGTTCTCTTCTTCCTCGTCTCTCTCGTTAAGGATGCGTGCCAAAGAAGGAAGGGGGCGGTCTGGTCTCCCTCTCCATCTATGGTGTGCTCTCTAAATCACCTAAATAAGATCCATTTCAGGTGGGCTTGCTGCTGGGCCTGATTCTAGGATGAAATAAGTTGGAAAAAGAACCCAACAACATGTACATGGATCAGACTTTTGCTTTATTAAGATAGAAGGAAATCACGATGGTGAAAAACTGTTAGTTTTTATGAATTTCTGAGGAGAGAATTATGATGAGAAAAAGTATTTTATTTGATCTGCTTTTTACACTTCTTTCTATCGCTATATATATTGCAACCTATCTAAGTTACCGTTACAAGTTACTGTTCGTACCTATGGTACCTATGTACAGTGTACTGACTATTTAATATATGCAAGGAGACCCCTTTTACTCCTTGATTTAATCCTAGCCCTCTAATTCTAGATCTATGATGATTATTAATCTGAGATCCTATTTCTCAACAAAAACCACAACGGTAAAAAATAGAACAGCTGTAAGGGTCATTTTTTTTTTAATTTAGTGACAATAAGTAGAAGCACGATGGAGACAGAAAAAATAGAGGCATTTGAATTTTTCTCTTAATGTCTTTCGTGTAGAAAATTATATATTGAAAATCCACCCAATTCTTTTTATTTTTTGTAAATACTTTAAAATTAAAACATTTAACTTTCATATTTTTTCTAAACAAACGACAAAACAGAGAAAAATGTACTCACAAACTTAAACTTAAATTACAAGTTATTGGCCTCCCATCCTAACTCTCAACAACTCTGTTGTTAAATTTCAGTTGAAGTTCAAAGCCTGTAATTCCTCAGGTCTTTCTATAAAATATGTGGCCCAGAATCCATTAAAGCCCAAACCCACTTGTAAATAAAATGAGTAATCATGGTCCATGTTGCGCCAAGCCAATCCAGTCCCGTACAGACACAGCAATGAAAAAATAAAAAATGGACTCATTATATAGAATAGAGACAAGCTATGAGCACAGGTAGAGAAGAAATAATGATAATTAACTAGAAACGAGAAACCGCAAAGAACCAGGTCGTAACTGCAAAAGACCCCGGATTGTTTAGTTATTGTGAAAAGCCCAAAACAGTATCATTGTTATAAATTGCAAAAACATAACTGAATCCAGGTCGTAATTCCTCACCTCCGCAGATTTTTTTAGATAAAATATTTCATAAAAAAAATCACACTCTTACCCCAGTTTTAGATTATGCAAACAACGTATTATATCCTTCTAGTAATATATTATATCCAAATTTTATACAAAAAAAAAAACGATTTCTGCCAATTCATCAATTGGCAACATAAAGGTGTTCACGCTAGTTCATGCAAAAGATCAGAAAGAGAAGCCTCTGCTTTCCCTGTCCGGCTGACACAAACAGATGAAGTTCTTCTGTAACATCTTTCAAAAAGTAAGGGAATGCTCCCGAATCCCCTATCCCGAACGTATGGAGCCAAGTATGATTCTTCAACCATAGGTGCGAACACCCGACCGAAGTCAACCAGCGCCTGATTAACACTGATTACCTAAGAGTTTTGTTGTTTGCTTTTTCCTGATGTGACTAACATACCACCTGCGAACGGGTGGTGATCCCTCCGCAGAGGGACACAAGCGGGATGGATTCCAAGGTAGGTTGTGTTTGTCTAGTGTTCATCCGAGCATAGTGTTGTGGTTTTCGGGTAGGTTAAAGTGCAACAATTCGATTCAGTTCATCAATTTGATCACTACCCGAAAACCAGAATTCAAGCATAAAACTAATTCCAAGATTAAAACAGAGTTTACTACTAGACGCGCAGCGGAAACTTCAAGTCTAGTCTAGCAGTAGCCTTCTTCTTCTTTCCGTCTTCTCCTTTCGTTCTCGTGTCAGATTCGCGCAACAGCCCAGCAATCACGCCTCTATCAGTATCCAAACGAACAGGTTGATCAACTACTGTAATTCGGTATGCTAGTACCGAATTGACAGCCCCTTTCTTTCGTTCTGTCTCTCTTTCATTTTCTAAAAAATGGAATAGAATGGCTAACCGAATTATGAACAGATCATTGCATATTTATAAAACAATGCACCAGTTCGTTCAAGCCTATTCATGGCACCAATTCGTTGAGCCCTTTCAGAAAACTTATCTGATCTGATCAGATCAGATGAGAACAGAAAATTCAGGCCTAGCCCAATAAGAAATGACCCATATTCATTAATAATATGGCCCATTATATTCTGACCTTTTAGTACATTTCTAACACATAGTCCATCTTTAAGTTGGCTATCCTCTGTGAAACATATGCTACACAATCAGACATACAGATCACGCATCAGCAAAGTTGCAATTTAAAAAATATCCTCTAAGATATCTCAACTTTTGCGTGACCGATGTATACAGTGCCTATTCGGGGCAGTGAATTCACCGTTCTTCAAGTCCTGCCCTCCGTTCTTCATCGATTTGCTAGTCCTGATTGTCTCCACGTGTTGCGTTATCGATTTACAGTCCGCCCATGTGCTGTAGATGCGTTTTCTAGGGAGACACTGTTGGATAGCCTAGAATGTAATAGATTTTACATGAGTTCATTCAACTGTGTGTACACTGCACCGAACATCTTCATTTTCTAATTATAATTAAAATTGTTCATAATATTTAGTGGGTGCTATATTGAGCGCATCAATTGTAATCTTGATAACTGAGAGAATATTTTCTCTCTTATCTATCACAATTAATTTTGTCATAATTATTATGAAAGTTAATTAATGAAAACACTAAGAAAGGAAAGTTGCAGTGGCATTTGCCTTTCACCTTCAATATGTATCAAATTCAAATTCATTAAGATTTTATATTGTCATATATCACGTACAGATTGATATCTACTAATGATTCTGATCATATCAATTAAGTAAATTACTTTTATAATAATGATGTTATGAGCAATTGAGCATAGGTAGAGAAGAAATAATGATAATTAATGATGCTATTTTGAGAGCAATAATTTAAAATTAAATTATTGAGAGAAATTTTTTCTCTTTATACCCACTTTATTCTTGTTTAAAATTCTTCTAATTATGGAATTTAATTAACCTTGTACCAAGTATTTAAAAGAAAATTATTGCATGCTATGCAAAGAGAATTGAAAAATGACTTGATTTATTGTCTTTTTCATTTTTTTTAAGGGAAGAAACTTTTATATATTTAATTATATCAATTTTCACAAAAATACATTAGATTTGTCTAGTTGATTCATATGCTAGAAACAAAAGCTGAAGAAACAAATTAAATTATGCAAAAGAGAAACCGGACATGAATTGAACAAAAAATATTGGAGTGTGCTATATTCAGTGCACAAAATACTATATATAGCACCTTCGCGGATAGTCACTTTCTATCATCGCAGATACTATTCCATTCTTGTAGTGATATCAAATGCTGAAGAGGGTTTCTTTTTCTAATCCCGGTACATTTCTAAACATTGATTGTCCACGCTGCTATATATTTTAAGCAACAAAACTTAAGTGGATCATACATGAAATACAATTAAAACCAAATTTAAAGAAACGGGTATAGTTAATTTTCTTTGAACAATTGTTGCAATCAAAATTTAAATTTTCACCTTCAAGAGCACCTTTAAGTACCTTTGAAGAAAATCATCATGAATCCATTACACTAGTAGTGCAAGTACTTTTATAAATTTAATATTCGTAAATTTGCAGGTGTACTACTACAAAAAAAGAGATTGTACACGGACATAAATGGAGGAGCTACACGGATTTCCTACCGTGTTTAAATCGAGAGTGTACGAATAGGTCCATAACTACACACAGATATTTACCCATGTGTGATTATAACGATTTTTATACGGATTACTTTATAAACAGCCGTGTACAAAGACCTGCCTGTGTCGCTCTCCATGTTACCGAGCTACACGGATATTACCTAAACATCCGTGTGCGATTCCTCTTTCTACATGGACATTTAACTAAATATCCGTGTACGATTAATCTTTATACACGGATTTTTTACTAAATATCCGTGTAGCTCTCCTCTTTCTACACGGATTTTAAACTTAACAATTCTACATGGATTATTGGATAAATGTCCGTGTATGAAACAATTCTACACGGACATTTATCCAATAATCCGTGTAGAAATGTATTCGTGCATGGATTATTTTATAAATTACTATTCTTACACGGAATTTTGTTAAATATTCGTGTAGGATTGTCTTATAATTTTTTTTTAGTTTTTTTAGTTTTTTTTTTGGCTAGCCTCATGTTTTGCTAGCCAATATTTAAATTTTTTAGATAGCAATTTAAAATTCATGTACATGAAATTATACAAAATTATACAAATTCATATTTAGCATTACAAAATTATACAAATCCATATTTATCATTACAAAATTCTAACCGGAACCATAAAAGCATAAAATTCTAATATCAACATATATAACAAAAAAGCATAAAAGCATCAACATATATAACCCAAAAAAAAGCATAAAAGCATCAACATATATATACATATTGCCTTTTCTACATATACAATCCCATGTGATCCACATATAACATATACTTCTCAAGATCCAATACAATGTTTATAGATCAAGTTACGTCTTTACCACTTAATAAGCATGTGATCAAGCTTGGGCTCATATTGCCAAAACGTTGGGCTATGATCTAGTTTGGACCAAAATTTCATACAAACTAGTTGTATTGGATCCAACATATAAAAAATGAGAGTGCCCATGTGATCCATGACATGATGCCTCTTGGTTAAAGATCTCCAACATTTCAACTCCAATAAAATACATTGATCAACATATATGTTCATGCATGCATAATAGAGAATAAAAATTCTCCTTTAAATTCAAATTTTTTTTTGAATTTCAATTTTTTTCCAAATTTCAATTTTGTTTCAAATTTCAAATTTTTTTCAAATGTGGCTGCCCCCACATTTGGGCTCCCCACTCAGCCGACTTCCCCCTGCTTTTGCGTGGCTGCCCCCACGCTTCGGCTCCCGCTCAGTCGAACTTTCTACTATTTTTGCATTATCTTAAGAAATCAAGCATGCATGAATTACACATGACCTAAATAAGCAATAATAAGTAACAGAAAATTAGAGGAAAAAAAGAATATATATATATATATATATATATATAAATTCGATATGAGTAGGGCTATTGTACTTCGCGAAGTAAAACGAAGTTTTACTTCACGCTCATACTCCCATTTCCAAAATCTAAATCGTCGATCCGAACCGTTCAAGTTGTTCTCCATATTGAAATGTGCTTGGAGACCAAATTTTACATTTTTTGGAATTTTTTTACTATTTATTAAGCCACTTTGAAAATCGCTGATCCATTGTGAATAGTAAAAAACAGTAAAAAATTCTGGACCAATGGATCAGCGATTTTCAAAGTGGCTTAATAAATAGTAAAAAAATTCCAAAAAATGTAAAATTTGGTCTCCAAGCACATTTCAATATGGAGAACAACTTGAACGGTTCGGATCGACGATTTAGATTTTGGAAATGGGAGTATGAGCGTGAAGTAAAACTTCGTTTTACTTCGCGAAGTACAATAGCCCTACTCTATATATACATATATATATAGAGCTGGGTTATGGTGAGTTGCGAAGTAAGATGTCATTTTTACTTCACGCTCATATTTTTATTTTGAAAATCTAAACGACTGATCCGAACCGTTCAACATGTTATCCATATTGAAATGTGCTTGGAGACCAAATTTTATAATTTTTGGAATGTTTTTACTATTTATTAAGCCACTTTGAAAATCGCTGATCGAATGGTCCAGAATTTTTTACTGTTCACCCGGATCTGGGATTTTCAAAGTGGCTTAATAAATAATAAAAAAATTCCAAAAAATATAAAATTTGGTCTCCAAGCACATTTCAATATGGAGAACATGTTGAGCGGTTCGGATCGGTTGTTTAGATTTTCAAAATGGAGCATGAGCGTGAAGTAAAACGACGTTTTACTTCACAACTCACCATAGTCAATCTCTCTCTATATATATACTAACCTTAGAAAGATAGAGAGGAGAAAATAAAAACTTTAAAGATCTCTGATCCCAGCTGCTAGCCTTTGCAGAAATCAGATCAACATTTAATACAGAGAGAGCAAGAGAGAGACAGTATAGAAGACTTGATCAAAACGGCACTGGAAGGAGAAGGCCTTTTATACTAATTAAAACCCTACACAGCCTTTTATACACGGATTTATACTTATTAATCCGTGTAGCTCTCCAAATAATCATACACGGCTATTTATAATAAAATCCGTGTACATTTCTACCCTTTCTACACGGATATATTATCAAAAATCCGTACATATATTCCTACACGGATATTTAACAAAATCCGTGTAGCTCTCTCAATTTTTTCCACACGGTCTTCTTTCCACACGGAATTTTGATCCCTAATAAACCGTGTAGCTCTCTCAAACAATTATACACTGATTCTTAACTAAATGTCCGTGTATAATTTCCGCAGATTTTTTGGGCTTTCAAAAAATCATATTTGGTACACGGTTTTTATATAAAATTGGAAAAACCGTGTACAATGTGCTGTGTAGAATTACAATCCAATTTGTACTATCGACAATTTACTATAAGAATTTGCTTTTAAGTGCCAACATTTGAACTCTTCTCATTTTTGTTGTTGTTGTATTATTTTTTATAAAGTAATGTTTTTAATTATAAGTGCAATGCAACAACGGTTTAAAGAGCAAAACAACATTAAAACAAATATATAACCAATACGACGAGAACCATATATATGTTAGTTACATAAGTGTTATTTGTTTAATTTTGCAACAACGGAAGGTAACAAATTGATAAAGACGTGACATTCTTCTAATCATTCTCCATTTGAATTATTGGTACTGGTAATTTAAGTGCTCTCTTGTGTGTCTCTTGCAGGATATTGATGATTTAGATATTAGCAATTACATTGAGACCAGCGGTTATAAATTTACTCGAGAGTGGTTTGATGTTATAATGGAATCAACATTACCAAATATATGGGAGAAAAGTCAAGTCATCGGATTGTGTTCCGTATTTATCACAACTGTAACCTTTGCTGTCGCTTTCACAATCCCCGGTGGTTATAACCAAGATGATGGTACACCAATTTTAGAGAGGAGATATATGTTTCGGGCATTTATTCTAGCTAATGCCTTGGCATTTAGTCAAGGATTCATAAACTTATTTGCGCTTCTTATGAAAATTAGGAGAGGTCCACCTGGGCGGGTCTTGAATTTGCTATCTATTCATTATTGGTAGCAAGTAGTATGGTTGTGGCATTTGAATTGGGGCTGTACGTGACACTTGCTCCAGTTTGCTTGCCTATTGCAATCCTCCTCCTTGTTATCACTGTTTTTGTAGGGTCTCCTGCCGTGTTTGTAAAATTTGTCACGGGAGAACATTTTTTTAGAACCGGTTCGAATATTCGTCGTACTGTGGCTACTGGACTGACATCATTTGTCATGTCTTTCCTTCTCATCTTTTGCCTGGCCCTCATGTAACTCTACACATTGCCATTTTCATTTTCTATGCAGAATGTCTATCTTCTATGTACTAGATTTATTAATGTTTCGACACACACATACATATATAACGAAGCACTTTTTTTACGACATATGGAACATTTTTGCTACATGCTTGGTTGTTGGACTTTTTTTATAATCCAGCTGTTGGTCCAACGATTTTAATAAAGACGGAAATGCGTGGGGCCCACCTGGATTGAATTTTGTATTGGTATAATTATTCTGTGACGGATTCACACATATGCACCACGCTGTTTGTTTCCTTACCCATATTTTTTTCTCTACAGTGCCCGCTGCACATAGGGACACACCAGGTGCGTCTTAATTTTAGCAACGTGTTTGAAAAAAAACGTGAGAAATGTGGTGGACCGGTGGTGTCCCCTTTACCCAGCATAAGGTCCAGTTTTTAGTAAAATAAAACAAAGGGACTAGATGCTCCATCGAAATATGCATACTTTAAGATATATAAAATTTTATCAAAAGCATTTTTGTGGACCCATTGATAAATTAATACCACGCAAGCAATTTCCTATGTATCTATTTTTTTTAATTAAAGTGAGGTAAAAAACCACACCAGTTTCCATTAATACTAGAATAATTTCCTATGTATCAATATCAAATGCAAAAATATTAACTATCACCGGCAAACACACAAATGTGTCATGCGTCATAATATAGGATATAAATCTGCAGCTAGTTATTCCAAATGGATCACAGGACCCTGCTATTTCTATCCCGACCATTCAAACTTTTTCATGCGCGAATCTCAAAGAAAAAAGTTTTTCGTACCCAAATCTTGACAAAGGTCAACGGCTAGGATCGGCATAACAGAGTCCAGTTATCCCTTTAGAATTAATAACAACGTATTTATTTCCCAAAATATATGCTAACTCAGATTGCCGCTAACTAGAAAAAAAAATATATGCTATATAACTCACAAGAATATAAAAATAGAATGTAAAATTGCAAATACTTTATCTCAAAATCATGACTAGTAAATGGGAATCAAAATATTTTTTACTTGTTAATTTTGATTCTCTGAAAGTAAAGAAAATATATATTGATAAAATGGATGTAAAAGTTGGACGCAACATCCCATGTCTGGAATCTTTCCTCCTTCATCACCTTCTTAAATCGAAAATGGAGGGGACCGGAGGGAGAGGAGAGATATAGAAGATGATTATTTTTAGTGGGGTTTTAGGGAGTCCGTATCCTCTGCATTAACTCAAAAGAGACACAGCAACAAAGTAGGCACTTTTCGCGAGGGAACTTCGTCGCTAAAAGTACCGTCGCAAAAGAAAAAGCACATTTATGACGGTACTCCGTCGCAAAAAGTCACTTTTTATCCTCGCGAAAAGTGCCTGTCTTTTGTAGTGAGAATCTTTTGAGTTAATGAATCTTGACTGTCCAATTTGTTTCAAGATTTGTGCGAATTAGATCTACACTAATATTAAAGGGCTCCCTATGTGATAGACTTGAACCGGATTTGCTCCGTTTAAAATCAGACAATTAAAATTCATTAACTCAAAAGATTCCCTTTTGAGATAATGCAAAGGATACGCATCCGGGTTTTAATTAGGTGCGTAGTGTTTTTGTACATTCTAGAGGTATTAACCCTCTGTGGTAATAAGATGCTGCATTTTTTTTCTATTGTTTTTGTCAATTAGCCCTCTAGAATTCGGATCCTCTATATTAATTCAAATTTTTAAATGTTGAGTTTGGATCCGGACTCTTTGAAAAGAGAAAATACTGTTCAACAAGAAAGTATTAAATGGACAGCTTGATTGAGTAGAACTAGGGTGTTCCTAAGCTCATCAAGCCCTTCGTGAGCTCGACTCTAAAACCTATTGAATTGATTTCAAATGATATTTTCAAACCGTTAGATGTTCAATCTATATTAAACTGTGCTTGGAGACCAAATTTTATATTTTTTGAAATTTTTTTATTATTTATTAAGATGGTTTGAAAATCGCTGTTTTTATTAAAATTCTGCATCATTGGAAAACAACGATTTTCAAACTATCTTAATAAATAGTAACAAATTTCAAAAAATGTAAAATTTGGTCTTCAAGCACATTTTAATATCGATTGAACATTTAACGGTTTGAAAATGTCGTTTGAAGTCAATTCGATAGATTTTACAGTCGAGCTCACGGAAAAACTTGGTGAGCTTAGGAACACCCTAGTTCTACTCTAGCTTGATTTAATCCAGCTGTTGGTCCAACGATTTTAATAAAGACGGAAGATCTGTCCGCCCAATAGTGACGTAAATGCATGGCCCACCACTTGAATTGAATTTTGTATTGTTATAATTATTCTGTGACGGATTCACTCATATACACCATGCTGTTTGTTTCCTCACCCATATTTTTCTCTCTACAGTGCCCGCTACACACACACAGGGAAGACTATTCATAGACACATATTGGTCCACAACAACAGATTAATCATAGCTACTAGAGAGCATTAAAGAAAAAGAATAAAGAGGGTCCGATACCCGAGGGAATATATATACTAGAGAGCATTAATTGTACTTTTTATTACATGTTAGATAATAGAGAAAAACTTTGTCTGCTACATGAGGCATTTACTTTGTTCTGATATGGTTGTTTCCTTAAAAGAATGATATTATTATTTCACGTAGAACATGCTACATGTCCTATGCTGAGTTGTACTCTTTTTTACTTTGTTCTGATATGGTTGTTTCCTTAAAAGAATGATATTCTTATTTCATGTAGAACATGCTACATGTCCTATGCTGAGTTGTACTCTTTTTTACTTTGTTGCTTTGCTTGAAAATTGAAGACACCCAAATTCCTTATCCTAGCTGCCGTGGTTTACATCTATAAAACGAAATAGATCTTAAACACATGTTCCTATGCTGTGTGCCTTCTGTCTAAATTCTATCTTCAACTAGTGATCATAAGGTAAATTGATTCTATAACACATCTTTCTTCTTTTGTTATTAATTGACATTCAAACTCCACTATAAAATTGTTTCCTCAGCTAATTCATTTATTTTGTACTAGAGATTAAGACCATACAAGTCATTGTAAAATATGGCCATGGAGATGTCATCCTCCCAACACAAATTGGTGCATGAACAACGCCCAGTCATGTCTGCTGATCTTTTCGTAGCAGCAATGAGAGGCAATGCCCATGTTTTAATACAACGTCTTGGGCTGCTGGAAGAACAAAAAGAAGTCAAGGTAATATTTGAGATAACAATTGTTTGGATGGTCCGGTTGTAAATATTCAGTGTCCGTAATTTATATGAGACAACACTACAAACTAACATATATATTTAATTTGTTTCCATTTAATTTATATCTTGTTATGATTAATTATCAACATTATTGTTCGAATCAACATCAACATCATCCATCAGTGTCATCGATTCTTACAATTATTATATTTTTCATTATAATTGTTATTAATAATAGTAGTAGTATAATTTTTTTATGGTCATAGTATTAGCATAATTAGTAGTGCAATTAATTTGTTATCATATTGATCATCATAATTACTATTATCATCAACACAACCACCACTGCTACTACTAGTACTTATTATTATTGTTGTTGTTGTTGTTGTTGTTGTTAAATATATAACACAAATTCAAATAATTAAGTTATTTCGAGTTTCGTTCTAGGTTGGGATGGGTGGATATTCGTTCAAAATAGTCACTTGCTCCTTGTTTCATTATACCAACCAAAAATTGAATTAGTAGTTCAAATAACTTGATTAATGCTAACCTCACTAATCCTGCTCATGACCCTAATATACTCTTTTAAGTCCCTTCATTTTAGCCAAAAGGAACATTTGCAGTTATTGCTAGATGTACATTCCATTCTTTCAGGCTGCGTTTCTCTTTCATTTTCTTCTTAATTTATTTTTCTCATGATCACAATAAATAAATTTATAACTTGTAGACGTAAATTAAACCTACTTTCTAAAAAAAAAAATTAGCTAATTGTTGGGCTACGCATTACCTATTTTGGTTTAATTTAGTAATTTGGGATGTGTTCTTAGCAAGATAGAATGAGGGACAAGAAAGGGCTCTCGTCAAAAGTTTTAGAATCTCTCTCTCTCTGTTTTTTTTTTTTAAATCATCATAGAGGCTGCGAAGTCGTGAGGGTAATCAAACTCTCGATCTTTGGGGAAACAAAAGTCCTAGGAGTTTTTTAATAGCAAATTATGCTACCTCCCCTTTCTCCTCTCTGTCTCTCTCTCTCTCTCTCTCTCTCTCTCTCTCTCTCTCTCTCATTCCTTGATTAATTGCATGTCTTGTTACATAATTAAAAAAAATTGTGTACTAGATTCTGTATGGACCATTTTCAATATCAATATTACAATATCACATCTCTAATCAATATAAACATTTTCAAATCTAGCACAATAGTTATAGAAATCAAGAATCAACTATTTTGTAATAATACAACACAAATACAATTCAAATGACTATTTCGACAAAAAAATATTAATTTCTACACTAATGACTCCTAATAATACATATACATGTCAAAAAATCATTCTTTTAAGTTTATTTTGTACAAATTAATGATGCCAGTGATGGAATTTTCATTTCAATAATATTCAGATTTTTTCATCTTGCAGAGAACCATTCAAATTTCATTACACAATCATATATACGTTATTACAAAATATAGCTTGTAAATACTGATTGTTGCCACTTTTTTATATATCTAACATATGTAGTTATGTACTAATTAGATGTAATTAAAAAGCTACAGTTATTAGTCTTTTACACTTTTTCTCTTGAAACATACGACCAATTAAACTAGTGAAAGATGTGGAGTAAACTGCAATCGCACTTCTTCTATGGTCCAATTTTGCTCTGATATTAACTATTATGATCCATAATGGCTATGTCATACTAACAAGCCAACCTTCTCATAGTATTTTGGTTCTTTAGGACTATTACTAGTACTTTAATGGACAAGAGCTTTTGGAAATGGCAAAAGATAAAAAAAAAAGATTGGTGGTGGTTTAAGATAGGGTTAAATGATTTTAATGCTTCTAAGATGAGTTGATGTCATGGAGATCATAATAGCTTTGAAAGTATCGTTATTTAATTGGAATGTTCCTCAATTGCCTACCTCCTCTATCTTAGCATTTCAAATATATTTAATTTTGATGTTTATTGAAATTTTAATTACATTGTCTAATCAGGTGACAGCAGAAGCCTCTCATTCTGCTCCCCAACAAATAAAGACAAAAAACCTGACAGTCCAATCCGAGCTCCAAAGTGCAACACATTTTGGAGACACTGTTCTTCACCTACTTGTTACTCAGAGGCACAACGAGCTCACTGTGATGGTTTTTCAAAGAGATAGGTCCCTGTTGAAAGCGCAGAACAAGCTGTTAGAGACACCTCTACACTGTGCTGCCAAGGTCGGCAACATAGAGATCATTGAGAACCTCATTCGAATTGATCCTGCTCTAGTCAAGGATGCGCTACAAGAAACCAATAAAAGGGGAGACACAGCCTTGCATGTTGCTGTCAGATACGACTTTGAAGATATCAGCATCAAACTGATGGAGGTGGATCCAAAAGTGGCATATAGGGTTAACAACGAATTGTTACCACCATTGTACATAGCTATAGAAGAAGAACGTGATTCCATAGCAAAGAAAATGTTACAAGTTGACTCTATTCTTGCGTGCACCCAATTCACAGATGGACTATTTCCAGTTCATTTAGCTGCACGCAAGGGTAACTCGATGATCGTACAACATTTCATAGAAATGTACCCTGATTATGCAGAGTTGGTAGATCCTCGTGGAAGAAATCTTTTTCACATTGCTGCCGAAGAGAACAACCATTTAATTTTTTTGTGTAGGACAAGTAGTGAGGAAGATATGGGAGTAAGAATGAATGATGCAACGGATTATGAAGGAAATACACCATTGCACATTGCAGCAATGAAGGGACACATGTCTACTATGAGATTTATTTGGAAAAACAGGATGCATCACGTTGCAGAGACAATCCAAAACAAACGAGGCTTAACACCATACGAAGTTTCGAAGAAACAATTACAAGAAAGTATTAATGAGGTATGCCCAAATTAAGAAACACATTGAAAAATTATTTCTTGTTAATTTTACTGAAGTCATGTGTTGCTACTAATTACTGAACTACTAAGCATGCAAAACACACACTAGCTAATTAGGTGATACATAATAGCTTCACTGTTAATAACAATGGTGAATTTTACTCTAGTATAGGAAAAGTCAACATATACTTTTGATTTGAGGCATAAAGAACAATAGATAATTTTGGATACATTTATCTGAGAATTGTATTGCCAAAATACTACTGCCCAAATATGAATTTTACTCTAGTACACTATTTTTTTCTTAGGCCAATACAAAAAATATATATAAATATTCAATTTTCGGCTTTATCTGAGAAGTGGGAGTTAGACGTGTGAAATCTACTAGTTCAGTCCATATCTTCTTTAGGTATTCTGAAGATTAGAATTGTTAATTGAATGCCCACAACCATACATTTTACAATAAATTACAATTGTGCTATTAATTTAATTGTTCTGGATCTTATAATGTTTTTCGGTGTTTAAGAGTATCACCCAATATAACAAAACTTTTAGTTACTAACTGTTATTTTTAAAATTTTGCAAGAATGGAAGATAATAAATTAATTAAAACATGACATCCCTCTAACAATTATTTATTCATTATAACAGTTGCTAATAGTAATTGAGTGTTCTGTTGGTTGATACTATTATAACAGGATGCTAGGACGATGTTTGCACGAATTTCCGCCCACGAGATGACCTATGGTAAGCAATTTTCCAAAGAGTGGTTTACCAATGTAATGAAACCATCATCCTTTGGAAATAAATGGGAGAGAACTCAAGTCATCGGGCTGGGCGCCGTACTGATCACAACTGTGACATTTGCTGCTGCTTTTACAATCCCCGGAGGGTATAACCAAGACAATGGTACACCCGTTCTAGGGAGGAGATATACGTTCTGGGCATTTATTTTGTGTAACGCCTGGGCATTTATACAAGGATTCTTAAGCTTATTTGCGCTTCTTATTAATGCTCTGCCAGATGTGACTTTCGACACCTTCGAATTTGCAACAATTATTTTTCTGAGTGCAGCGTGTAGTATGGTTGTGGCATTTGGATTGGGGTTGTATGTGATGCTTGCTCCTGTTTGTTTGCCAATCGCCATCATCCTCCTTGTTATCTGTCTGTTTATAGGGTCTCCTTTCCTGTTTTGTGGACGTTATTTAATCATTAGTACTAATTTTTTTTTTGATGCGAACCCAATAGTGGCAATTTATGCCTTCTCTATCCTGTTTGTTTTCTTCCTGGCCTTCCTAAGTCAATAATTCCAATGTCATTCTCTATCGAAGTCTGCCTTGTTTGCTCTATGAAGCATTTTTTTTTTCTTCTTTATGTTGTTTTCTTGTGACATAAAAAGAACATTTTTGCTATGTACTTGGTTTGTTGGACTTTGTTATAATGGATGTTTCTTTTTTTAATGAATTTTTACTTGAACGGGAAATTGGAAAAAAAAATTTAAAGTAAGCCATTGCAAAATTAAAAATTCTGGTTAGTTATCAATTATCACCAATATGTATATTGTAAGTTTTCTATTTAAAATTACATAATATTTCAGACCGCAAAATTGAAACTATTATTTGAGTTAATTGGAACAATAAATGATCTATACTATGTATGGTTAGGATTTAGTCCCTATAGAAAACATATCTGTATATTCTTCCTATTTATCGATAACTGTAATAAAATTCTCAACATGCAATTTATTTACACTGACTCAAAACAATAGCAATAAACGTGATGGTACTATAAAAGTGATATTAAAAAAAATAGTGTATGTGACAGCTTGATTTAATCCAGCTGTTGGTCCAATGATTTTAATAAAGACGGAAGATCTGTCTGTCCAATAGTGACGCAAATGCATGCCCACCACTTGAATTGAATTTTGTATTGTTATAATTATTCTGTGACGGATTCACACATATACACCATGCTGTTTGTTCCCTCAACCATATTTTTCTCTCTACAGTGCCCGCTACACACAGGGAAGACTATTCATAGACACATTGGATCCACAACAGACTAATCATAGCTACTAGAGAGCATTAAAGAAAAAGAATAAAGAGGGTCCGATACCCGAGGGAATATATATACTCCTCTTTTTTTCCTTGTTTGCAGCGAACTGTCTTATTTAGCGGCTAACCGACATTTTTAATAATACCCTAAGTTAATTAGAGATTAATAAATTTGCCCACGGTTGCTCCGAAATTTTAAATATGTCCATACCTAAAAATCCCGACCGGCCATTTAATGGCCGGTCCTGTTTTTTTTTTTAAGAGAAAAATAGCTAAAATACTAAAATCTAACACTAAAAAATCGAATTATTTTGTTAAATATTTGTTAGATTACTTTTTTCATAGCATATTTATACTAAAATACACTATGAATAGGGCCGATTTTGTGCTAAAATATGCTAAATTACTTCAAATTATGTTAATTTATGGTGATTTACACTAAATTACTTGAAATTACAATAATTATGTAGAGTTATGCTAAAATACGGTAAATTACGCTAAATTACGTATGAATAGGACCGATTTTGTGCCATCTTTCATAAATCATAAAAAATAGTAAAAAAATTCCAAAAATAATAAAAATTGGTATTCTACAAGTTCATTATATAACTAATTTACTGAGCTACGTAGATTGAAGAATATAAATGAAAATATTAATCGGAAACTTCAACTGAAGTTTTGAGGCTCTTCCTTTTGTTTTTTGGCGATTCTGAATTTGGAAATCTGGCATAGCTGGTTCAGACGCATGCGCATCGGACGCATGCGCGTTTACACAAGCTTTTCGTAAACTGGTCATTTGCTGAAATCGGACACTCGAGCGCCGTTTTATGGCCCTTTGAAGTTTCGTCGTCGTTTTTCGCCTTCTCAGTGAAGATATCATCCCTATTTATACGTAATTTAGCGTAATTTAGCGTAGTTTAGCATAATTTTACATAATTATTGTAATTTCAAGTAATTTAGCGTAATTCAGTATAAATTAACATAATTTCAAGTAATTTAGCATGTTTTAGTATAAATATGCTAATTATATATAAAAAATGTAATCTAGCAAATATTTAAAAATAAATTCGATTTTTTAGTGTTTTATTTTCAGCATTTTAGTTATTTGGCTCTTAAAAAATAGTTAACATAATTTAAAGTAATATAGTGTCAATAAGCATAAATTAACAAAATTTCAAGTAATTTAGCGTATTTTAGTATAAATATGCTATGAAAAAAGTAATCTAACAAATATTTAAATAAACAATTCGATTTTTTAGTGTTAGATTTCAGTATTTTAGCTATTTTTCTCTATATAAAAAAAAAATTCAGGACCGGCCATTAAATGGCCGGTTGGAAATTTTAATCGGAACCGGCCATTTAATGGCCGGTTTGGGCATATTTAAAATTTCGGAGCAACCGTGGCCAAATTTATTAATCTCTAATTAACTAGGGTATTATTAAAAATATCGGTTTTTTTTTTCTGTCCAGACTGGGTATTACTTTGTTACTTTACTTAAAACTTGAACGTACACACTCAATTATTTATTCTAATTTCCGAAGTTAACATCAACAAAAAGAAATAGAATTTAACACGTGCTTTTTTACAGTTGGCCTGGATCATAACACATGTTAGTAACAGAATCTAATATTTGGATTAGGTTTATGTGAAGCTTGCTCCTGTTAGCTTGGCCATCGCCATCATCGTCTTTATTTACACTCTCCAGCTGTGGTCACCATTCATGTATATATAATGCTATTAAGTCTAATAAATTCTTCTTTGTAAATGCTATTAATGGTTTTGATTTTGAAAAATATTTCCAAAACTTATTGTGGTTTCGGTTTCCAATTATGGTGATATCTTATTATTTAGATGGACACACTTGTCTCAATTGACGAAAATATCACAATTACTTCACTTAGTCTCTTGAAAACAAATTAAATCCAAATTATTCCCAATGACTAGTTCTTTAATAACCGCACATTTACTTGAGTCTCCAAGACCAGACACATTCTAATTTAACACATTAATATAAAGTAATTTCGTTCATCATTAATAGGGTATTACACAAAAGCACTTGAAAGTGTTACAATCCAGTAATCCGAATAGACGGTGGACACAAAATTAAACTACTTAATCAAGGCATGAACTACCCTATTACGGAAACTCATAACTAAGCATCGGCAATTGTCCTCCTCCTCATAAGAGAGGCCAATGTCACTATCGAAGTCGAACGCACCTAGGACGGACTCATTGCCTTGAGTGTCCTCTGTCTCTCCTTCTTCCAGTACTTGTTTCCTTCAAAACTTTATCTTCCCACTCAATATTCTGCCGGAATCTGTTGCTCAACACAAGGATTGGAGTCATCCCTGCTTCCTATTGGGTCTGACATAGTAGGATCCGCCATTATTTCCCGCATTACCTGGTTAATAGGCAGAACCCAAAATCCTACAATACTTGTCAGCCTTCCCATGCCCTGTTGCGGTCCAGTGGTACATAGTCTAGATTATGCAAACGACGTATATGCTCTGTGCCCCTCGTAGAAAAAATATGGCAATTAGACATGGTACAAAATGCATGTATCCAGTTGGAAGTGTTTGAACGAGATAGGAGTATGTCCGATGGGTATCGGACCTATATTTAGGTTCAATTAGCTTTAGAACCGTACGATTAGCATCAAGATCTATGCGCACGGAAATTGATACAGACTTGCACAGGTTTTGATGCAGAGCACACGAATCTTGATTCAGATCGAATGGTCATCACACCAATCGAACCAAGGTAGGTCCGATGGGCATCGGACCTACTCTGATTCCGTTTTGAACATATTCACACCAATACAATTTTTTTTTTTTCAGAAAGACACACCAGTACCATTTTTAAACAATACACTTTTACATTTTATATCTGTAAAACGAGAGCTAGCTACTGCTTTGTAATAGGAAATAATGAAATCTGTATAATAATAAATTATGTACAAAATGCTGGAGATTCATAACATGGCACGTGAAAGGCACTTGACACAATGCTGGAGATTCACAATGTGCGACTCATAAATTGGTCTGACGGTGTTTGGAGGCTTGAGCTGGAAATTATACTTTTCTATTTATTTTACTAGGACACTATTTCCGGAGCACGAAATAACGCGGACTTCGGTAGATAGGCAAGGACCAAGGAGAGAGAGGCATGGCTTTCGGCAGTAGTGTACAGGGCACTTCTTTCGAAGAAAACATGCGGGAAACAGCCTTTGCTTTCCTCGAAAACGAATCCACGTGGTTGGCTGCATTATTTTGATTCAGCAATTTTTCTTAATGCTTAAAAAATTGCCTAATCTTAATATCAAAGAAGTGAGAAAGGATCAAAGTAAGTATTTAATTTTAACTTTCATAACTTTCGGACTCAACCATAAAATATTCCCCCATGATGCAACAAGCAACCGGTCATAAGATTATACAAGTAAATATAACCCGGCCCGTTATTAATTTTCAGACAACCCCTGTAAAATCTTCCCCCAGCAATATCCTACTTTGCTATAGAGTAAGAACTATTCAAGCTAAACCTGATAGTAATGGCCATTCCATCCTCCCAAAGCATTACATCTGAAAGTAAAATGGTCTCCGAATTACGTCCAGTTATGCCAGTTGATCTTTTCATGGCAGCAATAGAAGGCAACAGCGATGTATTAATACCACGTCTTGGACTACAACCGGAAGAACAAGCAGAAATCCAGGTAATTTGTATTAATTTCACAACCTATTTCTTGGTTTTATATAGATATATATATATATAAAACATATTGCATTTAGTTTTCATTTTATTTAGATTTAGATTTATATTATATATAATAATTATTATTGTTATTATTAATGGTGGTCATTATTGTAACAATTATCATGATTATTATTGTCATTAATGTTGTATTATTCTTATCGTTACATATTATTCTTAACATATGTCTGATTACTAAAATTAGAATTTAAAAAGATTCAATAATTTTTCTTTTTTTTATTCAGATGAATCTCGAGTTACTTGTGTATTAAAATTGATAGAAAACTTTCAGATAAAAATGATAGGCAATTTGGTACTATTATTGAAAATTAGTTTTGTACTTACCATCAACTATATATTATTCTAGATTTATTATAAGGTATCATGTACATAAAATTAACTTCAATACAAGCTTAGGTTGCTTTTCTTTTACTTAAAGTGAGAAAAATAAAACAATTGATCTTGTTAATCAAATTGTTCAGGTTTGGTATCAAACAGCCGGTACCAAATACATGTTACAAGTACTTAAGAACATTGAAAAAGTATCTATAAAGTAACAGTCCCATCACAAATTTAGACAGAAACAATTGTTAATCAAAAGAATTAACTTCCAATTCTAACTTCATATCAACTTGAATTTGTTATCAGGATTTTCATCGGAAGTAGGTAAAAAAATTAATATTACAACATAAAATGAGAAGCTAAATTTTTTGTCCAATATTAAATGTTCGAATAAATAATATTTTTTCCATATAAAAAAAAATATAGTAATACTAGAGAGTCAAATCAATGGAAGGAGCCTTTCTCTATGAATCTTCATATTTTTGAAGTTTTTATCCATTTGTGATAGTTTCATTGACAAATTAATTTTTAAATTAAGAAAAGACCTAAAAAATTAACTACCAAATAAATTATATCGTTGTATCAATCTTACTTCTAAGTTACAAGTTCTACTAGGACCTGTAGTTCACGAATCAATAAATAAAGAGAAATTTAAATATTTTCCCACCAAAACATTGTGTATTTAGATATTTCCTCTTCATAATATTAAATTTTGATATTTTCCCATCCAATATCATCTTTTTTTATAAATATCCCCCATTTTTAATTTAATCAATCTTAAATATGAATTATAAAAGAAATTGACTATTTTTCCCTATATATTTTAAATTTCTATTCTATTGTCTTTTTATTGTGAGAGAGTGTGTGTATTTTACCCGGTAGCAACCGCCACAGGAATACTTAAGGGCAGTTGTGGCCGACACTTATATGATGAGTCAAACAGTCAAACTGGACCAAAGGCCAAGGTTTATTGAAGTAGGGAAAGAAATTAAAGGAGAGAGGGCACGAGAATGGAACAGAAAATTCCTGTTGTGGCCGACACCTACAGAGACAACAGCAGGGAACCGGATTACCTGCTTCTCTTTGGACGGAAAATTCCTGTACTAAAGTGACACGTGAATTCGGAATGGATTTTGAGACAAAACTATATTCAATATTTAAATGTCAAAATTCATTCCAGATTCACATGTCAGTGACTTAATTTCCTATCCACAGGAGGTAGGAGATTCGGTTCCCAACAACACACCGTGTTGGGGCTCATGCTATCTCCACACGGCCGCCGCAAAGGAATTCACATTATGTGTGATATCTCAACTTTTGCGTTTTTTTTGGAAAATCTCAACCGTTAAAATACGTTTTTTTTTCCGTTATCTTACCCGTTATCCTATAAGATAATTTTTAAAAATAAAATTATATATATAGATATATATTTGTATGAAAATAATACATCAAAGAATAAAGTTTTGTATTTTATTAAATTTTCATAATACAAATTAGTTGTATTCATTATTATTTTTTTCTTTTTTTGCTTGTTTTGAAAAATATTTTATCAAAATCACAAATCGAGATGTCAATGGCACTTTTTATTTGTTTACACGACCCGTACTGTATTAAAAATAAATTAAACAAGGGTAAAGATGAGCACAATTCTTACTATTGATGAACTTGGATCCAGAAATGACCGTTCAACAGCTAGCCGATATCTGCATGACCGTTCAACAGCTAGCCGATATCTGCATGACCGTTCAACATGATCACCATATTAAAATGTGCTTGGAGATCAAATTTTACATTTTTTTGAATTTTTTTACTATTTATTAAGATGGTTACAAAATCGCTGTTTTTCAATGGTCTGAAAACAACGATTTTGTAACCATCTTAATAAATAGTAAAAAAATTCAAAAAAATG
Source organism: Carex kokanica (assembly GCA_025461125.1). Taxonomy (NCBI): domain Eukaryota; kingdom Viridiplantae; phylum Streptophyta; class Magnoliopsida; order Poales; family Cyperaceae; genus Carex; species Carex kokanica. The sequence goes on from JAJGRX010000898.1 coordinate 192,858, forward strand.
TAAAATTTGATCTCCAAGCACATTTTAATATATCCATCGTGTTGAATGGTTTGATCGACTATTTGGACTTTTGAAAATGGTAGGTGTCAAAGTGTGTCACCAAAACGGTTGTAATTGGATCCCTCCTCATTTATAAATTAGGAATGAGTTTTATTATAAAAATAATAAAATGGGTAAATTTGTGAGTTTTTGAAGTTTAGAGGGGGAATACGTAATTTCAAACTTTGGAGAGGGGAATACGTAAATTTGAAGTTTTTGAGGGGTATACGTGAAATTCTCCCTTTTCTTTAAGTGCCTTGTTCTGATTGGATTCTTTGCTTCCATGATATTCTATTTAGAGGTTGCACATACTTTTGTTACTTTGCTTAAAATCTGAACACACTCTATTCTTTATTCTAATCTCTAAAGTTTACATCAACAAAAGAATAGAATCTAACACATGCTTCTTTACAGTTGGTCTCCATCATAACACATGTTAGAAACATAATCTAACATTTGGAATTAGGAATTTATGTGATGCTTGCTCCTGTTAGCTTGCCATCGCCACCATCGTCCTTATTTACACTATCCAGATGTGGCACCATTCAGTCTATATATAATGCTATTAAGTTTAATAAATTCTAGATTTTGAAAAATATTTCGAAGAACTTATTGTAGGTTTTCGGTTTAAATAAGTTGGTAGTTTTATGGGTAGTGTTAATTTCATATTATGGTGATATCTTTATCGAAGTGTCTTCCTCGCACTAGGGTAACCAGCGAAGCTATACTTTCATTTCTTTAACCTGCGAAGCTATACTTTCATTTTCTTTATCCATGGATATGTTAATTATTCCCAAACAATTAATTCATTCATTAATGGACATGTTATACCTCATTCGTTGTCATTGTTTTTATTCTTCCAATTGTTTGTGCAGAAATTTTGCACTTGTTTTTGCTGAAGCTTCTTCGTACTTGTTTTTTTTTTTTTAATGTAAATGACAGACGTGCTGAACATCCGATCATATTCCAAAATATTTCTCTAATTAATTATGAATACTTCAGCTCAACTAATTGTATGAAAAACCTGTCAGACTCATTAAATAAACTATAGGATTTTTTTTTTTAAAATGGTATATTTCACAAAGTTTTTGTTCTATTAAAAAAAAATCAATCCGCACACCTCTTTGCTTATTAAATTAAAAAAAAATCCGTCCACACTCTCCTTTCTGGATAAAATTATAACGTCGAATAAAATTTGTTTATTTATCTTGAGAAGTTGATTTAACCACGTCTGAATTTGTTAGTGTTTAGATTATACTTTGTCTTCACTCTAAGGCATTTAATTTGTTATTCTTTCCTTAAAAAAACGAAGAACTCATCGTAAATAAACAACAAAGAAAATTGTTTGATCTAGGGTGTTCACTCTGAGGTATTTAATTCAAGATAGAGTAAATTAAATGCCTCAGAGTAAAGATTGTACTTTGTCTTCACCCTAGTTCTACTCTATCTAAAAAGGTAACAACAAAGAAAATTGTCACAAACTCCAGATTTCTATGCAAATTATAAACAGCACCTTATTTCTCTCTCATGAACTGTAACTTTTATTGCATGTAAAGACTTCACATGTAACAATTTTACTTGTTTTTTTTTTTCATTTATTTTTAGTTGTTGGATAATAGAGAAAACTTTGTCTTCACACTGTAACGCTTACCTTGTCCTAAAACGATTCTTTCCTTCAAAAAATGATATTCTTTTCTCAAATAGATCATGATATAGGTCCTACGCTGAGTTGTACTGTTGTTACTTTGCTTGAAAATTGAACACATCCAAATTCCTTATTTCTAACTGCCGGGTGTAACATCTATAAAACGAAATATGATTTAACACATGCATGTTCCTATCTTGTGTGCCATCTGTTTAAATATATCCTCAACTAGTGATCATAAGGTAATTGAATCTAACACATGGTTCTTTCTTTGGTTATTGACATTCAAACTCCACAATAAAAATCTTTCTTATCTAATAATTTATTTTGTAATAGAGATTAAGATCAGTTGAAGGTAAAAGCTAGTGCAATGGCCATGAAGATGTCATCCTCCAACATGAGATGGTGCAACGTCCAGTCATGTCTGCTGGTCTTTTCAAAGCAGCAATGAAAGGCAACAGAGATGTTTTAATACAAAGTCTCGGGCTGCTGGAAGAACAAAAAGAAGTCAAGGTAATATTTGAGGAAACAATTTCTAGGATGGTTCTGTGTCCGGAATTTATATGAGATAACACTACAAGATAACTTATTTAATTTGTTTCCATTTTATTATGTTTTATATGATAAATTTAATTTTTCATTATTATTGTTGTTATTATTACTAATTATTATTATTATTATTATTATTATTATTAGTAGTAGTAGTAGTAGTAGTAGTATATAATGGATGAGGAATAACACTAATTCAGATAAGTGGGTTATTTGATTCGATCGCATCTTGTTCCTCATTACGAAGAAAGGACTAATTACTAGATTTTTGATGGCCAATTTTCAACATGAATATTACATCTCTAAAACATCTTTACATTTTTAAATCTAACCCAATACTGATCGAGAATAAACTATTTTGTAATAACAAAAAACTAATTGAAAATAAACATTTTTACAATTCACAGTAAGAAATGCTATATGTAGTGTCCAAAAATCATGGTATTTAATTATTTTGTATAAATTCACGATGCCAGGAATGAAATTTTCACTTTATGATATTACTGTCAGGTTCTTTCACAACCATATATACGTTCTTACAAATAAACTTCTAAACACTGATTGTAGTCACTTATTTTATACATATATATATAATGTATTAATTAGATGTAATTAAAAAGCTACATTTAGTCTTTTACATCTCTTTCTCTCTTGAAACATACGACTTGATTGAATTAGTGGAAGTTGGGTGTAAATTGAAAGGTTCTGTTATGACCCGTTTTTGGTCTCATACTAATTATTCTGATTCGAAGTGGCTCTGTTCCATACAACGATTTTCTCATGGTTATTATAGAGTTTGGATGGGCTATTAGACATTTGGTGAATGAGAGCTTTTTTGGAAAGGGTAGAATAGCACTCCCCTAAGTCATAGATTGTCAGCTCTTTTAAATGGGGTTAAGTACCTCTTTTGAGAGATGTGTCCTTAATTACCTCCTTTCTTATTTCCTCAATATATTTACTAAGAAGATGATATATTTCCAATATGTCCAATTAATTTCATTGCTTCCATAACATTTTACATTGTCAAATCAGGTGATAATAGAGGCCTCTGATTCTGCTCTCGAAGAAATCAACACAGAAAACCAGATTGTCCAATTCGAGCTCCAAAGTGCAACACGTTTGGAGACACTGTTCTTCACCTACTTGTTACCAAGGGGCACAACGAGCTAAGCTTGATGGTTTTTTCAAAGAGTATAGTCCCTGTTGAAAGCACAAAACAACATATTAGAGACACCCCCTATACTGTGCTGCGAAGGTCGGTAATGAGAAGGTCATCCACAACCTCATTCAAAGTGATCCTGTCGTCGTGAAAGATGCTCTTGCAAAAACAAATAAAAATAGAGACACAGCCATGCATGTTGCTGCAAAACATGATCATAGTGATATCGGCCGCATGCTGATGAACTTGGATCAAGAAGTGGCATACAAAGTCAATGACGAAATGAAATCGCCATTGTACATGGCTATAAACGAAGGACATACTTTTATGGTACAGACCATGTTAGAAGTTGACCCTACTCTGGCATGCACTCCATTTTCGGATGGAATGTTTCCCGTTCATGAAGCTGCACGCATGGGTAATGATAACCTGATAGAGCATTTTATTAAAAAGTACCCTAATGATGTTGAGTTGCAGGATCCTCGTGGAAGCAATTTTTTTCACATTGCTTGCAGAAGAGGGTCAAAAATGCATTTTTTCAGGTGTATTTGTAGAAACCAACTTCAGAGAAATGATAAAAAGAATGAATACTGCAACGAATTATGAAGGCGATACACCATTTCACATTGCAGCAAAGAAGGGGAGTAAGACAATTATGAGAGCTATTTGGGAACACTATCAAGTTGCAGAAACAGTCCCAAACAAGAAAGGCTACACACCATTCGAACTTTCGCCTTTGAAGTAAAAACTAGAGAGGTATGCCTAAAATTAAAGAAAACATCAAAAAATTATTTCCTGTTAATTTTTGTTAACTTGTGGATTGCTACCAACTACTGAACTACCAAGCTCTTAAGTACACTAGCTAATTGGATAATCAGGTGATACATAATATAGCTTCAGTGTCTACACCAACACGACTGAATGCTCGTAGTACATAAGCAAATTCTACTAGCACTTTTAATATAAGAGATAAAAAACAATCTATAGTTTTGGATAAAATTATCTGTAAATTGTGCTACCAAATACCAACATATTTGAAATAATATCATTACATGCATCTAATTAGTTCGTATTAGAATAAGAGTAAGGCTATGGTACTATGCATAGTGCACTTTGGGTCGGTATTTATTTTCAAAATTCAAATAGTCAATTGAAACTGCTTATTTGAACTCCTTATAAAAATGTACTTGGAGACCAAATTTTACATTATTTAAATTTTTAACTATTTTTTAGATAGGTACAAAATCACTACTTTTAGGTGGTCCAGAATTTTTAGATCAGTGATTTTGTACCTATTAAAAAATAAAGAATATGTTGAACTGTTGATATTGACTGCTTTGATTTTGAAAATAGAGATATGTCACGAGATTAATTTCCCATGAAGTAAAAGTTGACTACCGAACTCGTTACGTACAAAGTGAAAAAACTTTTGGGCTCAAAAATTGCCACGAAATCTGTTATTCTCACACATCCCAATATTGGTGTCCTAATCTTATACGTACAGCTGCACAGTACAGATTAGGACGTAATGATTACGGCCTTTAAATGCTTCTTTCATTTTTTTTTTTTTTTCGAATCTTAAAAATTGGCACGAATTATAGCGTCAATTACTAATTACCATTTATTAAATGAGCACGAATTTTTTTAACATCCTATTCTCTCCAGTATACCATTTATTTATGGAATAAACAACACAAATATGAATTTTACTCTAGTACACCATCTTTTAGTAAAAAAATATTCGAATTGATCTCGACTGCTCGATAATAAAGGCCAAAATAAAAAATTAATATTCAACATTTAGCATTATTACTGGTACCAAATGTATTATATTTAATTGTGATAATTGAGAGCTGGAGGTGTTTAATTCTTCGCTATTAATTTTCTTTACTGGTTATGGAGATTAAAATTATTGAATGTTTTTTCGGTGTATTTGAGAATGACCCAATAACACAATATTTATCTTTGCCCATTTGTAATTTTAATTCATATTAGAACTTGATCTCTGTTAGTTACGTAAGTTTATTTGTTAAAAAAACAACTGATATCTGTTGTCTTTTACAGGATATTCGTGATGTCGATATTAGCGATTACATTAAGAAAGCAGGTGAAAAATTACTCCAAGGTGGTTTTGACTATGTAATGAATTTATCATTGAAATATAAATGGGAGAAAACTCAAGTCGTTGGACTGGGCTCCGTACTTATCACAACTGTAGCGTTTGCTCCGCTTTCACCAATCCCCGGAGGTTATAATCAAGACAACGGTACACCAGTTCTAGGGAGGAGATATATGTTCCGAGCATTTATTCTAGCAAATGCCATGGCATTTATACAAGGATTCTTAAGCTTATTTGCGATTCTTGGGAGTACTATGAACAATCACGTATGAACACCCTAAAGTTTTCAATAATCACATTTCTGTATGCAGCGAGTAGTATGGTTGTGGCATTTGGATTGGGGATGTATGTGACGCCGCTCCAGTTTGCTACCCTATCGCCGTCCTCATCCTTGTTATCACTCTCGTTATAGGATCTCCTACCGTGTTTTGTTGTTCTGTCCGAAGGAGAAAGCCTTTTAGGATCACATGATAATAAGGCGAGGTCTGTAGTTATACCATATGTATTATGTTTCATCTTCATCTTCTGCCTGGGATTAATGTAGGTCTGGACGTTTCCATTCCCATTCTCTATCCACATGTGTCTTTTGTGTACTAGAATAATGAATTAATGTTCTTTATTTCTCATGAGGCATTTTATTTTGAATGCTCTTCTATGTGTACGGAACATTTTTGTTATACTTGGTTGGTTGGACTTTCTCATAATGATGTTTCTTTTCTTAATTAATTTTGTCCTGCACGGGCAGGATTTTTACAGATGCTTTTGTTAATTAACATTGAATTTTTTTTTCTTTTGAAGTAGGACATTGAAATATTAACCGTCTGGTTGGTTCCAAGGTTGACGGGCCGAGACAGCTGTACTTAATTTTGGGCTTTTCAAGTTCAAGGTGTCTACATGGCCCATGTTACTTGGCTAGCAATCATCAAGAGTTAATTTTCAAATAAATTAGTTGTTTTCTTGATTGTTTATATTTAGCAATAAAGTTAATAGGAATAATCTGTTAGTAATCTACCTTGCTTAACAATATTGGTATCCTTGCAGATATTCTCATTAGTAATAGCGATACTCTTGGGATTAACAATTTTTGTTGGTTTACTCTCGGCAATAGTCATATTTATCTTCGTAGATACTCACCGATTTTTTGTTATGTATTTTGACTATTTAATCATTTTATCAAATCAATGGATTGATTTCGGATATAAATAATCAGTAATATTGCGGTGAAGAAAATTACAAGAAAATATTCTTAAACTGAAATACAATACTAAAAATAAAGTCAAACAAAGTGAGATTTTGTAATAGCCTGCCGAGTTGTCTGTCCATTCCCTTTTCGAATCTCCATCGAAGTATACCGACAGTATCTCTCGCCATATATATATATTTATATATATACACTACACGTATGAGAGTATTATCATTAGTGAGTTTTTGCATTATCACAACTGATAATATTGGCAATTTTATATTTTTTGTTTACCCGATATCTTCGTTCTGTATCAAAGATTCAGGATTGATTGATCAAATTCATTAGAATGTTGGCCACCATACGTTGCACCACTACCCTCAATCCGTCATAATAAAACACGTCGATTAATTGGTATCTATTAGTGTTATAATTGAGAATATAATTATTCGATAATTGTATTATATTTTTTTGTCAATTAACTTTTCTAACAACATTTTCAATTTTCAATTAATTAGTTGCTAATTAGTGACACCTCACCTCCTGTATTTCTAAATGTTCCTTATTACATGCTTGCTTATTTTTGGAAGGAAATCCTCTCCTATAATCATGACAGTATTCATTACAAATTTGATATTTAACTGTCATATATTTCTAAGACGAAAAGCAAGAAATAGAATTTATATATAAAATAAATCTAGCCAGCTTATGGGTGAATAATCATATTCTATGATAAATACAATTTTTAATATTTTTGGAACTTATTGAAAAACATGTCTTAGCTTGAATATATATATTTTTTTAAACCAATAGATGTGAAGTCCACGATCAATGACTTTGATGCATGATAGAACTTTATAGATTTAATAAGCGTGTCAAGGATAACGCTTGAGTATTTTTAATTTAGTGTGCAATAAATTAGGAAGATATTAATAAATGTTTTATGCAAAGACGAACTTCAGCTGGAAATAATTTTTTTTGTACCTCTGAATACTTTTTTTTTTTTTAAGAAAAAAGTGATATATACCTCTGAATAATTCATTGGGCAATTTTTCCTTATAATTAATATATAGCTACGGGAACTTCAGAGTCTTCCATTTATTGAACGGTAATAAAAGAGTAAAAAGCGTTGAGAAAATTAAAGAGTTTAAATAAAAGAAATATGAGCCGTCCAAGCAATTAAGTCTTTCATCCCACTGTCCATCATCTATTGACATCTCCGTTTATGTAAATAATATTAGTTATAATAAATTATATATTCAACAAGTTTAGTTAATTATTTAAATGAACGAACATATGTGTGAATGATATTGCATCATAAAGCATAAAAATTTAAAATTAAAGATGTTCGGGCACATGCACAGTCGGTTGATTAACAGACATAAATTAAATTAAATTAAATTCTGTGTCTCCGTAAAAAATGCATCTATAACACATGCCAAATAGACGTGTTTAACTAGTGTAATGGAGACGATAATGATTGTAAATTGATTAATAACGGAAGGCAGCACAGAACCTTTCTTTTTGCTGCAGCTTTGCCAATGCGTGCTCTGTATGCCTCATCGTGTGGTGTATGTATCATGATTCATGAAAGAGTGCCAAACTGCCAGGTTAAAGCATAGTAACAAATGAATTATTCGGGTTCGGTTCGGCAAGATCAAAAATTCGTGATTCGGAAATAATTCGGTATAATTTGAGAATGATTCAAAATAATCCGGATCAGAGATCTCAGTCCTACAAGGAAGCAAAAAAAAAAAAAAAAACCAAAAAAAAAAATTCCTGGGAAAAATTCATAAAAAATTCGCGAATAATTCGTAAAATTCGGAAAAAGTTTGTAAAATTTGTGAATTATTCGGAAATAATTCGGTTAATTAAAGTTTAGTCAACCGAATAATTCGGCGTTCGGTTCGGCATCACCAAAAAAATAAATTATTCGGGTATAATTCGGGTATAATTCGCGAATCTTGTCACTATGAAACTTAAAATATAATTTTGTATTGCGGTGCTTTTTGGAAGATGTTACAGAAGAACTTTAGCTGAGATCGTCAGCAGGGCTTCTCTTTTTGATCTTTTGCTTCAACTTGTGCGAACGCATTGATGTTGCCACTTGATAAATTGGGTAAATTTTTTTTTTTTTTTTTTCGACGAAACCTTTGAATTCTTCCGGTATTGATCGAGTGGCAGCAGTCTTTCCCACTTAAAAAGTTTGTTCTGTTGCTATGTATTGAAACCAGTCATTGAATGTTTATTGAATTGCCTAAAAGTAATACAATTTATGTACTACAAAAATATGACAAAAAATAATTTACAAGCAAAAAAGGAAAAATGAGAAAGAGTTTCAACGACTCTCTATAACTATGAACAAAAATTACTTAGAAAATGCATCTGCATGAGATATGAACCACAAATCATGCGTTCTCTGGTTTTTAACATATGATAATTCGGCATTTCTAGGTGCATGTACCAACTAGTATGAATGAAGTATGAATTAAACAAAGCCCGGAGGAAGAATTACGACCTGGATTCAGTTATATCTTTACAATTTGTAATAATGGTACTTATTTGGGCTTTTCACAGTAACTAAGAAATCCGGGGCCTTTTGCAATTACGATCTGGTTCTATGAAGTTTCTCCTTTCTCGTTAATTACAATTATTTCTTATCTACCAGTGCTTTGTTTTCTGTATGGGGCTGGATAGGCTTGGCGCAACCTGGTTATCCATTTTACTTACAAGTGGGTTTGGACTTTAATTCATTCTGGGCCACATACTTTATAGAAACACTTTAATGTAATTCTAGGATTTGAACTTCAACCAATTTTCGGCAACCTTTCCCTTCTCTTCCATCTGGCCCTTCAAATTTTAAATGTATCTATTTTCGGATTTTAATGTTCTTAATTTGTACCGATTAGTTCTATATTTAACAATTTGAAACAATTTTAGATCTGTCATAGCATTCTTTTTTATATTTTCCCTCCAGTTAGTTGATTAAGTGGTGCCAATGCATGCTTTGTTTGAAATTAACTCTTCAGGCAATGTGTTAAAAAAAAAAAGAATTTATGCGTTTTGTTTGTGAAAACAGAGGAGATGGAGGAGCAGGAGGCGAAGGTGTATTTAGGTGGCAAAAATTTCACTCCCTAAGGAACCGTAAATTATACTGCTGCCATTTCAAAAGAATCATTGTAATATTACTATGAATTATTTCGTAGTCGAAAGAATGGCCTCATTATGTTAATAATTAGTATTAATAAATTGAATGAAATGTGATCATTATGTTTAATACACATATTTATTGAAAACATAATAACAGATGGAATTGAATTCCGCAAAAAGAGCACAATATATAATTAGTAACGAATTAAATAAACAATATTAGATAAGTTGACTATATATCCAAAAAAAAATTAGTAGTCATTCTCTCTATACTTTGTGGGCTGCTGAACAATTAGCCCATCTCAGGTTCTATTAAAACTCATTTAAATTTTGTAGAAGCCCAATCTAGTGAATTTAAAAAAAATTAGGAGTCATTCTCTCTATACTTTGTGGGCTGCTGAACAATGAGCCCATCTCAGGTTCTATTAAAACTCATTTAAATTTTGTAGAAGCCCAATCTAGTGAATTTAATTTGAGGCCGAACCAAAATAGTTATGTGATACCGATTAGAAGAATTATTGAAAGCACAAACAAATGTGAAAATGAAAATGATAAAATAAATCAAGTAAAGTGTACAAGTTTAAGTAATCGGGAACACTCCAAAATAATTTAGAGTAGCTTTTAGATTCCAGTGCAACCGACCACATGACCGGAAACAAAAATATATTGTATAATTACCGAAAAGCCGAAGGTCAAGAATATGTATATGTTGCAAATGGTGAAAAAATAAAAATTTGTGGTCATGGCTCCATCAAGATTTTTTTAAAAGAAATTAAAAATGTTTTACACGTAAATAATTGCACCTCAAATTTATTATCTATGGAAAATTTTCACAAGAAATAAATTGTGATATCATATTTTTTCATCAACAAATGTATTTTTTTCAAGATGTGACATCTAAGAAGATGTTTGGTGAAGGTTTTTTTTTCAAAACAGACTATATTTTTGAATAGCCAAAATCAATTTCAACACAAAAATGCAAGATATGGAAGTTTATGGCATAAAGGGATTGGGCATCCTTCCGATAAGATTTTAAAATGTATTTTTGATTTTACAAATATAGATTGTAGTAATTGTGAAATATGCAAATTAGCAAAACTTACTAGACTTTCTTTTGTAATTTCAAATTCTAAAAGTAGTCAAATATTTGAACTTGTTCATCCAATATTTGGAGACCCACTACCGTAGACTCTTATAATGGTTTTAAATACTTTGTTACATGTATAGATGATTTTTCACGATTAACATGCCTATATTTATTAAAAAATAAAAGATGAGTATATATATTCCCTCGGGTATCGGACCCTCTTTATTATTTTTCCCTTAATGCTCTCTAGTAGCTATGATTAGTCTGTTGTGGATCAATATGTGTCAATGAAGGGTCCGAATCTGCTGCGATTCTAAGGGATCGCAAGACTCTGCGATTCTAAATCCAACCATTCAAATGATAAAATCCAGGATCTTTTTGAGAAATTAGTTTTTGTGCACGAATCTCAAAACATATGAACGGTTCAAATTGGAATCGTAGGAACCTGCGATCCCAGAGGATCGCAGCAGATTTATTTCCGTCAATGAATAGTCTTCCCTGTGTGCAGCGGGCACAGTAGAGAGAAAAATATGGGTAAAGAAACAAACAACATGGTGTATACAGTGAATCCGACACAGAATAATTATAACAATACAAAATTCAATCCAGGTAGTGGGCCCCACTATTGGACAGACAGATCTTCGGTCTTTATTAAAATCGTTGGACCAACAGCTAGATTAAATCAAGTTGTCACATACACTATTTTTTTTAATATCACTTTTATAGTACCATCACGTTTATTGCTATTGTTTTCAGTCAGTGTAAATAAATTGCATGTTGAGAATTTTATTTCAGTTATCGATAAATAGGAAGAATATACAGATATGTTTTCTATAGGGACTAAATCCTAACCATACATAGTATAGATCATTTATTGTTCCAATTAACTCAAATAATAGTTTCAATTTTGCGGTCTGAAATATTATGTAATTTTAAATAGAAAACTTACAATATACATATTGGTGATAACTGATAACTAACCAGAATTTTAATTTTGCAATGGCTTACTTTAAAAAAAAAAATTCCAATTTAATGTTACAAAAGTTTCTGCCCGTTCAGGTAAAAATTCAGTAAAAAAGAAGAAGCATCCATTATAACAAAGTCCAACAGACCAAGTACATAGCAAAAATGTTCTTTTATGTCACAAAAAATAACATAAAGAAGAAAAAAAATGCTTCATGAAGCAAACAAGGCAGACTTCGAATATAGAATGACATTGGAATTATTGACTTAGGAAGGCTAGGAAGAAAACGAACAGGATAGAGAAGGCATAAATTGCCACTATTGGGTTCGCATCAAAAAAAAAAATAGTACTAACGATTAAATAACGTCCACAAAACAGGAAAGGAGAACCTATAAACAGACAGATAACAAGGAGGATGATGGCGATTGGCAAACACACTGGAGCAAGCATCACATACAACCCCAATCCAAATGCCACAACCATACTACACGCTGCACTCAGAAAAATAATTGTTGCAAATTCGAAGGTGTCGAAAGTCACATCTGGCAGAGCATTAATAAGAAGCGCAAATAAGCTTAAGAATCCTTGTATAAATGCCCAGGCGTTACACAGAATAAATGCCCAGAACGTATATCTCCTCCCTATAACAGGTGTACCGTTGTCTTGGTTATACCCTCCAGGGGATTGTAAAAGCAGCAGCAAATGTCACAGTTGTGATCAGTACGGCGCCCAGTCCGATGACTTGAGTTCTCTCCCATTTATTTCCAAAGGATGATGGTTTCATTACATTGGTAAACCACTCTTTAGAAAAATGCTTACCATAGGTCATCTCGTGGGCGGAAATTCGTGCAAAACATCGTCCTAGAATCCTGTTATAATAGTATCAACCAACAGAGCACTCAATTACTATTACCAACAGTTATAATGAATAATTAATTGTTAGAGGGATGTCATATTTTAATTAATTTATTATCTTCCATTCTTACAAAATTTAAAAATAACAGTTAGTAACTAAAAGTTTTGTTATATTGGGTGATACTCTTAAACACTGAAAAACATTATAAGATCCAGAACAATTAAATTAATAGCACAAATGTAATTTATTGTAAAATTTATGGTGTGGGCATTAAATTAACAATTTCTAATCTTCCGAATACCTAAAGAGATATGGGACTGGACTAGTAGATTTCACACATGTCTAACTCCCACTTCTCATATAAGCCAAAAATTGAATATTTATATTTTTTTTTTGTATTGGCCTAAGAAAGAAATGGTGTACTAGAGCAAAATTCGCCATTGTTATTAACAGTGAAGCTATTATGTATCACCTAATTAGCTAGTGTGTGTTTTGCATGCTTAGTAGTTCAGTAATTAGTAGCAACACAAGAGTTCAGTAAAATTAACAAGAAATAATTTTTCAATGTTAATTTGGGCAGTACCTCATTAATATTTTCTTGTAATTGTTTCTTGGAAACTTCGTACGGTGTTAAGCCTCGTTTGTTTTGGACTGTCTCTGCAACGTGATGCATCCTGTTTTCCCAAATAAATCTCATAGTAGACATGTGTCCCCTTCATTGCTGCAATGTGCAATGGTGTATTTCCTTCATAATCGGTTGCATCATTCATTCTTGCTCCCATATCTTCCTCACTACTTGTCCTACACAAAAAAATTAAATGGTTGTTCTCTTCGGCAGCAATGTGAAAAATATTTCTTCCACGAGGATCTACCAACTCTGCATAATCAGGGTACATTGCTAGGAAATGTTGTACGATCATCGAGTTACCCTTGCGTGCAGCTAAATGAACTGGAAACAGTCCATCTGTGAATTGCGTGCACGCAAGAATAGAGTCAACTTGTAACATTTTCTTTGCTATGGAATCACGTTCTTCTTCTATAGCTATGTACAATGGTGGTAACAATTCGTTGTTAACCCTATATGCAACTTTTGGATCCACCTCCATCAGCTTGATGCTGATATCTTCAAAGTCGTATCTGACAGCAACATGCAAGGCTGTGTCTCCCATTTTATTGGTTTCTTGTAGTGCATCCTTGATGACGGCAGGATCAATTCTAATGAGGTTCTCAATGATCACTATGTTGCCGACCTTGGCAGCACAGTGTAGAGGTGTCTCTAACATCTTGTTCTGCGCTTTCAACAGGGACCTATCTCTTTGAAAACCATCACAGCGAGCTCGTTGTGCCTCTTAGTAACAAGTAGGTGAAGAACAGTGTCTCCAAAATGTGTTGCACTTTGGAGCTCGGATTGGACGTCTGGCTTTTCTGTCTTTATTTGTTGGGGAGCAGAATGAGAGGCTTCTGCTGTCACCTGATTAGACAATGTAATTAAAATTTGAGTAAAACATCAAAATTAAATATATTTGAAATGCTAAGATAGAGGAGGGAGGCAATTGAGGAACATTCCAATTAAATAATGATACTTTCAAAGCTATTATGATCTCCATGATATCAACTCAGCTTAGAAGCATTAAAATCATTTAACCCTATCTTAAACCACCACCAATCTATTTTTTTTATCTTTTGCCATTTCCAAAAGCTCTTGTCCATTAAAGTACTAGTAATAGTCCTAAAGAACCAAACTACTATGAGAAGGTTGGCTTGTTAGTATGACATAGCCATTATGGATCATAATAGTTAATATCAGAGCAAAATTGGACCATAGAAGAAGTGCGATTGCAGTTTACTCCACATCTTTCACTAGTTTAATTGGTCGTATGTTTCAAGAGAAAAAGTGTAAAAGACTAATAACTGTAGCTTTTTAATTACATCTAATTAGTACATAACTACATATGTTAGATATATAAAAAAGTGGCAACAATCAGTATTTAGAAGCTATATTTGTAATAACGTATATATGATTGTGTAATGAAATTTGAATGGTTCTGTGCAAGATGAAAAAAATCTGAATATTATTGAAATGAAAATTTCCATCACTGGCATCATTAATTTGTACAAAATAAACTTAAAAGAATGATTTTTGACATGTATATGTATTATTAGGAGTCATTAGTGTAGAAATTAATATTTTTTTGTCGAAATAGTCATTTGAATTGTATTTGTGTTGTATTATTACAAAATAGTTGATTCTTGATTTCTATAACTATTGTGCTAGATTTGAAAATGTTTATATTGATTAGAGATGTGATATTGTAATATTGATATTGAAAATGGTCCATACAGAATCTAGTACACAATTTTTTTTAATTATGTAACAAGACATGCAATTAATCAAGGAGTGAGAGAGAGAGAGAGAGACAGAGAGACAGAGAGGAGAAAGGGGAGGTAACACAATTTGCTATGAAAAAACTCCTAGGACTTTTGTTTCCCCAAAGATCGAGAGTTTGATTACCCTCACGACTTCGCAGCCTCTATGATGATTTAAAAAAAAATAACAGAGAGAGAGAGATTCCTAAAACTTTCGACCAGAGCCCTTTCTTGTCCCTCATTCTATCTTGCTAAGAACACATCCTAAATTACTAAATTAAACCAAAATAGGTAATGCGTAGCCCAACAATTAGCTAATTTTTTTTTTAGAAAGTAGGTTAATTTACGTCTACAAGTTATAAATTTATTTATTGTGATCATGAGAAAAATAAATTAAGAAGAAAATGAAAGAGAAACGCAGCCTGAAAGAATGGAATGTACATCTAGCAATAACTGCAAATGTTCCTTTTGGCTAAAATGAAGGTACTTAAAAGAGTATATTAGGGTCATGAGCAGGATTAGTGAGGTTAGCATTAATCAAGTTATTTGAACTACTAATTCAATTTTTGGTTGGTATAATGAAACAAGGAGCAAGTGACTATTTTGAACGAATATCCACCCATCCCAACCTAGAACGAAACTCGAAATAACTTAATTATTTGAATTTGTGTTATATATTTAACAACAACAACAACAACAATAATAATAAGTACTAGTAGTAGCAGTGGTGGTTGTGTTGATGATAATAGTAATTATGATGATCAATATGATAACAAATTAATTGCACTACTAATTATGCTAATACTATGACCATAAAAAAATTATACTAATACTATTATTAATAACAATTATAATGAAAAATATAATAATTGTAAGAATCGATGACACTGATGGATGATGTTGATGTTGATTCGAACAATAATGTTGATAATTAATCATAACAAGATATAAATTAAATGGAAACAAATTAAATATATATGTTAGTTTGTAGTGTTGTCTCATATAAATTACGGACACTGAATATTTACAACCGGACCATCCAAACAATTGTTATCTCAAATATTACCTTGACTTCTTTTTGTTCTTCCAGCAGCCCAAGACGTTGTATTAAAACATGGGCATTGCCTCTCATTGCTGCTACGAAAAGATCAGCAGACATGACTGGGCGTTGTTCATGGACCAATTTATGTTGGGAGGATGACATCTCCATGGCCATATTTTACAATGACTTGTATGGTCTTAATCTCTAGTACAAAATAAATGAATTAGCTGAGGAAACAATTTTATAGTGGAGTTTGAATGTCAATTAATAACAAAAGAAGAAAGATGTGTTATAGAATCAATTTACCTTATGATCACTAGTTGAAGATAGAATTTAGACAGAAGGCACACAGCATAGGAACATGTGTTTAAGATCTATTTCGTTTTATAGATGTAAACCACGGCAGCTAGAATAAGGAATTTGGGTGTCTTCAATTTTCAAGCAAAGCAACAAAGTAAAAAAGAGTACAACTCAGCATAGGACATGTAGCATGTTCTACATGAAATAAGAATATCATTCTTTTAAGGAAACAACCATATCAGAACAAAGTAAAAAAGAGTACAACTCAGCATAGGACATGTAGCATGTTCTACGTGAAATAAGAATATCATTCTTTTAAGGAAACAACCATATCAGAACAAAGTAAATGCCTCATGTAGCAGACAAAGTTTTCTCTATTATCTAACATGTAATAAAAAGTACAATTAATGCTCTCTAGTATATATATTCCCTCGGGTATCGGACCCTCTTTATTCTTTTTCTTTAATGCTCTCCAGTAGCTATGATTAATCTGTTGTTGTGGACCAATATGTGTCTATGAATAGTCTTCCCTGTGTGTAGCGGGCACTGTAGAGAGAAAAATATGGGTGAGGAAACAAGCAGCATGGTGTATATGAGTGAATCCGTCACAGAATAATTATAACAATACAAAATTCAATTCAAGTGGTGGGCCATGCATTTGCGTCACTATTGGGCGGACAGATCTTCCGTCTTTATTAAAATCGTTGGACCAACAGCTGGATTAAATCAAGCTGGAGTAGAACTAGGGTGTTCCTAAGCTCACCAAGTTTTTCTGTGAGCTCGACTCTAAAACCTATCGAATTGACTTCAAACGACATTTTCAAACCATTAAATGTTCAATTTATATTAAAATGTGCTTGAAGACCAAATTTTACATTTTTTGGAATTTGTTACTATTTATTAAGATAGTTTGAAAATCGTTGTTTTCCAATGGTGCAGAATTTTAATAAAAACAGCGATTTTCAAACCATCTTAATAAATAATAAAAAAATTCCAAAAAATATAAAATTTGGTCTCCAAGCACAGTTTAATATAGATTGAACATCTAACGGTTTGAAAATATCATTTGAAGTCAATTCAATAGGTTTTAGAGTTGAGCTCACGAAGGACTTGGTGAGCTTAGGAACACCCTAGTTCTACTCAATCAAGCTGTCCATTTAATACTTTCCTGTTGAACAGTATTTTCTCTTTTCAAAGAGTCCGGATCCAAACTCAACATTTAAACATTTGAATTAATATAGAGGATCCGAATTCAAGAGGGCTAATTGACAAAAACAATAGAAAAAAAAATGCAGCATCTTATTACCACAGAGGGTTAATACCTCTAGAATGTACAAAAACACTACGCACCTAAAACCCGGATGCGTATCCTTTGCATTATCTCAAAAGGGAATCTTTTGAGTTAATGAATTTTAATTGTCTGATTTTAAATGGAGCAAATCCGGTTCAAGTCTATCACATAGGGAACCCTTTAATATTAGTGTAGATCTAATTCCCACAAATCTTGAAACAAATTGGACAATCAAGATTCATTAACTCAAAAGATTTTCTTTTGAGTTAATGCAGAGGATACGGACTCCCTAAAACCCCACTAAAAATAATCATCTTCTATATCTCTCCTCTCCCTCCGGTCCCCTCCATTTTCGATTTAAGAGGGTGATGAAGGAGGAAAGATTCCAGACATGGGATGTTGCGTCCAACTTTTACATCCATTTTATCAATATATATTTTCTTTACTTTCAGGGAATCAAAATTAACAAGTAAAAAATATTTTGATTCCCGTTTACTAGTCATGATTTTGAGATAAAGTATTTGCAATTTTACATTCTATTTTTATATTCTTGTGAGTTAGCATATATTTTTTTTTCTAGTTAGCGGCAATCTGAGTTAGCATATATTTTGGGAAATAAATGCGTTGTTATTCTAAAGGGATAACCGGACTCTATTATGCCGATCCTAGCCGTTGACCTTTGTCAAGATTCGGGTACGAAAAACTTTTTTTCTTGAGATTCGTGCATGAAAAAGTTTGAATGGTCGGGATAGAAATAGCAGGGTCCTGTGATCCATTTGGAATAACTGCAGATTTATATCCTATATTATGACGCATGACACATTTGTGTGTTTGCCGGTGATAGTTAATATTTTTGCATTTGATATTGATACATAGGAAATTACTAGTATCGTGCCCGTGCGTTGTAATGGAATATATATAAGATAATCAAAATAAATTTTTATACAAAATGACAAATTTTTATAAAAAAACAAAATTAGAAATATATTATACATTTATCACAGTAATATGTATAGAAATAAGAAAGTAAATAAATAAGGAAGTGAACAAAAAATTGATTTGCATTGTGATCTATCGTATAGAAAATTTCAATTGGAGAGGGAGAAAAGGAAACAAAAAAAAATAAGGAAACGGAGAATTATATCGCTAAATTTTAGAGTCTGTTTAATTTTAATTATAACGCATCGTGTGGCGGTATGTGTGGCGAGTATGTTTGTAGCTAAATTTAAACTTCTACACATAAAACAGATGCATTTAATCAAAAGAAGATAGATTTTGTGATTGGAGAGCTGAGATTAAATCCAAAAATTAATATTTCAATCGTAGCCGTTGGCGGATCGGACAATCAACGTGCTTAATAATGGAATGGAGATTCTAGTATTAATGGAAACTGGTGAGGTTTTTTACCTCACTTTAATAAAAAAAATAGATACGTAGGAAATTGCTTGCTTGGTATTAATTTATCAATGGGTCCACAAAAATGCTTTTGATAAAATTTTATATATCTTAAAGTATGCATATTTCGATGGAGCATCTAGTCCCTTTGTTTTATTTACTAAAAACTGGACCTTATGCTGGGTAAAGGGGATACCACTGGTCCACCACATTTCTCACGTTTTTTTACAAACACGTTGCTAAAATTAAGACGCACCTGGTGTGTCCCTATGTGCAGCGGGCACTGTAGAGAGAAAAATATGGGTAAGGATACAAACAGCGTGGTGTATATGTGTGAATCCGTCACAAAATAATTATACCAATACAAAATTCAATCCAGGTGGGCCCCACGCATTTGCATCGTGACTATTGGACAGACAGATCTTCCGTGTTTATTAAAATCGTTGGACCAACAGCTGGATTATAAAAAAAGTCCAACAACCAAGCATGTAGCAAAAATGTTCCATATGTCGTAAAAAAAGTGCTTCGTTATATATGTATGTGTGTGTCTAAACATTAATAAATCTAGTACATAGAAGATAGAAATTCTGCATAGAAAATGGAAATGGAAATGTATAGAGTTACATGAGCTAGGGCCAGGCAAAAGATGAGAAGGAAAGACATGACAAATGATGTCAGTCCAGTAGCCACAGTACGATGAATATTCGAACCGGTTCTAAAAAAATGTTCTCCCGTGACAATTACAACAAACACGGCAGAAGACCCTACAAAAACAGTGATAACAAGGAGGAGGATTGCAATAGGCAAGCAAACTAGAGCAAGTGTCACATACAACTCCAATCCAAATGCCACAACAATACTACTTGCTGCCAACAAAAAATGCATACATAGCAAATTTCAATACCCGGCCAGGTGGACCCGGCCATGAAAAATATTTTTGATGAAACGTGTCATGAATTATTTTAAGATGGTTATTTGCGCATAACTCTAATCCTTACAAGTGAGTGATAATAATATGGTTATTGTTCAGAGCTTTTGCCTTCTTTTCCTTGGACAAGAATGGAAATGGCTTCATTGAGCCGGAGGTGATACCATGGATGCAAAACTTTGGGGGTTGTAGCGCAT
Source organism: Carex kokanica (assembly GCA_025461125.1). Lineage (NCBI taxonomy): Eukaryota > Viridiplantae > Streptophyta > Magnoliopsida > Poales > Cyperaceae > Carex > Carex kokanica. The sequence continues at coordinate 213,129 of JAJGRX010000898.1, forward strand.
AAATGTATTCACATGCTTTTTAAATTTTGTTATAAATTGTAAGAACTGAGATTGAGCAATTGTGCATCACAATAATAACCTAATTCAAAAGTTAGATTCTATTTCTGACATGTGTTGTGATGGGAGACTAACAGTAAGAAGAAGCATGTGTTAGATTCTATTTCTTTTTGTTGATGTAAACTTCAGATATTAGAATAAAGAATTGAGTGTGTTCAAATTTTTAGCAAAGTAACAAAAGTACTGTCCAGTCTGGACAGAAAAATTCATGCTCAACCTATGAATAGAATATCATTTATGGAAGCAAAGAATCGAATCCGAACAATGTCCTTGAAGAAAATGTCTCATTGTAAAGACAAAAAGTTTTTCTCTATTATTTAACAAGTGAAATCTTGACATGTAATAGAAAGAAACATCATTTAATTTGTTACACAAGACAATTACGGACTACTTAGTCCGGATTTCATATTAATTAATTTGAGAAATCAGATGTCATTTAAATTTTCATAGAAATCAAAAGCTTGTCACTACAATTTTCTATGTTCTCACTTTACCTTTGTGTTTTGTTTTGATTCAGATTTGCTGAAATCCGAGATCCATGAACAGTACTCTTGAAATTCCTAAAATTCTGAATCCAGCCGTCTAACTTTTTCTATGCACGCATCTCAAAACAGTTCAATGGCTGGATTCGGGATTTCAGAGTTACTGTTGATGATCTCGGATTTGAGCAGATTTGGATCCATTTTGTTTTCATCTTAATAAACCAAAGTATACAATATCTGATGCGATGATCCCGTCATATGACCTGCACATTCTCATCCAGATCGACTGATGGGTAGAGTCTAAAAAAATTAAAATCCATTGACCATTTGGCGCTTTAGTCTCTAAGAGACCTAGCACAGAAAAGATAATACACATTTTTTGAAGTACTCTCGCATCCAAGGAAATAATGTATATTTTGTTAAATGAAACAAAATAAGGCAGTTCGCTTCGAACAGGGGAAAAGAGAGGAGTATATATTCCCATGGGTATCGGACCCTCTTTATTCTTCTTCTTTAATGCTCTCTAGTGGCTATGATATGATTAGTCTGTTGGACCAACATGTGTCAATGATTAGTCTCTTGATAAAATATTATACTTAAGCAAGACTCTGCACATTTTTTATGATGCAAATTTTTTTAATATGAAATTGTCAAACACTTAGTTTGGTCATTATATATTGTTTTATAGTGATCGTGATGGTAAAAGCTTAATTATGAGAAAAAAGTACACTAACATGAGTGAACATAATTGTAATCTGACAGCTTGTTCTCGTCGTATTGGTTAGATATTTGTTTTAATATTGTTTTGCTCCTTGTTGCATTGCACTTATAATTGACAACATTACTTTATAAAATAATAATACAACAACAAAAAATGAGAAGAGTTCAAATATCGCCACTTAGGAGCAAATTCTTATAGTAAATTGTCGGTAGTACAAATTCGAAGTACACCCGTCAATTTACGCACATTAAATTTATAGAAGTACTCTCAGTACTAGTGTAATGGATTCATAATGATTTTGTTCAAAGGTAATTAGCATATTCTTCCTTGCTAGCGGTGCTCTTGAAGGTAGAATTTTAAGTTTGTTGCAACAATTGTTCAAAGAAAATTGATTATACTCATTTCTTTAAATTTGGTTTTAATCGTATTTGATGTATGATCCACTTAAGTTTTGTTGCTTGAAATATATAGTGGCATGGACAATTAATGTCTAGAAATGTACCGGGATTTGAAAAAGAAATCCTCTTCGGCCTTCGATATATAGTATTTTGAGCACTAAATATAGCACACTCCATTATTTTTTGTTTAATACATGTCCGGTTTTTCTTTTGCATAATTTAATTTGTTTCTTCAGGTTTTGTTTCTAGCATATGAATCAACTAGACAAATCTAATGTATTTCTGTGAAAATTGATATAAATATTTAAAAATTTCTTCCCGTAAAAAATGAAAAAGACAATAAATCAAGCCATTTTTCAATACTCTTTATATAGCATTTAATATTTCCTGTTAAATACCTGGTACAAGCTTAACTAGATTACTACAATAATTAGAAGAATTTTAAACAAGAATAAATTGGGTATAAAGAGAAAAAATTTCTCTCAATAATTTAATTTTAAATTATTGCTCTCAAAATAGCATAATTAATTACCATTATTTCTTCTCTACCCGTAGCGCTTTTTCGCTCATAGCTTCTCAATTGCTCATAGCTTCTCTACTCTCTACAAGGACACTCTTTCTCTTTTCATTTATGTTTTTGTACGGGGCTGGATATTGGCTTGACGCAACATGGTTCTCCATTTTATTTACAAGTGGGTTTGGGCTTTAATGGATTCTGGGCCACATATTTTACAGAAAAAACATAAGGAGTTTATGGATTTGAATTTCCACCAATTTTGAGGCCTTTCCCGTCTCTCTCCTTTTCTTAAATTCATACTATAGATGTCAATTAATTAATGATCCAATCGTTAACTCGACCTATCACGAATTCCGGCTCGACCTGGGTGGTGATTGTCTGATTGGATATGATCTTTTTTCGAATTAAAGGAATTCTATGATGATCTTAAAAATATGAAAAATCAGGTGTCATTTTAAACTTGAACAGAAATCAGGGCCGGGCTTGTCAGTACAGTTTTCTCTGTTCTAATTTTGACTGGCGAGTTTTGTTTTCATCTTAATTAACCAAAGAATAAAATATCTGACTCTAGCTTAACGGGTGTAGTCTTAAAAAACTTAAAATGCATTAACCAGCTGGCTTTTCAGTCTAGTTTGAGCACCTAGCTCTGAAAAGAAAATAAAAGAACTTTGTTCGTAGAACTCGATCATCCCTGAGAATATGCTTATCATATGTTCATTATTGATAATGGCTCATTTTGATTTCCATATTCTCACGAGTCTGCGATATTTGATAAGCCGCTACATACGTTCGTAACTGACCTTGTTCTGCATATGTTTTGGTTTAATATAGCAACGATCACATTATAACTAAATAAAAGACAATTATGTTCTAATTGAATATGACGTCATTGAATGGCCAATGGCATTTGATTGTTTGCATGTAATATATTAATACATTCATTTCACAGTATATATGATTTACATGTAATAGTTCTACTATTTATCCTGATTACGTATCTACAAGAATGGAATAGTATCCGTGAGGGTAAAAGGTGATTATCTGCAAGGGTAGACCGACAGAAAAGTGTTTTTTTTGAGCATGCCGGTATTACCGACAGGAGCATCCGCAACGATACCCTCGTGGATACCCTTGCGAATACGGTTCTAGAATGCGAGTTCAATTCTGAAAAATAGTATCTAAAAGATGTTAGGGTGAATCAAAAACCTTTAATAAAAAAAAACTAATTATTTGCTATGTTTATTACAATGTAATATTTCCTCAGTTTTTGCAACCTGAAGAGCCCAAAATTAAGTACATAACAAAAATGTACCGCATAAATAGAAGAGCATTAAGAATAAAATGCTTCATGATAAATAAAAGAACATTAATTATTCCGAGTACAAATAAGACATGTGGACAGAGATTGGAGCTACATAAATGCTAGGCAGAAGATGAGTAGGAAAGACACGACATCTATTATATCTATATAATCTGCGTGGGAACTGCTACAGTACTCCAACAGTAACACCTACTCTCTGTACCGTCCGATCCGGATCGCATGGTTGAAGATAGAATTCTCTCTCGCGCTTACACCTCTCCCCTTCTCAGCTACGTGTCGATCCGACCCGTAGCGCTTTTTCGCTGCAGCTCCTCTCTCCTCGTCTTGTCCGCCGCTCTTCTCTCCTTCTTTCTCTGCCGACCTTCTTCTCTTTCGATCGTCTCCTACCACGGGCACACCTTCTCTTTCGATCAGTCTGGGTTATCCATCAGCGGCAAGCCCGTTTACCATTTTGTCATCACCTCCATCTTCAACGGGTATGCCGTCATCCACTCCGGCCGTATTGCAAAGATCGACCCTGAATCCCCACTCGACAAAGTCTGTGTTCTGAGCTGTGGCAGTTTGACTGGTAAGTATCTGATATAGCTTCGAACTATTTTGATTTCCATTGTTGATGGTTTATGGATATGAAATGGATATTGGGGATTCCTGGATGTCATTAGTATTTAGTAAATAGTGAGTTATGCCTTCTTTATAAAAAAAAATTAGTGAAAAGTAAGTTGTTATTATCTTTTTATGATATTATAGTTAATATGATCTGATTTCTATTTTGTTTTTCTGATTATTAGGCCTTGATGCTACTTTTAATGTTACAAGACCACTGAAGGGTTTTACTGTGGTAATTTTTGTTCTGGCAACTGTTGCCTTGCTGGTAAGTCCATTCTTCATTTTCTTTTTTCAATGGATTGTTAAAGTTGAGCTCCAGTATGGAGTGATTTATTTGGGTAATTAGGCTGCCCAGGGAGACAGGCTGGCAGGAGCTTCGCACATCATCGGTGTTGATTTGAATCCAAACAAATTTGACCCATGTAAGAATTTTTTGGTCCGTCTCTGGAATCCAATATAAGATCTTCAGTTCACCTGGTTTGATTCTTGATTTGCACAATTGTCCCTTTAACTATGCACAGGGGCAAGAACAAATTTAGAGGAAATTGTATCAGAAAAAGTCAAGTGAGCTACCGACAATACCAACCATACAGCAAAAGCAGGTACAATATTAAAGCATGTTTATTTCAGTTTCAAATTAACCCTATTTAATGGTTGTAAATTCATCTTAAACTTACAATATATGCAGGTTGCATCTTCTATGAAGCTATTTGAAAATACAGTACCCTATTTATGACCAAGCAAAAACAATAAACAAAAAATATTGGTTTACCTATTTTCCACCATAACCAATGAGTTCTGAGTTAAGTTAGTTCTCAACAGTACACATGCTGCTTTATTTTCTTTCACTCTATATTTTTCACAACAAAATACTTCTTTTAATACCAAAAGTTGGAAAAAAAAAATTTACCAACTCTGCCACAAGAAAATTTACCAAATCTGCAACAAAGAAAAAAAACCAAGAAAGGAAGTCGAAGAATTTGATTTATTGGAAAGTGGGCTGAATTTCAATTTGTGTTGTTGTGATGGGCAGGTTGCAGAGAATAATGGAATGAGGATCCCAACTCTGCATTGAACATTGTGTACTCCGCATAAACTATGAAGCAGCTGCTCCAGGAGGGCCTAGCCATGACGAGGCTGAAGTTGGCTGTATCCTAACCCGCCTCGAGCAGCTTGATCAGGTAATCCCTGTTCACTACTACAGAAATGGTCATTGTACACGGACATAAACAGGGGAGCTACACGGATTTCTTGCCGTGTGGAGTGCGAGGGTGTATAATCCCCTGAATAAATTATACACGGATATTTAACCGTGTGCAATTCCTGAGAGCTACACGGATCATTACATAAACAACCGTGGTCAATTCCTTGCCAAGTGGCGGTCTCCAAACCCGAGCTACACGGATCAGTACATAATTAACCGTGTCCAATTCCTTGCCAAGTGGCGCTCTCCAAAGCCGAGCTACACGGATCACTACATAAACAACCGTGTCCAATTCCTTGCCAAGTGGCGCTCTCCAAAGCCGAGCTACACGGATCACTACATAAACAACCGTGTACGATGTCTCTGTCTACACGGACTTTTAGGTTAATATCCGTGTCGACATAGTTATTCTGCACGGCTCATTACATAAACAACCGTGTACATTAGTTGAGATCTATACACGGATATTTAACTAAAAGGCCGTGTACGATCATGTTTCTACACGGATGTCTATCAAAATATCCGTGTAGAATAACTATTTCTACACGGATCATTACATAAGCAGCCGTGTAGCTATCTTATATTTTTATTTGCTCTTTATTTGGCTTTCCACACGGACTTTTGTGAAACATTCGTGTAGAATGGTTATATTTTTTTCAATTTTTATTTTTTGTTTTGGCTAGCCTCCAGTTTGCTAGCCATTAAAAATCAATTCCAAACAAAGAATTTCCAATATATCAGAATACAACCCCTAAACAAAATTCATGTACACTAAATATATCAAAAATTAATGCACACAAAATTATACAAATCCTTATTCTGGTTTACAAAATTCATTTTGAAACCACTTTGCCCACATACATCTAAAATAATCTATATCTTCATTGCTGTAATGCCCTGCCTTCTCGTTCGATTTATGCTGCCAAAAATTCAAAATATGTAGGTTATTAGAAAAATACAATATAATAACTGCATCTCTGTTTTGCTTTATAAAAATAAATATTGTAATTATAACAATGCAACTAATAAAACAAATTTAGTAGAATAAAATATTAGAGGAAATCAATATTAATTATATGGACAAGTCAAGACAAACATATGAATTACATACCGGATAATTTGGCCACTCGAATTGTAAGCGTTCAACAAAGTGATACATAAAAATCATCGTGTAATAACCGCATTCCCAACCCTGAAACTGTTGCGGGCACTGAAATTTTCATTTAGCGGCCTATGTTAGAATGACAATTAATTTTTGAACAAAAAATATGAAATTATAAAAATTATAGTGCATGTGCTCACCGGCTGCCACCTGAAACACAACTTATTTTTACGCTTCGGAATCGTGCTTTGCCTTCCTCCATCTTTAAGATATTTCAGAAAAGCCCTTACAAAATTGAGTGAATGTAATTAGCAATTCCACAATTTGTTATATGTAATTGGGAAAAAATCAAACCAAGTGAATTACTATTGCTTACTTTCTTATTGGAATGCAGATCTTTTTGGATTGCTGAGGAATGATGCCCGGTCCGGGATATGAAGAATCCATGAGGAAAACCAAATTCTCAAGTGGCACAATCACAATCAAACACCAGTGGCCACTCTGGTGGTATGGCACGAGAATAAATTTCTTATTCTCCGAAACAGCCTTATGCATCGCTGAATGCATGTACTGGACAGTATCTTCCTCCTGATATTTCACCATCGTACCACTAGTAAAAGCGGGGTCCAAGAATGCACAGGAGTTCACCCTATCTTTCCCATGAGCCACAGACTGTTTTCGTTGTATCATCCTGAAAAATCATCATTTCACATTAGAATATATATTTGAGTGCTATACACATGATATATATGATTTTTTGGTCACTAACATGACGAAAACGGTGAGGACTCCCACATCGAGCCATTTATCGCTTGATGAGGCATGTAGAAAGTCCTTGAATTCTTTGAAAGGCAGCACGACCGTCCTGCCTTTGTGTAGGAGAACCTCGGGGGGGATTTCGAAGATTACGTCCTCCATATCAGCTGGTGCCTTAACTAGGCAGGCGTGGAGATTCCGCAAATCCTCGGGCAAACGACTAACCTCTTTTTCAGAGAGCCCCGTACGGTCTACTGGGGCATCCGCTGGCGCAGCCGCTGGCGCTTCCGCTGGTGCCGCCGCTGGCGCAGCAGGAGATTCTTGCGCATCAGCCCCGACTACTACTTCCAAGCCTTGCCGTACCGGTGACAAAGCTTCGTCCGCAGCGTTTCCAACGCCTCTTCGGGTCTGTATCAGATTTCGAACCTTTTTTCAAGTATTTCAAAATAATCATTTGAACGTAACATAAGATATCCGTGTTTTATTTAGAGATTACCTGATCCAAAATAATCTGACACTTGGGCCATTGGACAATCGCCTTTGCACGGGCATCATCAAGCACCAGCAATTCGTCAGTAGGGACAGGAAGAGGTATGCGGGCAGCCCAATCGGCCACAATCATGTCAACCGTTACGGGGAGATGGTTGGGCCTTAGCTGAGAACCGGCTGGAGGATGTACAATGCCCTTAGCAATGGTCAGAGGAGTTTTATCGTGCCACATGACGAGGTCGCATGATGTGGCCTCCTGCAATAATTATCAGCAATTAGTTAATGAACAAGTCAAAATTAAGGGTAGATTATGAACAAGTAGTGATTACCTGTAGATTGTCCAACACGCCCAGAACTTCGGTCCCGGATGTTTGACTGCTTCGCTGAAATTCCGGCGAAACGGGAGGTTGTTGCTCGGATTGCTGCGTCAGAGATGTAATATGGTTGATCCACCTTGATTCGAATTCAGCAATCCTTCCATCGTACTCCGTTCTGAACTCCTCGCATACCTCCTTCCGTGCTAACTTTGGCACGCGGTCTTCTTTTTGGTTTTGGTCCGTCGTATACATCCTTCCAGCCACAGTAGACTGAGACACCCCTAACTCGACCCGTGTGTTCTTTAGCCCCGAGTGCTGCGGACAAGGAATCATCCACTCTTTCGACAGTCATGGAGCCCGAATTTACCTCCTCCTCCACATCCAACTGTTTAAAAAAAAAATTAGTTATAGAAAAAGACAAAGTAATGTATACGAAGTTACCACAAAGACTCTTACCATTTTCTGAGCCACGGGTTGCACGTCACTTGGGAGTACTATCGTCCCGTCAGCGGTTACCTCAGATCTTCCCATGAGCCAGCATTGGGCCCTAGGATTTTGGATCCTAACCACAGGTGAGTCAGAATGTTTGTTTTGGTCCAGTACCTTAGCCCATTCGGCCGACTTACCCTCGTAACCACCTGACCCTAATTTGTGAGGGTACTTGTTCAATTTCGCGATCCTCCTGCCCTCGTCACTTTTTACCTTCACACATCAAGGCACATCAATTAGTTAGTTTAAGGAAGATAAGTACATATCGAGAAAGAACAGAGAGAAAGTTAATTGGCTGAATTTATATACCTTGAACTCTTCTGTGGACTTCAAAGCTTGAAACGCCTCCCAGTCCTCTTGTTTCAGCCATTTATAGTAGCCTACCGGATTTCTCCCTTCCTCCATGAAAACCGTCTTCAACGTGCTCTTGAATTGCTTCCAAGCTTCATTCATTTTCCTCAGAGTCTTTTTCTTTTTCGCGGACTTTGGGTCGTCATCCTGGATGTTCCAATGAGCCTGCATGATTGACAACAAAATTACTGCATGTAAGTTCATTCAAGTTTTCAGGTCAGGTATAGACATATATAACTTGCACTTAACCAAAGTACGGGGAATAAGTAGCTTGAAAATAATTTGTGTTTCACTTGCTCTACCAAATTGTTTTCTGTATATTAGGAAACTTTGGGGCACAACCTATGTCACTACCTACATGCAATCTAACCTTTATGACCAAATCAAAGTGAAATAATGTGTTGTATTTAGCTGAGTTTGTTAGTGATATTTCTTTGCTGATTTTGCTATCTGTCATGATAATAGTGTAGGGCACCAGAATTGGGTCAAGGTGTCTGGCGATTACCTTACCTTTCCTGGTGGCGGTACCCAGTTCAAGCATGGTGCACTACACTAGCTACATTGATTAATTTCATTCAGCAGGTAATATATATTTGGTTTTGAATTTTTCTCTGTATATATAACTGCTAAATGATAGAATTTGGGATATAGTCCTACAAAGCAAGAATTATCACCTACACCCCTAGAAATATACCAAAGGTTAAGA
>JAJGRX010001073.1:0-237232 GCA_025461125.1 Carex kokanica
AGGTCTCAATACAGGGAATTCTCATAGGCGGCTGTATGCTGAAATACTCTAAATTAGAGGGTGGCCGAAATTCAATAAAATGAAAACGAGAAGTAACACAGGGACTTCACGGATGGGGCTGTATGAGCGGATACACCAAAATACGGAGTGAACAAAAATTACGAGGAAAAAGAAAAAGGGCCTCAATACAGGGAATTCTCATAGGCGGCTGTATGACAAATACTCCAAATTACAGGGTGGCCGAAATTCAAAAAAATGAAAACGAGAAGTAACGTAGGGACTTCACGGATGCGGATGTATGCGGGGATACACCAAAATACGGAGTGAACAAAAATTACCTGGAAAAAGAAAAAGGTCTCAAAAAAGGGAATTCTCATAGGCAGCTGTATGCTGATATACTCCAAATTACAGGGTGGCCGAAATTCAAAAAAATGAAAACGAGAAGTAACGAATGGACTTCACGGATGCGGATGTATGCGGGGATACACCAAAATACGGAGTGAACAAAAATTACGAGGAAAAAGAAAAAGGTCTCAAAACAGGAAATTCTCATAGGCGGGTATGCTGAAATACTCCAAATTACAGGGGTGGCCGAAATTCAAAAAAATGAAAACGAGAAGTAACACAGGGACATCACAGATGCGGCTGTATGCGCCGATACACGAAAATACGGAGTGAACAAAAATTACCAGGAAAAAGAAAAAGGGCCTCCATACAGGGAATTATCATAGGCGGCTGTATGCTGAAATACTCCAAATTACATGGTAGCCGAAATTCAAAAAAAGCAAAACGAGAAGTAACACAGGCACTTCACTGATGCGGCTGTATGCGGGGATACTCCAAAATACGGAGTGAACAAAAATTACCAGGAAAAAGAAAAAGGGCCTCCATACAGGAAATTCTCATAGGCGGCTGTATGATCAAATACTCCAAATTACAGGGTGGCCGAAATTCAAAAAAATGAAATCGAGAAGTAACGCAGGGACTTCACGGATGGAGCTGTATGCGGGGATACACCAAAATACGGAGTGAACAAAAATTACGCGAAAAAAAGAAAAAGGCCCTCAATACAGGGAATTCTCATAGGCGGCTGTATGATCAAATACTCCAAATTACAGGGTGGCCGAAATTCAAAAAAATGAAAACCGAGAAGTAACGCAGGGACTTCCCGGATGGGGCTGTATGCGGGGATACACCAAAATACGGAGTCAACAAAAATTACGAGGAAAAAGAAAAAGGTCTCAAAACAAGGAATTCTCATAGGCGGCTGTATGCTGAAATACTCCAAATTACAGGGAGGCCGAAATTCAAAAAAATTAAAACAAGAAGTACCACAGGGACTTCACGGATGCGGCTGTATGCGGGGATACACCAAAATACGGAGTGAACAAAAATTACCAGGAAAAAGAAAAAGGTCTCAATAGAGGGAATTCTCATAGGCGGCTGTATGCTGAAATACTCCAAATTACAAGGTAGCCGAAATTCAAAAAAAGCAAAACGAGAAGTAACACAGGCACTTCACTGATGCGGCTGTATGCGGGGATACTCCAAAATACGGAGTGAACAAAAATTACCAGGAAAAAGAAAAAGGGCCTCCATACAGGGAATTCTCATAGGCGGCTGTATGATCAAATACTCCAAATTACAGGGTGGCCGAAATTCAAAAAAATGAAATCGAGAAGTAACGCAGGGACTTCACGGATGGACCTGTATGCGGGGATACACCAAAATACGGAGTGAACAAAAATTACGAGGAAAAAGAAAAAGGTCTCAAAACAGGGAATTCTCATAGGCGGCTGTATGCTGAAATAATTCAAATTACAGGGTGGCCGAAATTCAAAAAAATAAAAACGAGAAGTAACGCAGGGACTTCACGGTTGCGGATGTATGCGGGGATACACCAAAATACGGAGTGAACAAAAATTACCTGGAAAAAGAAAAAGGTCTCAAAAAAGGGAATTCTCATATGCGGCTGTATGCTGATATACTCCAAATTACAGGGTGGCCGAAATTCAAAAAAATGAAAACGAGAAGTAACACAGGGACTTCACTGATGCGGCTGTATGCCGGGATACTCCAAAATACGGAGTGAACAAAAATTACCAGGAAAAAGAAAAAGGGCCTCCATACAGGGAATTCTCATAGGCGGCTGTATGATCAAATACTCCAAATTACAGGGTGCCCAAAATTCAAAAAAATGAAATCGAGAAGTAACGCAGGGACTTCACGGATGGAGCTGTATGCGGGGATACACCAAAATACGGAGTGAACAAAAATTACGAGGAAAAAGAAAAAGGTCTCAAAACAGGAAATTCTCATAGGCGTATGCTGAAATACTTCAAATTACAGGGTGGCCGAAATTCAAAAAAATAAAAACGAGAAGTAACACAGGGAATTCACGGATGGGGTTCTATGCGAGGATACACCAAAATACGGAGTGAACAAAAATTACGAGGAAAAAGAAAAAGGTCTCAATACAGGGAATTCTCATAGGCGGCTGTGTGCCGAAATACTCCAAATTACTGGGACGCCGAAATTCAAAAAAATGAAAATGAGAAGTAACACAGGGACTTCACGAATGCGGCTGTATGCGGGGATCCACCAAAATACGGAGTGAACAAAACTTACCAGGAAAAATAAAAAGGGCCTCAATATAGGGAATTCTCATAGGCGGCTGTATGCTGAAATACTCCAAATTACAGGGTAGCCGAAAATCAATAAAATGAAAACGAGAAGTAACACAGGGACTTCACGGATGCGGCTGTATGCGGGGATACACCAAAATAAGGAGTGAACAAAAATTACGTGGAAAAAGAAAAAGGGCCTCAATACAGGGAATTCTCATAGGCGGCTGTATGATCAAATACTCCAAATTACAGGGTGGCCGAAATTCAAAAAAATGAAAACGAGAAGTAACGCAAGGACTTCACGGATGGGGCCATATGCGGGGATACACCAAAATACGGAGTGAACAAAAATTACGAGGAAAAAGAAAAAGGTCTCAAAATAGGGAATTCTCATAGGCGGCTGTATGCTGAAATACTCCAAATTACAGGGTGGCCGAAATTCAAAAAAATGAAAACGAGAAGTAACACAGGGACTTCACGGATGGGGCTCTCTGCGGGGATACACCAAAATACGGAGTGAATAAAAATTACGAGGAAAAAGAAAGAGGTCTCAATACAGGGAATTCTCATAGGCGGCTGTATGCCGAAATTCAAAAAAATGAAAATGAGAAGTACCACAGGGACTTCACGGATGCGGCTGTATGCGGGGATACACCAAAATACGGAGTGAACCAAAATTACCCGGAAAAAGAAAAAGGTCTCAATACAGGGAATTCTCATAGGCGGCTGTATGCTGAAATACTCCAAATTAGAGGGTGGCCGAAATTCAATAAAATGAAAACGAGAAGTAACACAGGGACTTCACGGATGGGGCTGTATGAGCGGATACACCAAAATACGGAGTGAACAAAAATTACGAGGAAAAAGAAAAAAGGGCCTAAATACAGGGAATTCTCATAGGCGGCTGTATGACAAATACTCCAAATTACAGGGTGGCCGAAATTCAAAAAAATGAAAACGAGAAGTAACGTAGGGACTTCACGGATGCGGATGTATGCGGGGATACACCAAAATACGGAGTGAACAAAAATTACCTGGAAAAAGAAAAAGGTCTCAAAAAAGGGAATTCTCATAGGCAGCTGTATGCTGATATACTCCAAATTACAGGGTGGCCGAAATTCAAAAAAATGAAAACGAGAAGTAACGAAGGGACTTCACGGATGCGGATGTATGCGGGGATACACCAAAATACGGAGTGAACAAAAATTACGAGGAAAAAGAAAAAGGTCTCAAAACAGGTAATTCTCATAGGCGGGTATGCTGAAATACTCCAAATTACAGGGTGGCCGAAATTCAAAAAAATGAAAACGAGAAGTAACACAGGGACATCACAGATGCGGCTGTATGCGCCGATACACGAAAATACGGAGTGAACAAAAATTACCAGGAAAAAGAAAAAGGGCCTCCATACAGGGAATTATCATAGGCGGCTGTATGCTGAAATACTCCAAATTACATGGTAGCCGAAATTCAAAAAAAGCAAAACGAGAAGTAACACAGGCACTTCACTGATGCGGCTGTATGCGGGGATACTCCAAAATACGGAGTGAACAAAAATTACCAGGAAAAAGAAAAAGGGCCTCCATACAGGAAATTCTCATAGGCGGCTGTATGATCAAATACTCCAAATTACAGGGTGGCCGAAATTCAAAAAAATGAAATCGAGAAGTAACGCAGGGACTTCACGGATGGAGCTGTATGCGGGGATACACCAAAATACGGAGTGAACAAAAATTACGCGAAAAAAGAAAAAGGCCCTCAATACAGGGAATTCTCATAGGCGGCTTTATGATCAAATACTCCAAATTACAGGGTGGCCGAAATTCAAAAAAATGAAAACGAGAAGTAACGCAGGGACTTCCCGGATGGGGCTGTATGCGGGGATACACCAAAATACGGAGTCAACAAAAATTACGAGGAAAAAGAAAAAGGTCTCAAAACAAGGAATTCTCATAGGCGGCTGTATGCTGAAATACTCCAAATTACAGGGTGGCCGAAATTCAAAAAAATGAAAACGAGAAGTAACACAGGGACTTCACGGATGCGGGTGTATGCGGGGATACACCAAAATACGGAGTGAACCAAAATTACGAGGAAAAAGAAAAAGGTCTCAAAACAGGGAATTCTCATAGGCGGCTGTATGCTGAAATACTCCAAATTACAGGGTGGTCGAAATTCAAAAAAATGAAAACGAGAAGTAACACAGGGAATTCACGGATGGGGCTCTATGCGGGGATAAACCAAAATACGGAGTGAATAAAAATTACAAGGAAAACGAAAGAGGTCTCAATACAGGGAATTGTCATAGGCGGCTGTATGCCGAAATTCAAAAAAATGAAAACGAGAAGTAACACAGGGACTTCACGGATGCGGCTGTATGCGGGGATACACCAAAATACGGAGTGAACCAAAATTACCAGGAAAAAGAAAAAGGTCTCAATACAGGGAATTCTCATAGGCGGCTGTATGCTGAAATACTCCAAATTAGAGGGTGGCCGAAATTCAATAAAATGAAAACGAGAAGTAACACAGGGACTTCACGGATGGGGCTGTATGAGCGGATACACCAAAATACGGAGTGAACAAAAATTACGAGGAAAAAGAAAAAGGGCCTCAATACAGGGAATTCTCATAGGCGGCTGTATGCTGAAATACTCCAAATTACAGGGTGGCCGAAATTCAAAAAAATGAAAACGAGAAGTAACGCAGGGACTTCACGGATGCGGATGTATGCGGGGATACACCAAAATACGGAGTGAACAAAAATTACCTGGAAAAAGAAAAAGGTCTCAAAAAAGGGAATTCTCATAGGCGGCTGTATGCTGATATACTCCAAATTACAGGGTGGCCGAAATTTAAAAAAATGAAATCGAGAAGTAACTCAGGGACTTCACGGATGCGGCTGTATGCGGGGATACACCAAAATACGGAGTGAACAAAAATTACCAGGAAAAAGAAAAAGGTCTCAAAACAGGGAATTCTCATAGGCGGCTGTATGCTGAAATACTCCAAATTACAGGGTGGCCGAAATTCAATAAAATGAAAACGAGAAGTAACACAGGGACTTCACGGATGCGGTTGTATGCGGGGATACACCAAAATACGGAGTGAACAAAAATTACGAGGAAAAAGAAAAATGTCTCAATACAGGGAATTCTCATAGGCGGCTGTATGCCGAAATACTCCAAATTACTGGGTGATCGAAATTCAATAAAATAAAAACGAGAAGTAACACAGGGACTTCACGGATGCGGCTGTACGCGGGGATACACCATAATACGGAGTGAACAAAACTACCAGGAAAAAAAAAAGGTCCTCAATACAGAGAATTCTCATATGCGGCTGTATGCGGAAATACTCCAAATTACAGGGTGGCCGAAATTCAAAAAAATGTAAAAGAGATGTAACATAGGGACTTCTCATATGCGGTTGTATGCGGGGATACACCAAAATACGGAGTGAACAAAAATAACAAGAAAAAAAAGGGCCTCAATATAGGGAATTCTAATAGGCGGATGTATGCTGAAATACTCCAAATTACAGGGTGGTCGAAATTCAATCAAATGAAAACGAGATGTAACAGAGGGACTTCTCATATGCGGCTGTATGCGGGGATAGACCAAAATACGGAGTAAACAAAAATTACTAGGAAAAAGAAAAATGCCTCAATACAGGTAATTTTCATAGGCGGCTTTATGCTAAAATTCTCCAAATTAAAGGGTGGCCAAAATTCAACAAAATGAAAATGAGATGTAACACATGGACTTCTCATATGCGGCTGTATGCGGGTATACACCAAAATACAAAGTGTACAAAAATTACCAGGAAAAAAAAAGGGCCTCAATACAGGGAATTCTCATTGACGGTTGTATGCTGAAATACTCCAAATTACAGGTTGGCTGAAATTCATTAAAATGATAACGAGATGTAACACAGGGACTTGTCATATGCGGCTGTATGCGGGCATACCCCAAAATACGGAGTGAACAAAAATTAACATGAAAAAGAAAAAGGGCCTCAATACAGGGTATTCTCATATGCGGTTGTATGCTGAAATACTCCAAATTACAGGCTGGCCGAAATTCAATAAAATGAAAACGAGTTTTAACACTGGGACTTCTCATATGCGGCTGTATGCGGGGATACCCCAAAATTCGGAGTGAACAAAAATTACCAGGAAAAAGAAAAAGGGCCTCAATACAGGGAATTCTCATAGGCGGCTGTATGCTGAAAAACTCCAGTTTACAGGGTGGCCGAAATTCAATAAAATGAAAACGAGATGTAACACTGGGACTTCTCATATGAGGCTGTATGCGGGGAAAACCAAATGCGGAGTGAACAAAACTTACCAGGAAAAAGAAAAAGGTCCTCAATACAGGGAATTCTCATAGGCGGCAGTATGCTGGGATACTCCAAATTACAGGGTGGCTGAAATTCAAAAAAATCAAAAAGATATGTTTAGCAGGGACTTCTCATAGGCGGCTGTTTGCTTGGATAGACCTAAATGCGGAGTGAACAAAAATTAACAAGAAAAAGAAAAATGGACTTAATACAAGGAATTTTCATAGGCGGCTGTATGCTGGGATACTCCAAATGACATGGTTGTCGAAATTTAAAAAAATCAAAATGTGATGGAACAAATGGACTTATCATAGGCGGCTGTATGGGGGATACACCAAAATGCGGAGTGAACAAAAATTCACAAGAAAAAGAAAAAGGGAATCAATACAGGAAATTCTAATAGGCGGCTGTATGCTGGTATACTCCGAATTACAGCGTGGCCGAAATTCCAAAAAATCAAAATGAGATGGAACACAGGGACTTCTCATAGGCGGCTGTATGCGGAGATGCACCCAAATGCGTGGTGAACAAAAATTAACAAGAAAAAGAAAAATCGACTCAATACAGGGAATACTCATACACGGCCGTATGCTAGGATACTCCAAATTACAGGATGGCTGAAATTCAAATAAATCAACATGAGATGGAACAGAGGTACTTCTCATAGGCGGCTGTATGCGGGGATATTCCCAAATGCGGAGTGAACAAAAATTAACAAGAAAAAAGAAGAAGGTACTCAATATAGTGAATTCTCATAGGCTGGGATGCACTAAATTACAGGGTGGCCGAAATTGAAAAAAATCAAAAGGAGATGTTTAGATGAGACTTATCATAGGCGGCTGTATGGGGGATACACCAAAATGCGGAGTGAATAAAAATTAACAAGAATTATAAAAAGAGACTCAATACAGGGAATTCTCATAGGCGGCTGTATGCTGGGATACTCCAAATTACAGGGTGGCCGAAATTCAAAAAAATCAAAATGAGATGGAACACAAGGACTTCTCATAGGCGGCTGCATGCGGCGATACAACCAAATGCGGATTGAACAAAAATTAACAAGAAAAAGAAAAAAAGGGACTCAATAAAGGGAATTCTCATAGGCGGATATATGCTGGGATACTCCAAATTATAGGGTGGCATATACTCTTGCGACCAAATTAGAGTAAGGAAAAATACACGGATTGAGATATATTCATCGGCGAGTGGGCATATACTCTTGCGAGTTAATGCTCGATGTCCCTGATATCGTGTATCGTTTGTTGCCACAATGTCTCTGGGCATCGTGAATCATTGGCTCCCTGCCCACCGTCCTTGGACTAATATCTTGTGGGACCTTGAGTCCGATTAGCACAGCACGGGGTGTACACATGTTTTATCCGTACTATTATATTAAACTCTGTACACACAGTACCTCGGTATTGGACTCCGAATTGGATATATATTCTATTCTCTTTGTATTTTGTTTTGGGAAATTTTGCATGCTGTCATAATAGGATAATCGCATCATGTCATATATTATATGTATTTTTCTTTGGTAGATAAATATAATAGGTTGATTATATTTAAGCATGTGCATTTAAAAGTACGAATTACCGAATTTTACTTAAATTACCATTAAATGTGCTTTGACCAAAGAGGATCCCTGAAAGGGCAATTCTGGGTCACATACTGGGCGATTAGTCGCTCACCCCACACGTTGTTTTCGTGGGTTTTAGATACAGAGACTGGCGTACCGCAGCTAGGGATGCCAGGAGCTGTCCCTGAGGACTGTGCCGCTTGATGTTTGTTTATAGGACCCCATTTTTTATTAGGATTAGGAGTCCGATGATTTTTGTTTATACATCGGTCTCGTTAGATTATGTATCCCTTTCATTAGCTTGTGTTTTATTTTATGATGTGGATTGTATGGACTCGTATATGTTTATGTTTATTTAGTGATGTATGACTGATGCTTATTTATATCATTTCGCTTCCGCTGTTTTTGTTGATTATTGTATTTGATTAGCCTTGCGTGTTTAGAGATAATTAAACACAAGACGGGGACTGATCACACCCTAAATTCGAAAATTCTGGTTTGGGGTGTGACAGGTAGCACATGAAAGACAACTAGTACAAGATGAAAGACAACCAGTAGAATGTGAAAGACAACTAGTAGAACATGAAAGACAACCAGTACAAAGCAATAGACAATCAGAAGAATATTAAATACAAGTAAAGGTAGAAGAAATACAAGTAGAAGAAAGTAAAGACAACCAGTAGAACATGACAAACAAACAGTAGAACATGAAAGATAGATA
This sequence comes from Carex kokanica, assembly GCA_025461125.1. Taxonomy (NCBI): domain Eukaryota; kingdom Viridiplantae; phylum Streptophyta; class Magnoliopsida; order Poales; family Cyperaceae; genus Carex; species Carex kokanica. Next base: position 9,269 of record JAJGRX010001073.1, read on the forward strand.
GTGGAAGATGAAAGACAACATGAAGAACTCGAAAGACAACTAGTAGAACATGAAAGGCCACCAGTACAACGTAAAAGAAAGACAACCGGTAGAACATGAAAGACAAACCGTAGAACACAAAAGACAATCGGTTGTAGATGAAAGACAACATGAAGAATATGAAAAATAACCAGTACAAGATGAAAGACAACCAGAAGAAGATGAAATACAACCAGTAGAAGTTGACGTACAACCAGTAGTACATGAAAGACAACTAATTGAATGTCAAAAACAACCAGTACAAGATTAAAGACAACTTGTAGAAGTTGAAATACAACCAGTAGTACATGAAAGACGACTAGTAGAACGTGCAAGACTACAAGTATTACATGAAAGACAACCGGTAGAACTTGAAAAACAACCAGTAGAACATGAAAAAGAACCAGTAGAAAAAGAATGACAACAAAAAGAACATTAAAGATAACTAGTAGAAAATGAGACGAATAGTAGATCGTAAAAGAGAACAAGTATACATGAAAGTCAATACAAGGTAAAAGATAACTAGAAGAATATAAAATACAACTAGAGGTAGAAGAAATACAACTAGAAGAAAATGAAATACAATCGGTAGAACATGAAAGACAAATAGAAGCAGATATAATATAGTATATGAAAGATAACCAGTAGAATGTGAAAGCCAACCAGAAGATGAAATACAACCAGTAGTAGATGAAAAACTACTAGTAGAACATGAAAGACAACTAGTAAAACATGAAAGACATCTTGTACAAGATGAAAGACAACTATAGGTGGGAGAAATACAACTAGAAGAAAATGAAAAAAACCGCTAGAACATGAAAAACAACTAGTAGATGACGAATGACAATAAGAAGAACATGGAAAACAACTAGTACAACATGACAGACCACTAGAAGAGGATGACATACAACCAGTAATAGATGAAAGACAACCAGTACAAGGTAAAACACAACTAGAAGATTAAATAGAACTAGAGATATAACAAATACAACTAGAAGAAGATTTAGTACAACCGGCAGAACATGAAAAACAAATAGTAGAATATGAAATACAACCGGTAGAAGATGAAAGACAAATAGTAGAACATGAAAAACTAGAAGAAAATACAACTAGAGGTAGAAGAAATACAGCTAGAGGTAGGAGAAATACAACTAGAAGAAAATGAAAAAAACCGGTAGAACATGAAAAACAACTAGTAGACAATGAACAACAATAAGAAGAACATGGAAAACAACTAGTACAACATGACAGACCACTAGAAGAAGATGACATACAACCAGTAATAGATGAAAGACAATCAGTACAAGGTAAAACACAACTAGAAGAAGATTAAATAGAACTAGAGATAGAGCAAATACAACTAGAAGAAGATTTAATACAACCGACAGAACATGAAAAACAAATAGTAGAATATGAAATACAACCGGTAGAAGATGAAAGACAAATAGTAGAACATGAAAAACTAGAAGAAAATACATCTAGAGGTAGAAGAAATACAGCTAGAGGTAGAAGGAATACAACTAGAAGAAAATGAAAAACAAACTGTAGAACATGACGACAAACAGTAGACAATGAAATAAGAAGAACATGAAAAACAACTTGAAGAACATGAAATCCAACTAGTAGAAGAAATACAGCTAGAGGAGAAGGAATACAACTCGGAGAAAATGAAAAACAAACTGTAGAACATGACGACAACCAGTAGACAATGAACAACAATAAGAAGAACATGAAAAACAACAAGAAGAAGATGAAATCCAACTAGTGGAAGATGACATACAACCAGTTGTAGATGAAAGACAGAAAGTTGAACCTAAAAGACAATTAGAAGAATATTAAATACAACCCGTAGAATATGAAAGACAACAAGTAGTACATGAAAGACAACCAGTAGTACATGAAAGACAACCAGTACAAAGTAAAAGACAACTAGAAGAGGATTAAATACATCTAGAGGTAGAAAAATAATAACTAGAAGAAAATGAAAGACAACGGTAGAACATGAAAAACAACCAGTAGATGATGAAACACAACATGAAGAACACAAAAGACAACTAGTAGAACATGAAAGACCAAGTACAGGGTAAAAGACAATAGAAGAAGATTAAATACAACTAGAGGTAGAAATATAACTAGAAGAAAATGAAAGACAACCGGTAGAATATGAATGACAACCGGTAGAATATGAAAGACAACTAGTGGAACATAAAATACAATATGAAAGACAACTAGTAAAAGATGAAATCCAGCTAGTAGATGAAAAACAACTAGAAGAAGATAAAATACAACTAGAAGAAAATGAAAGACAATCGGTAGAACATGAAAGACAAATAGTAGAACATGAAGACAACTAGAAGAAGATGAAATATAGTATATGAAAGATAACCACTAGAATGTGAAAGCCAACCAGAAGATGAAATACAACCAGTAGGAGATGAAAAACTACTAGTAGAACATGAAAGACAACTAGTAAAACATGAAAGACATCTTGTACAAGATGAAAGACTATTAGTTGAAGATGAAAAACAACTAGTAAAACATCAAAGGCCCAGTACAAGGTAAAAGATAACTACAAGAAGACAAAAGACAGATATAGGTGGGAGAAATACAACTAGAAGCAAATGAAAAAAAAACCGGTAGAACTTGAAAAACAACTAGTAGATGACGAATGACAATAAGAATAACATGGAAAACAACTAGTACAACATGAAGGACCACTAGAAGAAGATGACATACAATCAGTAATAGATGAAAGAAACCAGTACAAGGTAAAACACAACTAGAAGAATATTAAATAGAACTAGAGATATAACAAATACAACTAGAAATTTAATACAACCAGTAGAACATGAAAAATAAATAGTAGAATATGAAATACAACCGGTAGAACATGAAAGACAAATAGTAGAACATGAAAAACTAGAAGAAAATACAACTAGAGGTAGAAGAAATACAGCTAGAGGTAGAAGGAATACAACTAGAAGAAAATGAAAAACAAACTGTAGAACTTGACGACAACCAGTAGACAATGAACAACAATAAGAAGAACATGAAAAACAACTAGAAGAAGATGAAATCCAACTAGTAGAAGATGACATACAACCAGTAGTAGATGAAAGACAGAAAGTTGAACGTGAAAGACAACTAGAAGAATATTAAATACAACCCGTAGAATATGAAAGAAAACTAGTAGAACATGAAAGCCAACAAGTAGTACATGAAAGACAACCAGTACAAAGTAAAAGACAACTAGAAGATGATTAAATACAACTAGAGGTAGAAAAATAATAACTAGAAGAAAATGAAAGACAACGGTAGAACATGAAAGATAAATAGTAGAATATGAAAGACAACCGGTAGAATATGAAAGATAAATAGTAGTATATGAAGGACAACCGGTAGAATATGAAAGACAACTAGTGAAGCATAAAAGACAACTACTTGAACATGAAAGACAACAAATACATTATGAAAGACAACTAGTAAAAGAAGAAGATGACATACAACTAGTAGTAGATGAAAAACAACTAGATGAAGATTAAATACAACTAGAGGTAGAAGAAATGCAACTAGAAGAAAATGAAAGACAACTGGTATAACATGAAAAACAAACTGTAAAACATGAGGACAACCAGTAGAAGATGACAAACAACAAGAAGAACATGAAAGACAACTAGTAGAACATGAAATACATCAAATACAATATGAAAGACAACTAGAAGAAAATCATACAACCAGCTGTAGATGAAAGACAAGTATTACAAGGTAAAAGACAACTAGAAGAAGATTAAATATAGCTAGAGGTAGAAGAAATACAACAAGAAGAAAATGAAAAACAAACTGTTGAACATGAAAGAAAACCAGTACAAGATAAAAGACAACTAGAAGATAATGAAATACAACTAGTCTTATATGAAAAACAACCAGTAGAATGTAAAAGACAACCAGTAGAACATGAAAGACAACCAGTATATGGTAAAAGACAACTAGAAGAAGACTAAATACAACTAGAGCTAGAAGAAAATACAATTAGAAGAAAATGAAAGACAAACCATAGAACACGAAAGACAATCGGTAGAAGATGAAAGACCAAATGAAGAACATGAAAGATAACGAGTACAAGATGAAAGACAACCAGAAGAAGATGAAATACAACCAGTAGTAGATGACGTACAACCAATAGTGGATGAAAGACAACCAGTACAAGATGAAAAGACAACTAGAAGAAGTTGAAATACAACCAGTAGTAGATTAAAGACGACTACTAGAACGTAAAAGACAACAAGTACTACATGAAAGACAACCAATACAAGGTAAAAGATAGAAGAAGATAAAATACAACAAGAGGTAGAAGAAATGCAACTAGAAGAAAATGAAAGACAACTAGTTGAAGATGACTTATAATCAGTATTAGATGACCGACAACCAGTAAAATGTGAAAGACAACAAGTAGTTGATGAAAGACAACTAGTAGAACGTGTAGACAACAAGTAGAACATTAAAGACAACCAGTACAAGGCAAAAGACAACTAAAAGAATTTAGAGGTAGAAGAAACACAAGTACAAGAAAAGTAAAGACAACAGGTAGAACATGAAAGACAAACTATAGAACATTAAAGGAAAACCGGTGGAAGATGAAAGACAACTAGTAGAACATGAAATACAACTAGTACGAGATGAAGGACTACTAGAAGAACATACAACCAGTAGTAGATTAAAGACAAGTAGTACAATGTAAAAGACAACTTGAAGAAGATTAAATACAACTAGAGGTAGAAGGAATACAACTAGAAGAAAATGAAAGACAACCGGTAGAATTTGAAAGACAACCACTAGAAGATGAAAGACAACAAATACAATATGAAAGATAACTAGAAGAAGAATAACGAAGGGGTTGATTGATCATTCGAATGATAAAAAAGTATCCATTTATTCTCCAATAATGCAATCTTCCCAATTAGTAGAAGGCAACATATAACCAGTAGTAGTTGAAAGTGAAAGACAATTAGAAGAAGATTAAATACAACCAGTAGTAGTTGAAAGTGAAAGACAATTAGAAGAAGATTAAATACAACCAGTAGAATATGAAAGAAAATTAGTAGAACATGAAAGACAACAAGTAGTACATGAAAGACAACCAGTAGTACATGAAAGACAACCAGTACAAGGTAAAAGACAACTAGAAGAAGATTAAATCCAACTAGAGGCAGAAGAAAAAGAAAGACAACTAGAAGAACATGAAAAACAAATAGTAGAACATGAAAGACAACCAGTAGAAGATGAGAGACAACATGAAGAACAAGAAAAACTACTAGTAGAACATGAAAGACCACCAGTACAAGGTAAAAGACAACTACAAGAAGATTAAATAAATCTAGAGGTAGAATAAATACAATTGGAAGAAAATGAAGGATAACCGGTAGAACATAAAAGACAAACAGTAGAACATTAAAGACAACCGGTAGAACATGAAAGACAACTAGTAAAACATGAAAGACAACTAGTACAAGATGAAAGCCAACTATAAGAAAATGACATACAACCAGTATTAGATGAAACACAACTAGTACAAGGTAAAAGACAACTAGAACAAGATTAAATACAACTAGAGGTAGAAGAAATACAACTGGAAGAAAATGAAAGACAACCGATAGAACATGAAAAATAAACTTAGAACATGAGGACAACCAGTAGAACATGAAAAACAACAAGAAGAACATGAAAGACAACAAAAACAATATGAAAGACAACTAGAACAAGATGAAATCCAAATAATAGAAGATGACCTACAACCAGTAGTAGATGAACATGACGAAAGACAACTAGTAGAACATGAAAGACCATCAGTACAAGGTAAAACATGAAAAACAAAGGTAAAACATGAGGACAACCAGTAAGAGATGACAAACAACAAGAAAAACACGAATGACAACTAGTAGAACATGAAAGACAACCATTACAAGGTAAAAGACAACTAGAAGAAGATTAAAATCAAATAGACGTTGAAGAAATACAACTAGAAGAAAAATGAAAGACAACCGGTAGAACATGAAAGATAAACAGTAGAACATGAAAGACAACCACTTGAAGATGAAAGACAACATGAAAAACACGAAAAACAACTAATAGAACATGAAAGACCCCAGTACAAGGTGAAAAACAACTAGAAGAAGATTAAATACAACTAGAGGTAGAAGAAATACAACTAGAAGAAAGTGAAAGACAATTGGTAGAACATGAAAGACAAACTTTAAAAAACATGAGGACAACCAGTAGAAAATGAAAAACAACATGAAGAACATGAAAGACAACTAGTAGAACGTGAAAGATTACCAGTACAAGCTGAAAGACAACTACAAAAAAGATGAATATAACCAGTAAGAGATGAAAAACAACTTTTACAAGGTAAAAGACAAGTAGAAGAAGATTAAATACAACTAGAGGTAAAAGAAATACAACTAGAAGAAAATGAAAGGGAACCAGTTGAACATTAAGGACAACCAGTAGAAGATGAAAAACTATAAGAAGAACATGAAAGACAACCAATACAATATGAAAGACAACTAGAAGAAGATCAAATCCAACTAGTAGAAGATGACATACAAGTAGTAGTAGATGAAAGACAACTAGTGAAACATGAAAGACTACTAAAGAAGATGAAAGATTACCGGTAGAAGATGAAAGACAACATGAAAAACACGAAAGACAACTAGTACAAGATAAAAGACAACCAGTAGAACATCAAAGACAACCAATAGAACATCAAAGACAACCAATCCATGATGAAAGACACCTAAAAGAAGTGAAATTCAACTAGTAGAATTTGAATACAATTTGAAGAGGATGAGATACAACCATTAGTAGAAGAAAGACAATATGTAGAACTTGAAAGACAACCAGTTAAACATGAAAAACAACTACTAGAAGATGAAAGACAACCAGTAGAACATGAAAGGCAATAATGTAAAAACAACTACTAGAAGATGAAAGACACGTTGTAGAACATAAAAGAAAACAGTACAAGATGAAAGACAACTACTAGAATATGAATGACAAGCAAAAGAAGATGAAAGACAACCCAGTAGAAGATGAAAGACAATTAGAAGAAGATTAAATACAACCAACAATAGATGAAAAACCACCAGTAGAACGTGAAAGGCAACTAGTGGAACCCAAAAGACAACCAATACAAGATGAATGATAACTAGATGAAGATGAAAAACATCTAGTAGAAGATGCAATATAACCAATAATAGATGAAAGACAACCTATAAAACGTGAATGACAAAGAAGATGAAAAACAACTAGTAGAAGATGAAAGACAACTAGAAGAGATGAAATACAACTTGAAGAAGATAAAATGCAACCAGTAGTAGATGAAAGACAATCTGTAGGACATGAAAGACAACTAATAGAACATGAAAAACAACCAATATAAGATGAAAGACAACTAGAAGAAGATGAAAAATAACTACTATAAGTGTAAACATAACTAGTAGAACATAAGAGACTACCAATACAAGATTAAAGACAACTATTATAATAGGATTAAAACTAGAAGAAAATGAAATACAACCTATAATAGATGAAAGACAACCAGTAGAACATAGACAACTAGTACAAGATGAAAAACAACTAGAAAAATATGAAATACAACCAATAGTAGATGAAAGACAACTAGTAGAACGTGAATAAAAACCAGTAGAACATGGAAGAGATGTAAAACAACTATTAGAAGAGCCTATTAGTAGATGAAAGACAACTAGAAGAAAATAAAATACAACCAGTATTAGATGAAAGACAACCAGTAGAACTTGAAAACAACTAGTAAAATGTGAAAGACAACTAGTATAAGATTGATGACAACTAGAAGAAGATGAAAAACAACTAGTAGAAGATGAAAACAACTATTAGTAGATGTAAGACAACTACAAGAAAATCAAAGACAACCAGTAGAACATCAAAGATTTTATCAAAGACAACTAATACAATGTGAAGGACAACCAATAGAATATGAAAGGCAGCCAGTACAAATGAAATACCCCTTGTGCCCGCACGGGCACCTGCACAAACTTCACCTCATTCTGTGCTACCCCCTCTGGTCACATAGATGGTGATGAGTCCAAAATGTACTACTTTTAACGTTTATAAAACCTAATTTCTCCTTACGTTCAGATCACAAGAGCATGATCCTACCGTGTAGTTTGATTGGGGTGTCGATCAACAGGGATATTGTATTATATTTTAAACAATTTTCACTAGTCAAGGTTATCGGGTTTTAGAAAGTTTGAGGTGGTGGTGATAAATGAAGTTAAGGTATTATAGCTAGTAAAGGTTAAACAGTAGATAGAGAGCCTCTAGGGTTCAGGTTTCATGTCATTCTTAATCATGTAAGTACAAGTTTCGACGTCTCTCTATGTTGCATGCGACACTGTCACTGCCGCATGCGGCCTAGATTGCCCCACAGCTACCCCGCATGTGGCACTGTCAAAAACTACCTGCAAGGCATGCTAGGTGTTTTTTTATGGGTGAATTTCACGTATACCCCTCAAAATCTTCAAAATTACGTATTTCCCCTCTAAACTTTGAAATTACGCATTTCCCCCTCTAAACTTCAAAAACTCACAAATTTACCCATTTTATTATCTTTTATATTAAAACTCATTCTACATTTATAAAATATCCATTTTACCCTTTATTAAAACATATAAAGCCCATCATACTCAAATTTGAATTTGAGCGGTTCATCTTCCGAACGAACTGCTTTTAGATCTGTGCACGCAAGATCGACACAAATCTTGATGCGAACACACACGCATATTGAAGTGACATATACAGATCTCAATGCAATGCATGTGGATCGGAATTGCTTTAAGATCCATGCATGCTAGATCAGCACGAATATTGAAGTGATGCACATAGATCTTAATGCGATGCTCGCGGATCGGGCGGTAGAGCCTTCAGATTCAAATAAAGGGTAAAATGAGTATTTAAAAATTTTAGAATGAGTTTTAATATAAAGGACAATAAAATGGGTAAATTTGTGAGTTTTTGAAGTTCAGAGGGGGAAATACGTAATTTCAAAATTTAGAGGGGGAAATACATAATTTTGAAGTTTTTGAGGGGTATACGTGAAATTTCCTCTTGTTTATGCGATTTGAAAGGTTTTCTGATCTTGCGATCGGCATTTGGGCTATCAAGACTAAAGTATTTTAGGTACGTAATTATATTATTTCCCTATACTACCCTGTAGTTGAAATATCCCAAGGACCCTACTTAATCTAAGTGCTTTCTAATGTTATTTAAAGTACAATTTATGTTATCCTGCCAAGGGAGCCCACTGGGTTTTAACCCTAGTCTTTGAACTGTTGCCAAGCCTTGTTAGCTGAAGTGTGTAGTACGCATTATCATTCTCACACAATAATGCAACAACTTAACACCTATTGGTATGTGGAGATCATTGGCATATAGTAGATAAAACTATGTATGCAAGGATACAATAAAAAGGAATTTAAAGTGCAAAAGAAAACTCAAACCATAACATAAACAAAACATAAACATATAGTAAAACATAATTAAGAATTCAAGTACAACCCAATATAAGATGGAAGAACCTCTGTCTCTTTAGATGATGTCTTCTTCTCTTACTTGGCTTCTAATGGCTACCCTTCTCTCTCTAAGTAACTCTCTAACCTAACCTAACAATGAGGATTGCTAGCTACAATTCTGGACTTGACACAATTAAACACGCACAACTAAATCATATTACAAGAGGGGTATTTATAGACTTCCTAAATGAGAGGTGGAGCAGTGGAAGTAGTGGGGAACGTGGGGTCCACCCATGATTGGATAGATGAAGCCAAAAATAGCTTGGCTCTTAAGAAAATGCGTCCTTTTAGAAGGCCCATTAGAGAAAGCATATTTTTAGGACAGTCCACAGATCATGCGGCCTCAGGGTATGCCGTAGAGATTCCTGACTTAGTAGATTTTCTTGTATTTTCATCATTTCGCATGTTGTGCACTTTGTGTGAGGTGTTGCATGCTCCATGTAATGTCAAATTTTGACGCCTTATTCAGAAATCACCTAAATATGATACTTTTGCTATGTTTTTGCCCTAAATATGCAACTTTCTCAAAAACCTGCCAAAAATACCTAAAAACACGTTTACGGTAAATAAATCGGGAAAATTGCTACTTTGCATTCGCTTTTCGCCATTTTTCGAAAGAAAAAATAATGATTTTCGTTATATGTTTTGGCCTCATTAGATGGATGCATCACTCAGACAAAAGAAGGTCAAATTCAACAGACACAAAGTGCGACCCCAGTCCATTTTGTACGACTGCATAAACTACAAATTCTCAGCGCGACATATTTCGTGCTACCACCTAGGATCGCACGAAGGCCGCACAATGGGCCGCACCAGCCGCAATTTCTCAGGATTTCTTGCCTTAATGATGCAATCCTTGCCCGGTTCACTTCCAGATTCTATCTGATTGTTTCCCAAAGCCACAAACATGACTATAAAATAGGAGATAACCTGCAGGAGAAGGACATCTCCCCATTGGGGATTCACATCAAGCCACCTTCCATTACACATATCTCTTCCATTGAACCTTAGCACCTCTTCCTCCATCATTTTCTCATCCTTCTCAAGTGAATTCAAGGCGGCGAAGCGTAGGCGAACTTGACGACTTTCAAGGAGACTTTGCCAAGAAGAACCCAGGCGTAGCTTGGGAACTGGTGTATTCTATTTCCCTTTATTATTTACTCATTTTATTTGTGTTGTTTACTTTACTTTATCATTGATGTTTTTGTTATTGCACCCATGAGAGGCTAGTTTTCTCTCTAGGGGCTTAGGTTGTATCATGAACTTGTGTTAGTTTATTTACTTGCATATTCTCTTTATGATAATTGTTTTGAATTGATGTTTGGTTCTTGCTTTATTTATTTGTGAGTTATGCATTATTTGTGTTTTTGAAACCACACCTTGTGGAGATTGACAACCTCTTGACTTCAAGGGTGTTATAATATAGATAAGACCAAATTATGTACACGAATAACCCTAGGGATAATAGATGAGATGGACTAAGTCAAGTCTACCCCCGGACCAATAGAACCGAAGTTTGGATATGGAAATTAAGTTATGGGAAACCAATTTACGAGTACTTCGCAATCGAGGGACTTATAGTATATCTAGTTATCGGTACGAAGTAATGGTAGTATTTTGCCTTCAATTAAATAACCCTATTAGGTAGTAAGAGCCCTAAGACTAGGTATATTAACATGATAAAGCATAAAACATGAAAAGTATTGATTTCTACAGGTAGAAATAGGCCAACTTAGATGGAATTTCCATCAAGACAAAACATGAATTTAGAGAACATATCGAGTAGTGAATTGACCAAGTGATTGTAGATCAAAAGCCCCTAGACTTTGTTTAATTGATCACAACCCTTCTTTTATTTACTTTATATTTTGCTTTTGTTACAAACCAACTCCTCTCGGATATTGAACCCAACAATTGTGTGATTTGCGCAAATCCCCCTATTTACTTATTTGCACTAGTTTAGATTAATTACTTTAGTAGAAATTATAATTGCCTTAGTCTTTGGATCGACACCCATATTTACTGCAAGGATAGATTGTGCGTTTGCAATTCAATCTAACTTTGTGTATTTAGGATTTCATAAATTTAAAGCGAAAAAGTGTACGAAATAGACCATCAAATCCTATACCCAAAATACACATCAACTTGCTGGCTAATTATTCCTAAATTGCTTTGCGCAGAGCAAGCATGGTAGCAAGATAGCAAAACTGAGCTGAGAAGCCCTCTCCACCTCCTCTGACTCTTTAACAAGTCCATCGCATACTCCATTAACACTACTTCACACGGCAATGTTATCGGCCCATCAAGTGTGTATCCAAACTCTTCTTCTTAAAATTTGAAAAGCTACATAACAATTCTAGTGTTGAGTGACGAAAACCAAACCGATTCGGACTCGGACTCGGACTCAACCTCGATACAGGTGAATTGTTCTTCAATCTTCTTGAATGGCTAGGCACAAGTATCAAGAAGGGGTCCCACTAGTTCATCATTTCCTATGATGATTAATTGTCATTTTAAATTATGTTGTGTTTTCTATAAGACTTTATTATGTTACTATTTTCTAGGTTTGACTATTTATATTTTCTATGTCATTTTTAATTATGTTAGAGTTTCCAAGAGTTGGTTATAATTTCTAAGTTCATTATGTGGTGATAGTTTCTAAGTTGGACTTTTAATTTTTCTAAGTTATTTATTATAATAGATGTATTATAAGAAGAGATGGCATGTCATCTTTTTCTTTTAAGACTTGATTAATATATGAAATTTTCTTATCTTCTCTCTTGTGATTTTCTCTCTTCTTGTCTAAATTATATTTCCAAATTGTTCAATATCTCACTAAACCAAACAAAACCTGTACACGCGGAGTAGAGTTTGGGACGTGCTGTCGTCAAGTGGTATCAGAGCAAAGGTTCGACAACCACCTTCGTGCTTGCGTGAAGTTGTATCCCCGACATCCACCCAGTTCGACAACCATCTTCATCAACCGTTCTATTCAACAATGGCCGACCCAAACATTATCGCCATCCTTGAGCAAATGCAGCGGAACCAGACCACGCTACTTGAGCGAATGGATAACAATCAAACACAACTTATCACCACTCTCATGGAACAATTAAACCCGAACAACAATAACCGAGAAGAAGAAAGGCGACAAAATCGAGACCAAAATCCTCCAGTTCGTGAACGGGATCGAAATTGGGATGGTGGTCTTCGAGTTGAAAGAAATACCTCCCGACAAGCGAGTCCCAATGGTGACCATTCGTTTCAAAGAACGGGCAGCGGCTTGGTGGCAGAACTTTAAATACCGTCGCTACCTTAACAACCTTCCTCTTCTCAACGATTGGAATGAATTGAAGCGTGAGATGACTACCGAATTTTTACCACTCAACTACCGACAAACTATCTATCGACAATTTCAATCTCTCACGCAAGGGTCAAGAAGTGTTGAGGATTACACACTTGAGTTTTATAAGCTCGAAGCCCGCAATCAACTTAATGAGACAGAGGACCAAAGAGTCGCACGGTATCTTAACGGTCTTCGCATTTCTATTCAAGATGCGTTAATTGTGCACTCTTTCAACAATGTATCGGAAGCGCAGTCCAAGGCCAAAGCCATAGAACAACAACAGTCTCGAAGTCGTAATTTTAATCAGAGAAATAATCCTCTTCAAAGCCGAACCCAAACCGAGCAGACTTCTAACCCGAGCCAACTTATACCGAAATCAAATGCAAACCCTTCATCTTCTCAAAACCTTACACCTCCCCTCCTTCCAACTCCAAATAATTTAACCCCACCAAATAATCGCAAAGCCAACATTCGATGCCACCGATGCCATAATTTGGGCCACTACGCGAATGAATGCCCACAAACTCGAGCCCAATTCTTGACTGAACAAGAGTACGAAGATGATGGAGAAGAAGATTGGTATGAAAATGAGAATAATGAGATTTATGAAGCTAATCCTGACGATGTGTCCGGTGAAAGTCTAGTCACGAGGCGACTTTGTCTTGCTCCACCAAGCAAAGAAAATTGGAAGCGACACGCCATTTTCAAGACATTGTGCACTATTGGCGGAAAGAAATGCCATGTCATAATCGACTCAGGTAGCTGGGAAAATATCATATCCGAAGAAGCCGTCAAGAAGCTCAACCTCGAGACAACCAATCACCCTCACCCTTACAAATTGGGTTGGGTTAGCAAAGATGCCGAGATACAAGTCGAAAAGCGGTGTCAACTTGAGTTTTCTATTGGGCCGAACTACACCAACACCATTCGTGCCGATGTTGTGCCAATGGATGCTTCTCATCTCTTATTAGGCCGACCCTGGCAATTTGATAATAAGGCAATTTACGATGGAAGAAACCACACCTATACCGTACAATTTGAAGGAAAGAAGGTACTGTTAACCCCGATCCAAAAAGATTTTTCTAAGAAAGCAGGATTTTGCGTACCGTTGGAAGAGTTTGAGCAAGAGTTTCAAGAAGAAGGGGTGTGTTTTGCTTTGGCTTCAACAACTTTTGCTAAAACCGAGCAAAGCCCAGATGATCACGGTTTGGCCGGACCTATTTTGGACGCCTACCAAGATGTGTTAAGTGATGATTTACCTAATGAGCTTCCACCTCTTCGCGACATACAACATCAAATTGATTTAGTGCCCGGCTCAAGTCTCCCGAACAAGGCCCATTACCGCATGTCGCCACAACAACACGAGGAATTAAGGCGTCAAGTGCAAGAACTCCTCGACAAAGGGTTTGTGCGTGAAAGCATAAGTCCTTGCGCCGTGCCCGCGTTGCTAGTACCAAAGAAGGATGGAACTTTTCGCATGTGTGTTGATAGCCGAGCCATAAACCGGATTACTATCAAATACCGGTTTCTGATACCACGCCTCGACGATATGCTTGATCAACTAAGTGGTGCCACAGTTTTTTCTAAAGTGGATCTTAAAAGCGGATATCATCAAATCCGTATCAAACCCGGCGATGAATGGAAGACGGCATTCAAGACAAAGGAGGGACTTTTTGAGTGGGTTGTGATGCCATTCGGTCTGTCAAACGCACCAAGCACATTTATGCGAGTCATGAACCAAGTTCTCCGACCGTTTCTCAACAAGTTCGTGGTCGTGTACTTCGACGACATTCTCATCTATAGCCGGAGCCGAATTGATCACGTGCACCACTTACGGGAGGTTCTCAAAACACTTCGCGACAATCAACTTTTTGCAAACCCGAAGAAATGTTCATGGATGACTTCAACCCTTGTCTTTTTGGGTTACGTTGTCTCGGCTCAAGGAATTAGCCCCGACAAAGACAAAATTTGTGCAATCCAAAGCTGGCCGAGCCCCACCACTATCACCGAGGTTCGTTCTTTCCTCGGACTTGCGGGTTTCTATCGACGATTTATTCGAGCCTATAGCACAATCACCGCGCCAATCACTGAACTTCTCAAAAATAAAATATTTTCTTGGCCAAAAGAAGCACAAGCAGCGTTCGAAAAACTCAAAACCTTACTCACACATGCCCAGTTCTCACGTTACCAAATTTTGACAAGGTGTTTGAAATTGAGTGTGATGCTTCGAAAGTCGGAATTGGAGCCGTTTTATCACAAGAAAAGAGGCCGGTTGCATACTTCAGTGAAAAACTTGGCGGGTCGCGCCTTAATTATTCGGTGTATGATCTTGAATTTTATGCCATTGTCAAGGCACTACAACATTGGCGACATTATCTGTTGCAAAAAGAATTTGTGCTCTACACCGACCACCAAGCTTTAAAATTTGTGCAAGAACAAAGCAAGCTAAGTACGCGTCACGCCAAATGGGTCATGTCGCTTCAAGAGTTCACATTTACCATGGTACATAAGTCCGGAACGAGCAATAAAGTGGCTGACGCGTTGAGCCGGCGATACAATCTGCTCACGTCCATGAAGACCGTTGTGATCGGGTTTGAAGAATTGCCAAGAGCATTGCGAGAAGACTTGGAATTCGAGCCCATTATGGAAGCCGTTGAAGCTAAGTCCCAAGATGACTATTTATTACAAGACGGGTATTTGTTCCACGGAAAATTGCTTTGTATTCCGAACACGTCGCTTCGCTTTTTAATTGTGCAAGAGATTCACAAGCAAGGACACTTTGGTTTCGAGAAGACTTTACATCTAATTCGAGAAAAGTTCTTTTGGCCTAAAATGGTGAAAGATGTGAAGCTCTTCGTGAAACGGTGCCAAGTGTGTCAAGCTGCAAAAGGTACTGATACTAACCAAGGTTTGTATACTCCACTTCCGATTCCAACCGAACCATGGCGCGATATTTCCATGGACTTTGTGGTGGGTTTACCGATGACTCGCAAGAAAAATGATAGCATTTTTGTGGTCGTTGATCGGTTTAGCAAAATGGCTGTGTTCGCGGCATGCAAAACAACCATAGATGCTATTAAAGTGGCCGAACTATTTTTTACGGAAGTAGTGCGTCATCATGGGTTGCCTAACTCAATTGTTTCCGATCGCGACGTAAAGTTCATGAGTCTTTTTTGGAAGGAAGTGTGGGCACGGTTAGGAACAACGCTGAAATTTAGCACAACTTGTCATCCGCAAACCGACGGTCAAACCGAAGCAGTCAACCGTAGCCTTGCAAACATGTTACGAGCCCAGGTAACTTCATTCGGAACTTGGGATATAATATTGCCAAAAATTGAGTTTGAGTACAACCGCTCGATTAATCGCTCTTCGGGATTCGCTCCATTCTTTGTGCTATATGGTTATCTTCCCCGAGGACCCCTCGATTTACTTCCTATTGATGGACCAAACGCTAAGAACAAGGCCGCCAAGGACCATTTGCAAAATTTAAAAGAAATTCATGAAAAGGTTCGCGAAAATCTGGAACGGTCCTACGAGAAGTACAAGGCACAAACGGATTCAAGAAAACGCAAAGTCACTTTTGAAATTGGAGAACTTGTGTGGGTTTATCTTTCTCGGGAACGCTATCCACGTGGAGATTACAACAAGCTCACTAGACGTAAATTTGGGCCGTATGAAATTCTTGAGAAATTTGGCGAAAATGCGTATCGGGTCAAGCTACCGGATGATATGCACATTTCAAATGTTTTCAATGTTCGGCATCTTCACAAATATCATGGTGAAAATACAAGCTTGAGGTCAAGCTTACATCAACCGGGGGAGCATGACGAAAACCAAACCGATTCGGACTCGGACTCGGACTCAACCTCGGTACAGGTGAATTGTTCTTCAATCTTCTTGAATGGCTAGGCACAAGTATCAAGAAGGGGTCCCACTAGTTCATCATTTCCTATGATGATTAATTGCCATTTTAAATTATATTGTGTTTTCTATAAGACTTTATTATGTTACTATTTTCTAGGTTTGACTATTTATATTTTCTATGTCATTTTTAATTATGTTAGAGTTTCCAAGAGTTGGTTATAATTTCTAAGTTCATTATGTGGTGATAGTTTCTAAGTTGGACTTTTAGTTTTTCTAAGTTATTTATTATAATAGATGTATTATAAGAAGAGATGGCATGTCATCTTTTTCTTTTAAGACTTGATTAATATATGAAATTTTCTTATCTTCTCTCTTGTGATTTTCTCTCTTCTTGTTTAAATTATATTTCCAAATTGTTCAATATCTCACTAAACCAAACAAAACCTGTACACGCGGAGTAGAGTTTGGGACGTGCTGTCGTCATTGAGGTAGTCTAGTGGGATCATGAACCGCTTCCCGTCGATAGTATACACAACAATGTGGTCTTTTTCGGCCCGGGGGCTAGTGCATTGGTCAGCATCATGGGATAGCTTTCTCTCGAGGGAGCCTTCTTCTACCTAAGACAGAAATTCTCTGTCACTTTTTTGCCATTTGAACATGCCTCTTAGGAGTAAGCATGTTTTGCAATTTTTAACGGTAAATTGTATTGTGTGCAAATGATGATCTGAGTAATGATGGAATAGAGGTGGAATCTGTTTTGGTTATATAGGCTGAGGAATGATAAGCATTAATGCAATGGGGATTTCCTTGTGGATATATGACAGGTTGTCGAGGGACAAGACCATTAGCTTGGTCTTCAATTCGAGTGACATGCAAAAATCATGACATTAAGAAATGTTCAACTTCCTTTTACTTTGTCTTTCATTTACTGTTTTTCTTTTGACTTTCTTCTTTTATTTTTCTTTATTCTATTTCTTTTACGCTCAATTGTTTTGAGCTTCCTTGTTTTTCATATTATGAGTTACAAACCTTCTGTAATTTGACAATATCAATGAAAATACGGGCTAGACCCACATTTTTCTTCAAAAAAAGAAAAGAAATGTTCAACTTGTGAGACAGAGACATGTCTCCTCACAATCATCTCTGATGAGCAAATTTGTTGATTTCAAAGTTCCAACTTCCAACAGTGCCGTATTGGTTTCATTTTTCTTTTTCTGTACTTCCCCCTTTTCTCTTGTTATAATATATTTTTTTTATTAAAGGGCTCCAGTGCATGCATTTTCCAGCATCTTTTAGATGTTATCTTCGAGAGTTGAATCTGCATCACTCTCGGAGAGGTGGGGCTCGCCCCACTGTGCTAAGCCTGGGTTCCTCTTGTTCTACTCTTGTTAATTTTCCTAATAATTGAAATCATTAAATTTGAATGAAATTTTTGGAGTTCATTCACCTTACAATCTTTAGGGAAACTTAGACCACTATCATGTCTTTGCCCTTGATTTTCTAATTCATCAAGGCAGGTGAAATTTCCAATAACGGATGCAAAAATTCATGTCATGCAGTCATAAGCATTTTACTGGTCTTAACTCTTCTTCTCAAATACAGGTTCTGCACTTCTGCTTTAGATATTGTTTTGGTAGGGAAAATGAAGGCATCCTTGCAAAACTACGATCATGGCAGGTTCCCCTGTTTTCAGAATGCATGGTCTTTCATAAGCTTCATGTTTGATTGTTTAGCTTGAAGCTTGCATTAATTTGACTAATAGTTTCTCTGGAAGAAAAATCTTTTGAAATTTGAGTCAAAATAAAACCTTATTGACGAGCACAAAATGAAATTGAGCCAAACTCATATGTCAGTATATGAAGAAACAAAATTCATTCTATTTAAAAAAATTATCTACTCCACTACTTGGGGGTTTTCAGCGAACTAATGCGTGCTGTCTGAACTATACATAGGACCCGCCAAAGAAATTAATCGAACTTCGAGTCCGACTGGTGTAATAATGATCGATAAATAATTCCAAGACAACTTTACAATTACTACCGATTATTGATCATATTAATCGAACTTTTTGAAAAAAAAGATTTCATTCTTTTGGGCTATTATTATCATAAACTTTCTGAAAGCAATAAAACATACAGTAAGAAAGTAAAATATTCATAGCTCAAAATCTCCGAAATTTTTATTAATATCCAAAAAAAATATTAAATTTTAAGATCTACACCCTGTTTGACAAGATTTCGAAAACTGCCCAAACTGCAGATTTATTTCCCGGTTTTGGAATTCCAAAACCGCAAATTTAATTTGCGATTTTAAGTTTGAGTGAGGCTATGGTGCTATGCATAGCACGGATGGCTAGTGTACTACGGCTCAATATGGTACTTTTTAAAATTCTAACGGTCGATCCGACCGTTCAATGTGATAACCATATGAATATGTACTTGCAAACTAAATTTTATATTTTTTCGAATTTTTTTACTATTTTTTTCAGATAGGTAGAATTTTGATGGTCCAGAATTTTCAAAAAACACTGATTTTTCTACCTATCTGAAAAAATAGTAAAAAAATTCGAAAAAATATAAAATTTAGTTTGCAAGTACATATTCATATGGATATCACATTGAACGGTCGGATCGACCGTTAGGATTTTAAAAAGTACCATATTGAGCCGTAGTACACTAGCCATTGGTGCTATGCATAGCACCATAGCCTCACTCTTTAAGTTTTTTTTAAACAGAAAATGTTATAATTTATTTATTTTATGTATTGAAATATTATATATTATATATGACGAGGGATCCGATTACACTTTTTTTGGTGACACATCATGACACTGTTTTTTTTATAGGTCAATTTTGCGATTTCAAAATCCAAACAATCGATCCGAACCGTTCACCATGATCACCATATTAAAATGTGCTTGGAGATCAAATTTTACATTTTTTTTGAATTTTTTTACTATTTATTAAGATGGTTACAAAATCGTTGTTTTTCAATGGTCTGAAAACAACAATTTTGTAACCATCTTAATAAATAGTAAAAAATTCAAAAAAATGTAAAATTTGATCTCCAATCACATTTTAATATATCCATCATGTTGAACGGTTTGGATCGACTGTTTGGACTTTGAAAATGGTAGGTGTCAAAGTGTGTCACCAAAAAAGGTGTAATTTGATCCCTCCTCATTATATATTTCTTTAAAAATAGATGAAATACTATATAATTTGATTTATTACAAAGACTGCGACAAATAATCCGGATCAACATTTTTCAGGCCAGATTTTTCACGGCTGTAAGAAAAATTAAAATATTTCTTTGTGTGTTATTGGAAAAAATAAAAATGTTTTGAATCTGAGTTATTGATCCTGGTTCAAAAGTCACTTCTAGATAAATACATAAAATATTGTGATCCTTCTATTTTTGAAAAAAAAATCTCAATTCTCTGACAAAGGATACTTAAATAACTTAAAAGTTTTTGTTTTTTCAAAATAGAAGGATCACAATATTTTTTGTAATTACCTATAAGTGACTTTTGAATCAGGATCAATAACTCAGATTCAAAACATTTTTATTTTTTTCCAATAACACACAAAGAAATATTTTAATTTTTCTTACAGTCGCGAAAAATCCGGCTTGAAAAATGTTGATACGGGCTATTTGTCGCAGTCTTTCTAATAAATCAAATCATATAGTATTATATCTATTTTCAAAGAAATATATAAAATATTTCTAATATTTCAATGCAAACAATAAATAAATTATAACATTTTTTGTTTACAAAAATAAACTTAAATTGCAAATTAAATTTGCAGTTTTGAAATTCCAAAACCGGAAAATAAATCTGCGGTAATTCGGCCTAAAACCGAGAAATAAATCTGCAGTTTGGGCAATTTTCGAAATCTTGTCACAGGAGGTAGATTTTGAAATTTAATATTTTTTTAATATTAATAAAAATTTCGGTCAAAATCTCCTTGAAAGTATTACACCTTTTAAAGTTACCAAGAAAAAACATAACACCAATTATAATTTTATAATATCAAATTTATTGTACAACCAATATTTACAAGATTCAATATATTTCAAATGGTCCCAAATCTCAAAAGACACACCCCTCCATCTCCTCTTTCAAGCAGATAATCAAGAATTAATTACAGATCTCCTGAAATTGAGATTTTGGTCAGAAATAATGAATCCAAGTTTATATTTTTCAAAACCCACACACTTCGAATTGGTGGCTAATTATTCCTAAATTGCTTTGCGCAGAGCAAGCATGGTGGCAAGGAAGCAAAACTGAGCCGAGAAGAGCCCTCTCCACCTCCTCTGACACCCCCCCCTTTACCAAGTCCATCGCATACTCCATTAACGCTGCTTCGCATGGCAATGTTATCGGCCCATCAACTGTGTATCCAAACTCTTCTTCAGAAAGTTGGAAAAGCTGCATAACAATTCTAGTGTTGAGGTAGTCTAGTGGGATCATGAACCGCTTCTGGTCTATGGTATACACCACACAATGGCCTTTTTCGACACGGGGGCTAGTGCATTGGTCAACGTAACGATGAGAAAGCTTTCTCTCAAATGTGAGCCTTCTTCTTCCTAACACAGCCATTCTCTGCCACTTCTTTGCCATTTGTACAAGCTTCGTAGGACTAAGCATGATCTTGGAATTCTATTGGTAATGTGTATAATGTATAATGAATATTTGAGTGTTGATAGAAGAAAACAGCAAATCGCTTGGTTATATAAGCTAAGAAAAGATAAGCCTATAAGCAAGTGGAGCTTTCCTTGTGGTCATATGACAGGTTGGCAAGGGACAAAGCCATGAGCTCTCGGGCAGTGGGAGCATTTATGTATTAGTTCAGCATCAAGATCGGTTTGTTGAGTTTGTCTATTCAAGATACAATCCAAAATCTTGAGAAATCTTTGGTGTCAGTTTAATGGAACCTGAAGGCGTGACCTTCATTTTTCTCTCAAAAAAAAAAAAAATACAATCCAAAATCAGGACATAAAGACTTGTACAACAACTTGTGACATAATGATATATCACCATCCATATCTTCTCTAAAGGATTTAATTGATTTGGACAACCTCATGTGCTTGCATTTTCTCGTGTTCTATCATGAGAAGCAGGAATTCCAACTTTACATCAATGTATAATCCATCTTATGACCATTTTGCCGGTCTATTCTTCTCATGAACAGGTGCATTTGACTCTTCTCCCCTTTGTAGGAACACTGGAGACATCTTTTTCCTATCTATGATCACATTGAGGTCCCTATTGTGCACATCTCTCACGGAATTGCAAGTTTAGCTCGCTCTCTGCTTGTGGCTCGAATAAGTTCAACTCAGAGTTTTGACTCAATGGCAACTTGATACTTGAAATTAGAGGCAAAATCAAACCAAACCATAAAGTTTGAAATGAAACCTAGGTGAATGAAGCTGACACAAGATCACTTGAGATTTATTTGAATTAAGTCGTACTTTGAAGCCAATACCAAATTTTTTTTCCATTATATATGTTCTCACAATTGTTATTGTTTGTCATATTTTCCTAAAAGTAAGGTAGGGGTATAAACGGATAGGATATTATCCAATTTCGTCCGGATCTGAATTTGGAAAATTACTTAAATTATCCGATCTGTATCTGTATCCGAGACTATCTGTATCTAAAAAATTATAACGAATAAAGATACGGTTTGATTTTTAACTATCAGTAACTATTGTATCCAACTATTTACACCCCTAAACCAAAGCAAAGGTACTATTTGTTCTTAAAATGATTTATTAAGGTGCATATACTGTTACACTTAGGGGCACCTCAAATTGCTCAAAAACTGAAATTAAATTGCAATTGAAAGTAAAGAGATGAGTTTAGAGAAATTTGACACGCGGGGTGATAACGGAGTTCGGCAAATCAAAGGCCTACGTCTCCGGGGCTTCGCAACCTAGTGAGGTGCGCCTTCCTATTACCCAATACGAAAGGATTACAACTTGTGAACCGTTGAGCCCTTACACACCTAGCGGGAAATCAAACGGCCAACTCAAAGAGATGAGAACAAGGTCTCGATTGTTTAGGAACTCAAGAGAAACACTCAATAGATCTCTCTAACCTAATCTATAGCTAGATTAGTGAAGTAGGTTGAGGTTGCTTGAGGGATTTTGAAGTTTTAAGGTCTCACAACAATGGAGTAGGCTAAGCTCTCAGAAAATCAAGTTTTGAATAATTAGGGTCGGCTGAGGTGATTTTGAAAGTGATCCCCTCAATCTATTTATAGTGGCAGCTCAAAAATGAGCTGTTTGATGTAAAACGTTACCAACGTTTTATAAAACGTTACCAACGTTTTATTCAAATGCGATTTAGGGTTTTAATTCTCTGACAGCTTAGAGAAACGTTACAACGTTTTATAAACGTTATAACGTTTCTTGTTTGTACTGAACACCTGTTCTTCAGTTGTTCTGAGTCTGTTAAACGTTACAACGTTTCATTAACCGTTATAACGTTTGTAAAACGTTACAACGTTTTATAAAACGTTATAACGTTATACCTTGGTTTTCTTTTGATATTTTTGAAGCTTCTGATCATTGTAAAACGTTACAACGTTTTATAAACGTTTATAACGTTTTATCCCACTTTGAACAACCACACACATACTTTATCAATCTTTTGAATTTACATTTTATATTCTTGATAAATGT
The DNA here is from genome assembly GCA_025461125.1 of Carex kokanica. Classification (NCBI taxonomy): domain Eukaryota; kingdom Viridiplantae; phylum Streptophyta; class Magnoliopsida; order Poales; family Cyperaceae; genus Carex; species Carex kokanica. The sequence goes on from JAJGRX010001073.1 coordinate 32,795, forward strand.
CTTCATGATTTCTTCAGTCCAGGCATATTACATCGCAGTTCTTTATTCTTCTTGGACCTATATGTTCTCAAAATAGAAGAAATCGTAAAATTCAATAATTGTATGTTTTTGCAAATTAGTCAAATAGACGTAAAAGATTATTGTACGAACAACAATCTCCCCCTTTTGGCGATTTGCAAAAACATACAATGTGAGTGAGTGCATAAATCGAAAATTTTCAAACATTAGTTAATCCAGTTTTGATTTTGCATTTCAATCCATTTGTACCAATTTCTCCCCCTTTTGGAAATCGACGAAAGGGTGAAAAATTAGCACTAATTTAAAGTGCTCCCCCTCAAATTATGCACTCCCCCTCAATTTAGTAATATAGCAACAATAATTTACAAACAAAAATAAAGTTGAGGGCATAACTATTACATGCAAAACAATTCAATTTCAATTCACCATATCAAGTTGTATATATCCATGTGCATAGCTCATGCATATACGACATTTCAACTTATGCAATCCAAGTAATTCAATAAAACTTGTCAAGGCGCCAAGATATCCAATTTTCGCAATTTTGCAAAGTAGGCCCTTACAAGTTAGCAATTCATACACCATTTTTAAGATATCAATATCTCATACATATCTCCACCAAATTTCAAATACCATAATTCAATCAAATCATGCAATTTAATCAAATTAAACTAGTTGAAATTCACCAATTTAACAATTCACAACATTTCAAAACAACAACACATTTCAAAAATCAAAGCAATTCAAACAATTCAAATTAAACATGCAATCAACAAACAATTCATGCAAATAACACACAAGTTAAGTTAGAAAGTTTTGATTCTCTAAAACTAGTACGATTTAGTCGTCATTCATGGGGTCGTTTTCATCCAGGTCTTCAACTGGGATGTCTTCGTCTTCATCATCCAGGTCTTCTTCTTCAACCAGACGCTCACGTGCTCGTGCCGGGCTTCCAGAGGGACCATATTGCTTGATAAAGCGATTAGAGAGGCTTGATTGTGCTTCATCAAGCGTATTGAGAGCTCGAGCATGTGCGCGCAGTTGTTGCCTTATCTTCATTTGCCCCTTGTCAAGCTTGTCGAACCTCCTATCCATTGCTTGATGGTTCTGTTGAATTTGCAGACTTTGGGCATGCATTTGTTGACAAAGCCACAACATTTGCGCCTCTTGACCTACTGGAGGGACAAACGCACTTCCTTGTTGCACAAATTGTGGTTGAAGTGGAGGTTGAGGTTGAGCCGGTCCCACTTCTTCTTCCGGATCCCAATATTGATTGGGTTGTGCCTCTATATGGTTTATCCATTGGTTGATTGGTCTTGCATCGGGTTGAAAACGCCTCAGACCCGAGTCTGAATGTCCATGGACCCACCCGATTCTTGTGAGGTGGTCGACCAAGTTGGTCGGAAAGAATACTTCTTCTTCTTGAGGAATTTCGATACCGTTGAGGCGGATGATTTTGTGAATGAGATGGGCATATGGCAGAGAATGGACTGTGGTTGTAAAGGCACCATTGATGTGGCGAAGAAAGAAGTAGGGTATGTTGATCCTTTTGTCGTCCAATTGAATGAGATGACGAAGAAAGTACATGGGTCCCCATTCAAGATTGGTTTTGATTGTAGCTTTGGGCATGAGGATGTTGTTGATGAGAAGAAAGAGTAACCGATGTAGAGACGGAAGATGAGACACATAGATTTTAGCCCCGGATATGTAGTTTCGGTCAAACCATTTCTTATAATCAAGATTGGTTCCATCGGCATAGAAAGGCCAACTTCTTTTGGGGTAGGTTTCCTCCCCGTCATTCTCAACCCCAAGCCATTGTGCCACATTATCCATTGACAGCACAATTTCTTTCCCGCCAATCCAAGATGTGATCCTGAAGGGTTCTTCACTCGTTTGGATGTTTGCATAGAATAGTCGGGTAAGGAGTTCAGTGTATGGTTCGAAACAAGTGACAATAGGTTCCCATCCCCAATGTTGCACATAAGAAATGATTTTGTCATCCTCGGGTTGGGAGAAGGTAACCACGGCTTTGTTGAACACGTAGCAATCGGTTATTTTCCTATGCATAAAAGAACCCGCATAGTTCTCATATGCAACAATATCCCGGAATATGTATCTATTTGACCGGTGAATGGTCCAATTTGGTTCTATATTTCCCCTACTTCCTTGACCAACCTCCGAATCCACACGTCTTTTCTTACTACCCTTAGGCAAGGCATCTTTCTTTGGAGCCATTAGATTAGGGTTAAAGAAAAAGTTTACCGATTGAGAGATGACGTGCTAAACCGAGAAGAGGAGAGCCCTAGAAGTGCAGTGGTGAAGTCGGATCGTCGATCCAACGGTAGGATTGCCAGATTTGCGTCTAGGGTTTTGGCTAGGGTTTTGGAGAGAGAGAGATTGAGAGAGGGAAAGGAGATTTGGAGAAGAGAATTGAGTAGAGAGAAGAGAGAAGAAGAGAAATCAAGAAAAATTTCTTGATTTGGTGGAGTAAGATGGCCGGAATGAGTAGGGAGAGAGAGAACGGCGAAGTAGAGGGAGAAGGAGAGGAATGGAGGAAGGAGAAGAGAGAAGAGATAAAATAAGGTGAAAGGTCGGGTCTGGAGCCAAAATAACATCTTTTCGCTCTAAAACGTTACCAACGTTTATAAAACGTTACCAACGTTTATAAAACGTTACCAACGTTTGTTTAAAATGCATTGTTTTTACCTAAAACGTTATAACGTTTGTGTAACGTTTGTCCAACGTTTTTGTGAAGCCTTCGGACTTTTTGAAGTCTAGGAAAACGTTACCAACGTTTGGAAAACGTTACCAACGTTTGGAAAACGTTACAACGTTTTCACTTGTAATTTTTGCACTTTTGGCCCCTGTCAGACAAACGTTGCAACGGTTGTATAAACGTTGTGACGTTGTGAAATCGTTGGAACGTTTTTGTAACGTTTGGCCAACGTTTTTGTGAAGCTTTCGGACTTTTTGAAGTCTAGGAAAACGTTACCAACGTTTATATTGGAATTTGTCAATATTTTGGCTAAGTATTGGAAGTGCAAACGTTGACAACGGTTTAAAAACGTTATGTAACGTTTTTACACTGCTTTCGGACTTTTTGAAGTTTCACAAAACGTTAGGAACGTTTTCAGAAACGTTATAACGTTTTATTTCTTTAGAACACTCCTTAAATGACCTATTTTGATTGCAAATATTAATTTCGAAACAAGTTATGAATATGATTATTCTCTAAGCTCAAGCATGCCTAATTTAAATCTCAATTCATTGTGTTGTTGTGTATTTAAGGGTTTTGTGAATATATCGGCAATTTGTTCTTTGGTGTCGATATGTATGAGTTCAATTTCACCTTTTTCTATATGATCCCTAATAAAATGATGCCTTATCTCTATGTGCTTGGTTCTAGAATGAAGGACCGGATTTTTGGATATCATAATGGCACTAGTATTGTCACACATAATTGGTACGTTGCGGAAGCGAATTTCATAATCATTTAGGGATTGAATTATCCAAAGAATTTGTGTGCAACAACTACCGGCCGCTACATACTCGGCTTCCGTTGTGGAAAGGGCAACTGAGGTTTGTTTGCGACTTGACCAAGATATAAGTGAACCACCAAGAAATTGGCATGTACCACTTGTGCTTTTTCTATCCATACGGTCTCCGGCAAAATCGGCATCGGCATATCCTATCAAGTCTAAATCCGATTGTTTGCCATACCATAATCCCAAATTTAAACTACCCTTGACATATTTAAGAATTCTTTTAACGGCTTTCAAGTGCAATTCTTTGGGATTTGCTTGATACCTAGCACATAGACATACCGCAAACATTATATCGGGTCTACTAGCAGTTAAATAGAGTAGGCTACCTATCATAGCTCGGTATTGAGTGATGTCCACCGATGTGCCATTTGGATCCGAGTCAAGATTTGCATTCGTAGCCATTGGAGTTTTGCTTGTATTGCTTTCGGTCATCCCAAATTTCTTGATCAATTCCTTCGCATACTTGGTTTGACTCACAAATGTGCCATCCATGAGTTGCTTGATTTGAAGCCCCAAGAAGAAGTTCAATTCACCCATCATGCTCATCTCAAATTCACTACTCATAAGAGAAGAAAATTCCTCGGCAAGTGCCGCATTAGGTGAACCAAAAATTATGTCATCTACATAGATTTGCACCACCAATAGTGATCCATCTCTTTTCTTAGTGAAAAGAGTTGTATCATTATTGCCTCTAATGAACTCATTGTCAATTAGAAAGGAACTTAACCTACCATACCATGCCCTAGGGGCTTGTTTGAGTCCATAGAGTGCTTTGGTGAGTCTATACACATGATTAGGAAATGTTGGATCAACAAAGCCTTGAGGTTGATTAACATACACCTCCTCATCTATGAATCCATTCAAAAATGCACTTTTAACATACATTTGAAATAATTTGAAATTTTTGTTTGAGGCATATGCTAAAAGCATTCTAATGGATTCAAGACGAGCTACGGGTGCAAAAGTTTCTTCAAAGTCAATACCCTCTTGTTGTTTGTACCCTTGAGCTACCAACCTAGCTTTGTTGCGAATCACATTTCCATCTTCATCCTTTTTATTTCTAAAGACCCATTTGGTTCCAATAATCATTCTATCATTTGGCTTAGGTACAAGTTCCCAAACTTTGTTCCTTTCAAATTGTGCAAGTTCATCTTGCATGGCACAAATCCAATTTGGGTCTACATTTGCATCTTTAAAATTTTTAGGTTCTATATGAGATACAAATGCACAATGACTAATCATTTGATTTAATTCGGATCTTGTTTTAACTCTTTCCCTAGGATCACCAATTACATTAGAAAGAGGATGAGAAGATACTTCCCTTAGGTCTTGAGGAATTTGATACTCAACTCGTGAAGGTTGTATCTCTTCGGTTTGCATTCCTTCAACTATTGGATCCATCTCATTATTGATTGCATCTTCAATTGTTTGATCCGTTTCAATAATGTTGGTTGTATCCATTTCGGGTTGAGTTTGCTCGGGTTGATTCTCAATTGTGTCGGTTCTTGTCTCAATTTCATCTTGATCAAGAATTGGCACTTCAACACCTACAATCTCAATACCTTTCTCGACCTTTTGATTAGCATTTTCATCAAATTTAACGTGCACGGATTCAATTACAATTCTTTGAGATGGAATGTAAATTCTATAGGCTTTACTTGAATTTGAATATCCTACAAACTTTCCCTCAATAGATTTAGAATCAAATTTAGTTACTTTGGGAGATTCATCAAGAACAAAGCATTTTGATCCAAATACTCTAAAATGAGATATCTTAGGCTTGTACCCTTTCCATAGCTCATAAGGTGTTTTATTCAATATGGTCCTTATGCTTACGCGATTTACCACGTAGCATGCCGTATTTACCGCCTCGGCCCACAAATGTTTGGGTAAGGAGTATTCATTTAGCATGGTTCGGGCAAGCTCAACTAAGGTTCGGTTCTTCCTCTCAACTACCCCATTTTGTTGAGGTGTGCGAGGAGCCGAATACTCATGTTTGTATCCTCTTTTAGAGCAAAGTTGATCAAATTTTGCATTTTCAAATTCCCCCCATGGTCGCTTCTAATCCTAATGATTTTTGACCCCTTTTCATTTTCAACACGTTTGCAAAATTCAATGAAGTTGCTAATTGCATCATCCTTGTGTTGTAGGAATAAAACCCAAGTAAAGCGACTATAGTCATCTACAATTACATATGCATATTTCTTTTTGGCCAAACTTGGTACACTAATTGGTCCGAATAAATCCATATGTAACAATTGCAAAGGTTGATCGGTTGAAATCATGTCTTTGGATTTAAAACTACTCTTGGTTTGTTTACCTTGAATACATGCATCACATAATCCTTCAAGTTCTAATTTATGTGTTGGTAAACCACGCACAAGATTTAGTTTGACCAATTTCTTAATGGTATCAATTGAAACATGACCTAACCTACGATGCCATAACCATGATCCACTAGATACGGCACTTAGACAAGTTTCACCGGAATCAAAATGAGTAAAATACAAGTAATAAACATTTTTCTTTCGTTTACCCGAATAGATTAGAGCATCATCCGAAGATCTAACTAGGTGACAAGCATTAGCATCAAATTTGGCATAGTATCCCGAATCACATAACTTACTTACACTAAGTAAGTTATAGTCTAAGCCATCAACTAGATATACATTGGATATGGTTAAGTGTTGGTTACCAATTGAGCCTATACCAATAATAGAGCTCTTTCTATGATTGTTTCCAAAGGTAACCGTACCTCCATCATATGGTTCTAAGAATTTAAAATTAGATTTGTCACCGGTCATATGGTGTGAGCATCCACTATCAATGATCCAAGCACTTTCCTTTTGAGATGAAATCAAACACACATACAAAGTATATATTAGTTATTATTGAGTTAGTAACTAACATATACCTTGCTTTTAATCTCCCCCTTTGTATTTGGCAATTTTAAAACTTTTAGGGGAGATTAAGTGTGAACCTAAGATAGAATAGATTTAGGAACCCAAACAACATTATATTTGTTGTTTACATTCCTAAATCCACATTCTAAGGAAGTGTGGCCAAGTTTACAACAATAGTTGCATATTGTAGTTGATTGCTTAAGTGTAGTAGAACCTTGTTTGAGAATGGATTGGTACTTCACTTCACACACACTACTCTTATTACTATCATGTGACCTATTTGCAACTTTGAATGCAACACTTTTGATTTTGTTAGAATTAAATCTATTGTGATGTTGGGGAACATCTCTAGCTACACCATTTCTTTGAGTTTGATTTTGTAAAGCATTTTTATTTTTAAGTTCATAAAACCATCCATCGGGTCCTTTGAAATAAGTTTTGTTTGACCCCTTTGGATTAAGCATGTTATTATCACTATTTTGAAAAGTATTTTTGTTCTTGAAATTTCTTTTATTGTACTTATATCTAAGTGCATAATTAGGTGACTTTTTATCTTGATTAGCATTTGAGGCATGAGAGGACTTCAATTTGGATGACTCCTTATTTAAGGGAGTTAAACCATTTTTGGTAAAGAATTGATAATTTGAATATTGTTCACAATTAAACTTTAGTTTTTCATTCGGAATACTTGAAGTTTGAGAATGTTCCCCTTTTTCTTTAGGGCTTAGCATGTGATTAGATTTAAGTGAGGATTTACCCTTCTCAAATTCAAGACCAACTCTATCATTTGTATAGTAGGATTGATCATTTATCAACTTGCTCACATAGTAGGGATCTAGACTAGTGACTTTTGATAATTCACTAGGAGATCTCAATGCCCGAATTTCGGTTTCCAAAGTTTGAACTTTAACTTTTAAAATGTCTATTTCACCTAAGTGAGATATTTTTAATTTTTTATTTTCAAGTTCTAGCATGTCATTTTTTGCAATTAATTTTTGGATAATACCTTCCTTCTCAACCAAGGTTCTATTGGACTCATCAAGGAGTGATTTCAACCTAGATTCATTATCATAGTGCATTAGAATTTCACTATTGAAAGTGCTTGCATCATTGGTATTTAACCGATTCATATTCAAGTCATTGTTGGTCTCATTTGTGATGATACAATTTTCAATATCAATTTCACCACTATATTTTTCACCAACTTCATTTACAAATTCAAGTTCGGTCTCATAACCATCAAGACTAAGAGTTGAATGTACCTCACTAGCAAAGTTTGTTGAGGTGTTGACTCCTTCATCTCCCTCCTTGGCATTCCTTGATTTAACAAGCTCCATGAGAAAGTTAATGGTTGTTTCATCGGTGATGTTCTTGCTAGCTATAATTGAGGCTATGTCAATTTTTGAGGAATCTTCATCTACACTTGCCATCAATGCAAGGTTGATCTCCTCTTCATTTTCCGATTCCGTGTCGGATTGTTCCGTCTCACTATCCGAGAACAAAGCTTGCATAGCTTTGGCCTTCTTCTTCTTATACCCATCATACTTTTGCCTTGGTTTTCGATCTTGTTGTGTTTCGCCATCCGTGTTTTTCAATTGTGGAAATAGCTTGAAACATGTTTGAATGGAATGCCCTTCTCTATGGCACGCGAAACACATTACCCTTTTGTTCTTCTCTTCTCGTTCCTTGTTGTATTTTCTTTCAAAATCAAGCATTCCTTGAAACATCTTGGATAAGAGAAGAGCATCCTTGGATGTTTCATGATCAATTTTGTTGATAAATTGATCATTTGAGAGACGGGTGTTTGAGGAGCTTGGAAAGTTACGGTTTTGTGCCGGAAAAGCTACGGTTTTGGATTTAGAGTTTTGCTTCAAATCACCGGATTGTCGAAGTTTTTCTTCAAAACTTCTAAAGTGGGCATAGAGGTCATCCGGTGTGAATGTGTCATGCGTGCCTTGGATTGCCTCTAGAGCACTCACCAACCCGGACCATTTATCCCTCATGAGCATCACCCTCAATAGCTTTCCTACAATTTTATTGTTAGAAAGTGGTTCTCCCAATTCGGTAAACTCATTTTGGATATGCATAAGTCTATTATACATATCCTCAATGCTTTCACCATCTTCAACCTTAAAGGTTTCAAATCTTGCTTCTAAACCGGTTATTTTGGTTCGTTTGATTTGGGTATTTCCTTCATACCGGTTTACAAGAGCATCCCACATTTCTTTTGCACTTGATGCACTACCAAAGAGTGAGGCTACCGATTCACTAACCAAATTGAATATGGCATTGGTTGCTAGGTCATTGTCTTTCTTGGCTTGTTTGGAATCGACGGTCTCAATTTTGGCATCAATTGAACCCTCGGTAGGAACATTTGTGTATGTTGGTGTATACCCGCTTTCAACCACATACCATACCTCAAGGATACTCAAGTAATTAATCATGGTTTTCTTCCAATGCATGAAGTTTTTGGTAGTAGTACCAAAAACTAGGGGTTCTTTCACGGATCTATAGGGTGCCATTTGTCAAGTTGATCTAATCTCCAATTAAGTGTGTCTTAATTCGAGTAACTTGCTCTGATACCACTTTGTTACACTTAGGGGCACCTCAAATTGCTCAAAAACTGAAATTAAATTGCAATTGAAAGTAAAGAGATGAGTTTAGAGAAATTTGACACGCGGGGTGATAACGGAGTTCGGCAAATCAAAGGCCTACGTCTCCGGGGCTTCGCAACCTAGTGAGGTGCGCCTTCCTATTACCCAATACGAAAGGATTACAACTTGTGAACCGTTGAGCCCTTACACACCTAGCGGGAAATCAAACGGCCAACTCAAAGAGATGAGAACAAGGTCTCGATTGTTTAGGAACTCAAGAGAAACACTCAATAGATCTCTCTAACCTAATCTATAGCTAGATTAGTGAAGTAGGTTGAGGTTGCTTGAGGGATTTTGAAGTTTTAAGGTCTCACAACAATGGAGTAGGCTAAGCTCTCAGAAAATCAAGTTTTGAATAATTAGGGTCGGCTGAGGTGATTTTGAAAGTGATCCCCTCAATCTATTTATAGTGGCAGCTCAAAAATGAGCTGTTTGATGTAAAACGTTACCAACGTTTTATAAAACGTTACCAACGTTTTATTCAAATGCGATTTAGGGTTTTAATTCTCTGACAGCTTAGAGAAACGTTACAACGTTTTATAAACGTTATAACGTTTCTTGTTTGTACTGAACACCTGTTCTTCAGTTGTTCTGAGTCTGTTAAACGTTACAACGTTTCATTAACCGTTATAACGTTTGTAAAACGTTACAACGTTTTATAAAACGTTATAACGTTATACCTTGGTTTTCTTTTGATATTTTTGAAGCTTCTGATCATTGTAAAACGTTACAACGTTTTATAAACGTTTATAACGTTTTATCCCACTTTGAACAACCACACACATACTTTATCAATCTTTTGAATTTACATTTTATATTCTTGATAAATGTCTTCATGATTTCTTCAGTCCAGGCATATTACATCGCAGTTCTTTATTCTTCTTGGACCTATATGTTCTCAAAATAGAAGAAATCGTAAAATTCAATAATTGTATGTTTTTGCAAATTAGTCAAATAGATGTAAAAGATTATTGTACGAACAACATATACATACCAATAATTTATTAAATTACATATATATTCTGATGAACAATATAACACTATGACATGATTAGTGACTATTGTTTTGGTAATATGATATATGTTTTGTAACCAACAAACTTATTATAAAAAATATTTATGAATAAAAAATTATATTTAGATGTTATTCTTTACTATAATGTACATTAGTAATTTATTTTTAATATCCGAATTATATTCATATCCGTATTCGTATCCGTCCGATGTCCGATCAGTATTCGTATCCGTTTAATATCCGATCCATATCTGTATTCGAGACTATCTGTATTCATATATGTATTCAAAAAATTAAAATTATAACAGATAAAGATATGGTTTAATCACTATCCGACCCGTACTCGACCGTTTACACCCCTAAACCCCTAAAGTAAGGTCATAATTTGTTCCAATTTCCACACAAAAGTATATTTTGTGTCAAGCCAAGCTGACCTTGCAATCTGTGGATAAATTACAAAAGAGGCAGATTGAGCTTATGAGCGCTCGAACCTGCATTAAGTGTATATATGTGCACATGGCAATTAATATCAAGCTAGTCACAGTTTATGAGACCAACTGAAGTTACTAACGAAGTATGGGTTCCAACTTGTAATAAGAGTCCGAATCCCCTAAAGTAACCCAATCTTTGGGTTTTGGATCGAGACTGTCCAATTCGAATTCGTCACTTGGAATCCTCTTGGGATTCAAATTCATCATCGGAATGTGTGCGCTCATTTCGGAAATGAATTTTCGCGGATTCGAATCGGACGGTCCCAATCTTAAACCCAAAAGTTGGGTTACTTCACTGGATTCAAATTCCTTGTAATAAGATGAGAATAATGTTAGTACAACCTGGCCACGGCTACCATTTTCTTCCTGTAGAGTAGATTTGCATAGAAATTTGATTGTAAAATAGTACATATGTACTCTTCAAAGAACAATAAAAAAAGCAAGGAGAGAAGTAAATTAAAGATTGACTGCTGAAAAGTACCATGAAAAGCCATATAACTAACTTTACATTCTCCTAAAGTTCAGATTTTTGTTCCAAGAATATCCACCAAAAAACAAAGGGGAAAAGAGTTTACAATGAATAAGGAATAACAGTTGCATTAAGGCCTAGAATACAAAGAAGTAAAGAATTGAATTCAATTACCTAAAGTAATCCTCAGCACAAACTCAACAACTCAAAATAAAGACATACTACATATCTATATATATTTAACCTATATTATGATCTCCAGTGAACTTTAACCAGAAGAAAACGAAAATATTTTTAAACTACCAATAAGAAGCTGCTACAGGACTCCTGTGTCTACCGGTGAGACTTGAAACTGCCACTTGACCTGAGAGCCTCATAACGGGCAGTTAATTCTTCATAATCAGGCAGCTTAGGGTGGACTCGTGAACCAGTACTTCCACTTCCCTTGGATCTCTCACTGTGCTCATCATTATCTTCAGAGGCATCCTTTGGAAGTGGTGGTGGGGCCCGTTTTGGTGGTGGGGCCTTGCAAGGTGGGCCCACTTTAACTTTCTCCACGTCTTCGTCAGATTGGAACCCATCAGAGTCATCAAACTTTACATCTGAATTCACTCCTTTCGGGCCAACACCAACATTGGTGTTGCTTCTAAGTACCCTTCTACTATCCACTTCTTCAGAATCTGCATCACTATCTTCGTTTTCTATGGGGTTCAACCCATCAAAGCTGTGAGAACTGAAACGGTTTGTGGTGGATTTGAAACTTGTTTGATGGGATTGTGAACTCTCTTGTTTGCTCAACTGAGCAGCAGAGTTTGCAGCTGATACAGCTTTTGCTGCGAATTCAGCTGCAGCTTGAGCAGCTGAGGCTGTGTCACTGAATTCCATTGTCGTTGAATCGTTCTCCTCTTCATCATCATCATAGCTAGAATTTCTGAGTAATTAAGATGGCATTTTAGCTGGACTAAACTATTAATTAATTAAGTAGAAGTAAACAATGTTAATATATTGACAAGCACCTCGTGTTATGCTCGAGGTGTTGAGGGTCAGCTTGTAAAGGCTGATTTGTTGTTATCGGTAAAGTTGAAGCGCTAACAAATGTTGTAGGGCCTACCTGCAAAAATAACTACATTAGACTCTTCTCCAGTTGTAGGGGCCTACCTTACCCAACTAAGATCCTGTTAAATCCCTATTTTTCAGAATGCATGCCTCTCAGGCGCACTTAAAGCTTTTAAAGGTTTCATTGAATTGAGAAAAAAAATATAGTAGTAATTTGTGTACCAGGCGCTCTTCAGGAGGTTTGAGAAGCTCTTGTTCAGTTTCAGTCGTGTCCCAGTCAACCTGATACTCCTTAGCAATTGCTTTCATTACCTTGAGCTTCATGTCTCCAGTAGGTTTCTTTACCGATAACTTCTCAATGAGCTTCACAAACAGGGAAATCCACATGTAAGGCTCTTGAAAAATTAGGGTTCTTTGTACATATTTTACCCATTAATATACTGTGTTTATAACACCCACCATTCCTCACAATACCCATCATTGAATGATGTGAGAACTGTAAACTGTAAACACCCACAATTGTTGGATTATTTTGCCACCTTAAATTAAAGCTAGGACCTATTGGTCAAACAACAATGAACGAATTACAGCTAATCCATGCTATTTGAAAACATATGCTATATGCCAATCTGCATTGGTGTTATTAGTTCATGACAAGTAATTTGAAAACATATGCTATATGCCAATCTGCATTAATGTTATTAGTGCATGACAAGTAATTTGTGGTATTGCTTGCAAAATATCAAACTATTAACTAGTTGCATTAAGATGAAATGCTAAAAGAAGAATTAAAAGGCCAACTTACGAAATAGGTGGTTTAATGCCTCTCCGGTAATACATAATTCATTGGATGGTCCCAGGAAGTTTGGGTCCTCCATTTTAGACTAGGCAGGCCTTAGGTCAGGTCTGATTGAAAATGGAGTGGGCCCAGTTATTCTTGGGACCATCCGATAAAATTGCGACAACTGGCCAAACTGGAAAATAATTTGAAAGGTATTGAGATTTGGAAACATACATGCCGGTTGACACCAGAATCGGTACGTAGCTCTGTGGCTGCAGTTACAAAATCCCTACCATATTTCTTTTCAAAAATATCATGAATCCGAAGTAGCTCAGGGAGTTCAGAGCACCTTGGAGCTGCATATATTAAGCTGGAGATGCCTTCTTTCAAATCCACCGGACATCCCCTGCAAAATTGGTCATGCTATTATTTGAACTTCATAGAATGTTGCAGGATAGTTTCTTTTTAAAAAAAAAAATGTTGCAGGATAGTACTAATGATGATTTTTGAGAGGTTAATTTGGGGGAAGAAAACAATCCTGCTAGTACTTTAAAGTTCCTAAAGTACTTTAAAACAAGCCCTGATAGCTTTTATGCAAAAATAATGGACAGGAAAACTTGCCCTGAAAAGATCAGTAATAGAAACAAAAAGAGTATGTCATCAGCATATTCTTGTCCACTTGGATACATAAATAACAGTGCTTTATGATAATACAAATAAATAAAGTATTTTATTTTTTCCCCCTTTGACTTCCAATTTTGCTTAGTTTTTCTATATTACTAACCCTAGCCACTTATTAGATGGGAAGAAACTTAAAATTAGCAACTGTTTTGTGCAAAATATTTGAAAGACAAATTTGTACTGAAAAAATCAACGAGAAGGGACAAGAATAGATCATAAGAATATCTTTGTCCACAGAGAATTTTTTTTTTAATTTACCAAAAATTGAGGGTGGCTTCTTTAGGAAAGGAATAATAATTGCTGTTGTTAATGTTTTAGGGATAAGGTAATATGGTTTTACGGGAACATACAGAAATTACACGAACCTTTCTCTTGTAATGATTGAAAGTCGGGCAACGATTAGCTCACAGAAAAGTTCAATTATTTCATTTGCAGCCATGATGTTTTGCTCCCTAATTACATGCTCCACCTGCATAATTCAAACATTCCATTTATCACAACATTGCTTGAAGTAGGCAAACTAGTAATGCAAACTAACCAATATTATTCCAAAGAGTAGGATCAATAATTCCTGAATGGTACCATGTCTATTTCATAATAATTCAAAACTAACTTAGACCAATGAGAAAAGCATCTCTGATGGCCAAGACGTATTATATTACTTTAGGATCAGATACAAAAGGAAAGAGGTGCATGTAACTGAGAGAGAGAGGAAACAGCCACAGTCAATGGCTACAATGTGTTTGATAAAATGTCTCCTCAGCCTCCCCCATAGAGAGATTTCAGATGTTAGTTTCTTGTTCAAATTCCAACCAGAGCACTCTAATATAGCCCAATTGAAGAAAAAAAAAGAAAGGATATAGATGAAACTCTAGCTAGCTATAAAGCAAAAGAAAGAGAAGACGGTGAGAGCTATGCTGACATAAATTGGAACAACCTATCAAAAGCGGCAGGCCAGTAATCCCCTAGGAACTGCTCTAGAAACGGATGCAATAACAAATCAGGAAAAATTAAGTGGGAAGTTGCTAGTACTAGTTTATTTTGGGGAAAATATGCTATAGCCCAAATTGGGAAAAGGAAGAAAATCTCAAAGCTAATTAAGTAAGAATGCAACTAATTTCGCCCAAACAAAACACATTCTATTAGCAGAAAATAGGAATAAATTGGAAAATGACCCGGATTCGAGCGATGTCCTCTTGACCCGATTCGAGCAGCATGGCAATATCACGCCGCATCTGCCGTATTTGAGCGTCCCTTTTATTCCTTAGTAGTTTGATCCTTGCTGTCGCCATCTTGGCTTCAGCTTTGCTGAAAATTTTCAGAATATCCACACAAGGGAAGCAATTTATATCACCGCCATAAAAATTTATGAAATAGATTAGAGATTTAGAGAGGGAAGAGTACCATTTAGAGGGGCTGAAGCTTCGGTAAAATAGGAACTTCGTCGCAGCTATGAGCTTACGAAGATGTTTGTTGTTGGAAGCCATTGGCGAGAGCGAGAGCGAGCGAGACACAGAGAGAGAGAGAGAGAGAGAGAGAGAGGCGTGACTCGACTTATTGACGAGGTATCGTCGCTATTTGGCGTGGTTCGCAACGGTAACCTTACGAGTTCTTCTTTACACGTGGACCCAACTTTATTTTTTGGAATAAGAACTTTCCGTTCCTTCATGAAACGGTCGGCTTTCCATAAACAAAAATTTAATAAGAAAAAAGAATTCGGTGGCGGACTGAGAATATAATAGGGAAAGCGGTCTGGATTTAATTCCGAAAATGGTCCTAAATTTGGTCTATTAGAAATAAGAAGTTCGTTTTAAGATTCGCGTCAAAATTAAAGAACGGTCCGAATTTCTCCATTGTACTAACCGAGGGAATACGGGCGACTCGTGCGTTCTTCCTAGCAGAAGACTTTAATTAGCTTTTCATCAAAAAAGAAAAAACTTTAATTAGCCTAGCACATTCCCATCCCAAGAATTTGTTTCTCAGCCATTTGATCTGGGCTCTGGCGATTCGCGTTGTATCAGAAATTGGGCCCAGAATCCAGATGGAATATTCCCGATTTTTTTAATAACATAAAAAAAGGATAACTTATAACCAAGGTTCTAAATAGCGTTTATAGCATCACAGCGGGAAGGCTAAAAAAAAAGCTATAGCGAATAACGTCGCTATAGCGGAAGCTATTCCAAATAGCGTTTTTTTTTTTACATTCCGTATATTCAACATTTGTACTAAATATCAACATTATCTAAAGTCTTATAGAACAATAAATAACACCAAAGTAATTAAGAAATTATAATATTCATATTGAACCCGTACAAAGTCCAAATTGCGGTTCAAAATATCCATAGTAATATCGTAAACTATCGATTTTTCCTATTAAAAATATCTTAAGCATCACGATTTATGACATAATCTTTTTTTTTCTATTCAAATTTTAATTTCGGTTTGGACTTTTTTTTCTATTCAAATTTCTATTTCTATTCCCAATTTCAAATTGATTTATATGTAGCAAGTAGCAACAAATTCAATTTCGGTTTGAGCTTTTTTTATCTTTATTTAAAACCCATATAAATTGCTTAAAAAAAAAAACTCATATTGTATAGCGCAAATAGCGCAAATAACGGACCGCTATAGCGCTATAGCGGCCGTAGCGCAAATAGCGCATTTCGTAGCGTTTGGGGTCCAAAAACGCTATAGCGCTTAAAACGCTATAGCGCGCTATTTAGAACACTGCTTATAACTGCCCATCGTTCAAATATCATTTCGTCACACAAATATTAAATATTAGTATTTGCACATGCATGGTAACAGAAATATCTTATAAATGAAAAAAATCTCATACATAATAACATATTATTTATAAAAAAATAAAATAATGATAAAAATAATTATTCAACAATATCCATACATAATATTAAAATAAATTCGTTTTAAATTCAAATTTTAAAGCCCATTCAAATGAAATGTTACTTATAATATGTGTTGTGCATTGCAACGGAGATATAAGAGAGCAAAAAAAAAATCTCATACAAAATGACATATTTTTATAAAAATATTCGATAATAAGGAATAATTAATATTTTTGCAATTAGATCAAACACATACATACAATAAATATTGACAATGTTTTTTCAACACTGTCAATTGATTCCAAATCTGAATCGATATATAGAAATCATGGTATACTTTAACATATCATATTAATTTCTTTATTGGAATCATTAAGCAACTCTTCTTCTCTTTCAATTATAACGTTTTGGCAGCATGCAATAGAACTTGCCTATAATCCACAATGTACAAATAATTGATAAACTAAAATGGTAACAACACAAGTAAGGAAAATGAGTTATTTAATACATATTTTATAATACGTCATTTTGTGTTTTTTATTTAGGAAAGTTTTCGAAAAAAATGACAAGTATGTGTGTGCGAGTATGTGGGTGCAGGTATATGTCTAAATAAATTTAGATTTCTACTCATAATTTTTTTTTAAATGCACAAAATAAAATAAAAAAACTATTTGATTGGGAGGCTAATATTCAATTTAAAATTTCATTTTTTAATCAAAACTGTTGGTGAATCATGACATCTCCGTGCTTAATATAATAATAGAGATTCAATTTACTTACCAATAAATTAATGTAAAGTTTGAGTTAAATGTCAACAAATTTATCACCGAATTTATTTTTAGTAGAAATGGTGGAATGCTAAATTAGTTAACATTTCTAGACATGAAAATCTTAAATAATTTAGCGTTCCTAAACAAGTAAAAAAATGTTAAATAAGTTAGCCTTTTGGCTCATGCGAAAAACATCAAATTATTCAGTGTTTGTGTTAATGAGATTTGGGCGATTCGCTATTAAAGGTTTAATATATTTTTTAGTGTAATGAATAAAAATGAGGAAATATTCGATGGATGTGCTTCTATAGAAAAGGAATTACATTTCATCTTGCTTCCGAATTTTAAAATTTAGAAAATAAATTAAAGTAAATGGAGAAAAATAAATCCAGTGGGCTAGATCAGGTCCAAAATATTGGGCCTCTAATTGGACGGCCTTTTTTAGAAATGGGCCGTTTGGTACTGTTTGTCTAAGATGGGAATTTTCATTTCTTAGTCAGCAACTCATCAAATCGATTCCCGACTCGACAAAGAGAAACCAGAATCTGCGACTAGAGAGAGAGATGGGAGGCGCAGGTCATGGCGGCACCACCTACAAGGGGTACACGATTGGAAACCCCGCTCGCTGGCACTCAGCCACCGGAAAGGGCCTGTGCGCCGTCATGTGGTACTTTCTCTACCCCTTTTGTGTGTCTCTCTCTATTTCTCTCCAGATTTTCAATTGTTTGGTTGACATCTCGTCGGATTCAAAGTGCAAACGACGATCCATGCTCAAAAGGATCCGTTCTCTTGTGGGATTTGAAATTTGATCCTGATCTAATGCGAGCTGTTTTCCTTAAGAGTGCTCTTAGTATTGATTTTTTTTTATTTTGATCTAATGCGAGCTGTTTTCATTAACAGTAAAGTATTACAGCTACAACTATTTTACTGAAAATTAAACCGAACTAGAAAATCCCAGGGGGCACCAATCAAGTGTAGCCCCAGCTACACACACACACACACACAAAACTTGCTACCGAACACATCCAGCTGACGAAGATGCGTAGTTGCAAGGTTTTTTTTAATCTTTTTGGTTTTTTGCATCATTGGCAGTGGTGCCCCAAACTCAAGACTTTGTCCCTCAAAATCATTTTTTCCCACAGCATCTGTTCAGTGCAGATTTTTAACAACTAAAGCATTTACACTTATCAAAAACATCATACTCCAACTACAGATTATTACATTGCCATTCAACTTCATTCAAATACTGGCTCACAGTCAGTATTTGCTGCTGGCAATCATCTCAGAGGAGAAATGTTTTGCAAGGGTATTGCTCTTAGTATTTATTAGAAGTATATATTAGCTCATTTGGGTATCGTTAACAGATATTATTTGTTTCCTGCTAAGGAGTTTGATTTTGTACTCCACTTGTTACTCTAAAATTGACCTTGTTGACTATTATGCCAAAGTTCATTGGAAACAACCCAGAGAAAAAAAAAAAGCATATATTTGGGTAGAATTGAATTTTTCTGGGAGCAACTATGAGCAATGTGTGCATCTAGTTTCTAGTCTCTAGGTTATACTAACCATCTATTTGGTAATTTTCATAACAAGGGATGTCTTCCTGGTTCATTAGTTCCTCACTCTCATCTTCTGCATTCGAAATTAAGTTGCTTGGTGATTATTCAAATAAAATATCTGTAAGAGAAGAAATGTTTAATTAAGAAAATTTCATGACACATTTTGGTAAACTAAATTTGTTTTTTTATATACAGGTTCTGGATTTTATACAGGGCTAAGCAAGACGGTCCAGTTGTCTTGGTAAGTATCTCTCCGACTTATTCCAATTCTTGAAGATATTTTGCACATGTATATATCATAGCAATGGGACACCAGTTGAGTCATGTTAGCTATGCTTTTTTCCTTTTGAGAAAAGTGGGAAAAACAAATTCAGCTTTCATTTTTAGGAAATAAAAGCACAGTACATGCACTATTTAATGTACAAGCCTATTTGAAACATTGATACCAGAACCCCAGGTGAAACCGAAATTTTTCAGCAGAAGGGTACCAAGGCTTCTGCTTTCTACAAGTAGTTTATGGTCATTGATTTGTTGTACTCGCGAAACAATAAGTACCATTAGTGAATTATGAATACTGGTTTATCAAAGGCATGTGACCACTCTGCCCTTAGTTCGAGTTTCCTGACGTGATTTTAAATGATAATAGATGTTGTTTTTTTCTTTTGGAGTTAGTTCATTTTTCTGATAGCTACTTTCCTTTTACATCTAAAACCCTAATCCCTAATTGATGAGAGAAAAATTGAAATTATCTTTTTGTTTGTAAAAATTACAAGTGACATGCTCAGAGATATTGTTCTTTTTCATTTAAAATTATTGCAAAATTTTAGAGATCATTGTAATTTAAAATTATTGATTTTACATTAAGGAATAAATAAGTGGTGTTATTCTGAAAATAAAAACAGCAAAGTCTGTTGCAGGACTTTACCTGTGCAAAACTGCAAGTTGAGAACAAAAACATTTCGATCAAGCATTGTATAGTCACAGTTTTCTCAATTGTTTTCTATTTTTAGGGTTGGCGCCATCCTTGGGAGGGACATGGGGACCACTCTGACGGTCATGGGGATGAGGTATTCTTTTACAGTATAACAATTGTAATTGATAGTTTCACCCTTTCATATTAAACTGCTTTGATGCTGAACTTGTAGATGATTTAGTGTGACTGCTCTATGTGAAATTCCGGCTAGTAATTGGCTCACGAGAAGTCATATTATGGTTTTCTTGTTAAAATGTTAACTAAAACTGTGTTAGTGTTCTATTCCGTTCTTACCTGTAGGAAAGTTCAGCTTTGTTAGGCACAGTTCTTCTTTTTCTTTCTTTTACTAACATTATTATGGTTGCTTTTTATTGATTCTATGGTGGAACTGAGGTGCAATGCCTCCTTTAGAACCAGCACCGGATATCATGTCCCGATACCAATAGTTATACCTAGCTTTGATGATTTATTTTATTCATATTGACTGACTGGTTTTAATTGTACTTTTGTAGAAATCTCACTAGATATCCTGAAATGAGCCCATGAAGAAAGGCTACTTCCTTACTGTTTGCATCCTTAGTTGCAATATGTAATAAGAAAACTGTGAAGCTGTTTATTATCGTTTTGCTTACGCTAACTATATGATCAGATTGCTTGCATGATCGTTGCTGGATTCAAGTGTTTGCTTTTCTTAAGTATCATCAGATACCACCTACTCTTGATGTTTTGTTATTGTTTGTTTCAATACTAATTCATTGTACAGTTGCGTATCCTTGAGTTGCTGCACGTTGACTTTGGTCGTTACCGGGTCCTTCATTTTTCTTTTGACTGAACAATTTATAAGTTTTATCTTAAAAAAGTATGTACAGAAAATAGGAGTGTAAATGGATCTGATATTTTTTGTTTATATCAGATTCGTATTCAGATATTTAACAAATACGCATTCGGTTTTTGGCGAATACTGAATCAGATATTTGGTGGATATGAGTATGGATATGATACGAGTACGGATATCTTTCAAAGAGGATACAAATATAAATATAGTTTTCAATTAAGAATATGGATATTTTTCAGGAGGATACAAATATAAATTTGGTTTTTTTAATTAAGAAGCGGATATGGATTTGAATAATGATTTAGGTTTGGATTTTTTTTTATAAAAATTTGAGAAATCGTCTTAGAGGCTGAAATCTCTTCCCTTCTTTTTGTTTTCATCACGACTTTACTTTTAATTTTTCTAATAACAATATTTTTAATATGTAAAAAGAAAATCATGCCTCAATGGAACATGACAATCAAACAGTATCCTGCCATCCATTCAACAGGTTGTCAACCTACAGAACTAATTATTCATATTTCATCTGTTATTAAAATTTATATATTTTTATACATTTTAATAAAAAATATAATGATAATTTTTACAAAATTGTATAATTTTTAGTGATAATATTTATCCGTCAATATATAATTTTTTTAACTAATAAGTTTGTTATGAAAATATTGTGTAGTTAATTACGAATGCATATATGATGTGTGCACCTTTTTTTTATGAAATAAGTGACAATTTTATTTTAATATTTGAACTATATTTTTATTTGTATCCGTTTAATATCATTATGTATTTGTATTTGTTTAATATCTAATTTGTCTTCGTATTAAAATTATTCGTATTCGCATTTTTTCTCAAATATTAAAAATAAATACTTATATTATTTAGTTGGTATGTGTAGGGATGTAAATTCGGGTCGCGCCGCATTGTGTTGTGGCTAGTCACGCTGTGATTAGAGTCACATACTGTGTTGTGACCGAGTCAAGTTTTAACATGCCATGACCTAAATCACGAATAATGATAATGGCACGTTAGTCATGTCCTAAATCACAATTCGCTACTCCGCTAAGAAGAATCGCTTATTCGTATGTAGAAAAAGGAGGTCCGTTACTCCATTTCGATCTTCAGGAGAAAAAAAATTGTACTCTTATCAGTATTTTGTGCCTACCCCTAATCAAAATTCTAAATCTGCCTTTGTGTGCCGGTATTGGACCTGTTTACAAAAACACACTAATTCATTAATTTTTTTTTTGTGGCTCGTAAGGAATAATACAATGTTTTTCAGATGCTCGTCTTTGCCATTTCAATTCACTTTAAAATTCATTAGCTCAAATTATGAATGAAGGGGCAACTTCTAATTGAAGTTCTGTCAGTAACAAATAACAACCACGCAAATGCCAAATGCTCATAAGAGATGCTATGATTAACTTTCTCAAAGACTGAAGTCTCTACTCAACTACGTACATGAAAATTCATCATTAATTCATTATTGAGATCTGATCATCAGCTCTACTGACTAATATTTTGCATTAATGCAAATTTAGTGTAGTAGTCATGCATCAATTTAAGTTCCATGTACCCTTCATTTCCAATCTTAACGGAGTTCAATGAACTTTAACTTTTTAAGAGATTTCAATCCAAAAATCCAATGTGTTTTTTTTTCTTAGTACGGATAGCTTTCTGATTGAATTGTTTTTTTTTCTGATTAATTATCAATTGCAGTTTGCAGATACCAGTATTGGCTACAAAATTGCCTGTGAGCTGGGCCGACAGAGCATTTTTAAGTTGGGCCGGATTCAATAAATTAGTTTCTTCGCATGTGTACATTTTAGGTGCTCAGGAAACGGTAGGTTTGATCAGATGCAGGAAAGTGTTTTGTCACAAGGGGAACCAGTGTAGGTTCGATGCCCATCGAACCTAGTTTGATTCCGATGGACATATCTACTGGTACCAACTTAATTTGCAAAAAAAAAAAAAAAGATTACAGATGTGCGATCCATAAATTTTTACAAACTATTAATACCAGATTTAATCAAAAAATGGAGAAAAATATCACATTACATTGATGCTGAAAAACTTACAATAATTACACATAGTAAACTTAAACAATAATTAAATAACTAACTAGTGTCAACAATTAGTACAAATATTGAGTTCCTAGTTCATCAATTACTGGGAGCTTGGTGGCATCAGCGGAAGACATTTTCTCGACCCAGAGAAGGCTATGTTTCTATGGCCATGGCGTACTCGGCAAGCTTAATGAATTAAAGACAAAAACTATATCAATTCCAAATAAAGAAAATAAAAAATTATTTAGTACCTTCTGATCTTGAACATTTTCATATATGCCGAAAAAAAAAAAAAAACCCTAGAAAATAAAAAATAACAAAAGTATCTCAATAAAATCATCTGACAGATGAAAGATCTCACGAATAAGCCAAAGGTTGTGTGCAAATACAACCTCCAACTTCATCTTGCCTGGGACAACATGTACACAGTGAGAATCACCCACTAAATCAACAAAAAGGAATAAAGAAGATGGATATAAAACTCGAGTGATGTCCTAAAATATGAAATAAGAAATTAGTACTGGTTAAAAAATACTGATACATATTCATAGTAGTAAGATTCTTTCTACATTGTATCTTAAATCTGACTTGTATCAGGTATTGTCTTGCAAACTTACAAAGTTACTCAAATAAGAAAATTTGAATAACCAGCAATTAAATTGGTTAAATTGAGCGCGAGAGGGAGGAGGTCGACGTTGCGTGGAAAAGAGCGAGAGGAGAGGAGGCGAGAGCTGAAAATTCTTAATTTTGATGTTAACGGGTTTAAAAGTCCAAATAAATCAAATTCGTTTAGAACTATTCGTTAAAGCATAATCCTTGGCCCTAAGTCATTTGATTAAATCCTACGGTAAATCTTGGCATCAAACCGATCGAAAAATAGATCCAATAAACATCGGACGTACACTGATTCCACCACAAGAGTACCATACCTGGCGAGTTGCAGGAAAGTGTTTTGTCACAAGGGTACCATACAAAATGGTGCCATTCCCTTTTTTATGAATATATACTATTGGAGTACGTGGATTATTTGTCGCCTTGTCAAACACTTTTGACCCGGAGCCTGCTTAATCAAAGGTCATTTCTGTACTTTTTGTACTTGAAAATTTAAGTCTCGTCCTTGTTGCACACATACATCCAAATACTGGATCTATATTGTAAATATATAGAGAGAGGGGGGGTTTCAGCTGAGTGATCTATAAGACATATCTTGGCATGCCGAATTTTTATTAATTATCATTTGAAAAAAAATACGAAGTTTGTACATTTTTGAATTTTTATCCGGTACGCACTTATTACATGCACACCTTCCGGAGATGGCACGTGGATATTATATGTGCAGCCAAATTAAAATTTGGTACAGTTTGTCATATTGTTTGGCATGTGCATAAAACCTGAGCGCCACCCTCGGTAATGCGCAAATAATAGCTGCGTACCGGATAAGAATGAAACTTTTGAAAAAAAATATAGCAACTTTGTATTTTTTTTAATGGTAATTAAAATATTCGGCTTGGCATGAGGTCAAGGATTCAAAATTTAGCGAGCTTATGTTATTTTAAGTGTTATTCTCAATATTATGTGAGGTTTTGGAATTTGAATAATTTAAAAAAATAAATAAAGGAATGTGAATAATATTATGTGAGCTTCTGACTTGGCTTGGAGTGCAGTTCAAAGTCATGTTTTTGGACACTAAATGGCTGGCAAGGGCAAATCTAAAGCCAAGTCAGAAGGTGTTTAGTCACTGTCATAATGTGAAATTTTCAATCATGTGTTAATTGAATTTTATTTTTTATTAAGTTTTTATAAAGTTCAGATTCTTAAAAAATTATCAAATTATATTTATAGCTTAGTTGTTAGAATTTCAATTTATGATTGTGGAGTCTTGAGTTCAAATATCAGTTATCACACATATGCATTTTACGTTTCAAGTCATTGTTTTTATTTTGAAAAATCAAATTAACTGAAATTGTGTTAGTATGCAACTAACTGATATGTTTTCTTGGTTAAAACGAGAACAAATTAAAGATGTTTATAACTAGCTTGTTTCTAATTTTTAACGGTTTCTATGAAATCGATATATGGCAGTTGAAGACCATTTAATTTTGTCAAAAAAAAACTTAAAACCAGCTTGTGTTATCATTTGTTAAGTAATTTTGTGAAGCACTGACTTTCTATTTTTGTTGATGCATGCGTAACGAACAAATATATAAGCAGATTTATTTGAATGACAATTTACTGCAAATTATTTCAACAAAATGCTCCAAATCAATTCCAAGTACACATTTTAAGGCAATTAAATTATAGCAGGATAAGGATTACTTGTGTCTTCCAAATGTTTCTAGCTAGTTTCAAGGTCAATTAATGGATCAAGCTGAAAACTTTAACTAAAGTAGTTGGTTGTGATATCATGATCTCTATAGTTGTTAACAAAGCAAAAGAATCTGACATTTGATCATATGCTCACAGCATTTCTAGTACATGACACAAGTCACGTTGAATTGTACAATAGTACTACCTTCTTTTTATCGCTTTATGCCTGTTTTGAAGAATCTTATACATTCATAGTGCATCAGTTAGTGCACCAAGGCAGCAGCTCGTACCTTCTTTTATCTCTTTATTATGGTATAGTACAATGCAGATTACTATGGGCATGAAGCCCTACTGATCACATATCTTTTTTCTGTTTGATTCGTTGTACGATAAGTACATGCAAATAATATCTTTTTCAGAATAAGTTGAATTTTAACAATCATAATTTCTATAAAAGTATCTTATATAATCAAGTAAATTTCTGACAATAATATCGAAACTCTAAAAACTTATATAATAAAAAATGAGGAGGTTCAAATGCCTTCATTTTTTAAAAATTTAATAACTCAAAATTTAAAACTTAAAAGTCAAAATAAAACTGTTGGATATGATCTACATTATTTTATCTATGTTCTCATAAAAAATTATCATATTTTAATTTTGTTTTTATGTGAATCAATAAGTTGAAAAATTGAAATATCATAATTTTTACATATGCATAGATAAAATGATGTAGATCATATCCAACGGTTTTATTTTGACTATTAAGTTTTAAATTTTGAGTTATTAAAAATTTTAAAAATGAAGACATGGTGGAGGCATGAAAAATTGAGGCATTTGAACCCTCCTCATAAAAAAAATAAAGGATAAAATGAAAACTTTATAAATGCAAAGTAAATTTTAATGAAAAATACAATAAATCAGATAAATGTCAAAAAAATTAAATTTTAAAAGAATAAATATGATATTATGAAGGAAAAGTACGTAATTTTTTAAGGGTGTACATGAAATTCTTCTTAAAATAACACCATAAATCGCATGAAAATTTTACAGAGAAATGTAATCTATTTTAAATAAAAAAAAACAAACATGAAAAAAAATGAGTCATTTGATTATATTAAAATAAATTAAATAAATGGAATTCTTAAGAATATGATGTTAGTCAAAGTTTTAAAACTTAAGTCTTTCTACATAATATATAGAGAGGTTGACTAATATCAAAACGTTTGTTCCTAGGTCATTGAACAAATGCTTCGGTTTTTACATTTTCAAATTCTAAATAGATCAACATTCAATTTATAATAAAATATGCTTGGAGATCAAATTTTACATTTTTTTGAATTTTTTTTAATATTTATTAAGTCAGTTTTAAAATCGTTGTTTTCAATGATCCAGAAGTTTTTCACTATTTATTAAAATTAGCAATTTTAAAAATTTCTTAATAAATAGTAAAAAAATTCTAAAAAATTCTAAATTTGGTCTCCAAGCACATTTTAATATAGAGATCACATCTAACAGTTTGGATCGACCGTTTGAACTTTAATAATATAGAGAAGGGATCTAATTACAACACTTTTGAGTTACCACAACCAATTTCTACATTTTCAAAGTTCAAATCGTTGATCCAAACTGTTCAACATGATCTCCACAATAAAATATGCTTGCAGATCAAATTTTACATTTTTTTGAATTTTTTACTATTTATTAAAATAGGTACAAAATTCAATTGTCTGAATTTGATTAATTTTTGTAAAATACTTAATAAATAGTAAAAAAATTCAAAAAAAATGTAAAATTTGATCTGCAAGCACATTTTATTGTGGGGATCATGTTGAACAGTTTGGATCGTAATTTGAATTTTGAAAATGTAAAAAATGATTGGAATAACTTTGTAGTAATTAACTCAAAAGTGTTGTAATCCGATTCCTTCTCATATATATATATATATGAGTTGGGCTAACTTGCTTTGGGAATTAAAGGGGGCGTTTTACTTTGCGCTCATATCTTCATTTTCAAAGTTAAAATAGTTGATTCGAACCTTCCAACATGTTCTTCATATTAAAATGTGCTTGGAGACCAAATTTTATATTTTTTGGAAATTTTTTACTATTTTTTCAGAATTTTTGAAAATCATCACTTTGCTGAATTTTTTATTATTATTTTTTTTATTGAAAAGTTGTGATTTTCAAAAAATCTGAAAAAATAGTAAAAAATTTCCAAAAAATGTAAAATTTGGTCTCCAAGCACATTTTAATATGAAGAACATGTTGGAAGGTTCAAATCGACTATTTGAACTTTGAAAATGAAGATATGAGCGCAAAGTAAAACGCCCCCTTTAATTCCCAAAGCAAGTTAGCCCAACTCTATATATATATATATATAGATAGGCTACCATGCTTTGCAAATTAAAGCACCTCTTGTGCTTTGCGCTCATTTTCGGGTTTTCAAAATTCAAAATGTCGATCCGACCGTTCAAGTTGTTCTCCATATTGAAATGTGCTTGGAGACCAAATTTTACATTTTTTGGAATTTTTTTACTATTTATTAAGCCACTTTTAAAATCGCTGATCCAATGGTCACACTAGCAAAACAGTAAAATTTTCTGGACCAATGAATCAGCGATTTTAAAAGTGGCTTAATAAATAGTAAAAAAATTCCAAAAAATGTAAAATTTGGTCTCCAAGCACATTTCAATATGGAGAACAACTTGAACGGTTGGATCGACATTTTGAATTTTAAAAACCCGAAAATGAGCGCAAAGCACAAGAGGTGCTTTAATTTGCAAAGCATGGTAGCCTATCTCTATATATATATATATATATGAGTAGGGTTCCAATGCCTCATCTCCTCATACCTCATCCATACCTCATGTTATATATCTCCATTTTCAAAGTCTAAACTATCGATCCGACCGTTCAACATGATATTCATACTAAAATATGCTTGGGGATGAAATTTTATAATTTTTGCAATTTTTTTACTATTTTTTAAGATAGGTACAAAATCACTGTATCTGGACCATTCAAAAAACAGTGATTTTGTACCTATCTTAAAAAATAGTAAAAAAATTGCAAAAATTATAAAATTTCATCCCCAAGCATATTTTAGTATGAATATCATGTTGAACGGTCGGATCGATAGTTTAGACTTTGAAAATGGAGATATATAACATGAGGTATGGATGAGGTATGAGGAGATGAGGCATTGGAACCCTACTCTATATATATATATATATATATATATATATATATAGTGCTGGGCTTAGCTACTTCATGGAGTAAAACGACTTGGTGCTCCACGCCTCATTATTTCCATTTTGAAAATCCAAACGACCGATCCGAACCGCTCAAGTTGTTCTCCATATTGATATGTGCTTGGAGACCAAATTTTACATTTTTTGGAATTTTTTTACTATTTATTAAGCCACTTTGAAAATCACTGATCCGGCGGTCCAGAAATTTTTACTGTTCATAAGGATTTTCAGATTTTCAAAGTGGCTTAATAAATAGTAAAAAAATTCCAAAAAATATAAAATTTGGTCTCCAAGTACATTTCAATATGAAGAACATGTTGGAAGGTTCGAATCGACTATTTGAACTTTGAAAATGAAGATATGGCGTGAAGTACAAAGTTGTTTTACTTCATGAAGTAGCTAAGTCAGACTCTATATATATATATATATATATGAGATAGGCTAATATGCTTTTAGTAGCATATGGCCCGATATGCTTCCAATTCAAAATCGGATTTTCAAAGTCCAAACAGTCGATCTGAACCGTTCAAGTTGATCTACATATTGAAATCTGCTTGGAGACCAAATTTTACATTTTTTTTGAATTTGTTTACTATTTATTAAGCCACTTTGAAAATTGCTGATCCGGATGAACAGTAAAAACAGTGCTTTCAAATTCTAGACCACCAGATCAGCAATTTTCAAAGTGGCTTAATAAATAGTAAAAAAATTCCAAAAAATGTAAAATTTGGTCTCCAAGCAGATTTCAATATGTAGATCAACTTGAACGGTTCAGATCGACCGTTTGAACTTTGAAAATCCGATTTTGAGTTGGAAGCATATCGGACCATATGCTACTAAAAGCATATTAGCCTATCTATCTATCTATCTATATATATATATATATATATATATATATATATATATATATATATAGTGCTGGGCTTAGCTAAGCCATGGTGTAAAACGACTTGGTGCTCCACGCCTCATTATTTCCATTTTGAAAATCCAAACGACCGATCCGAACCGCTCAAGTTGTTCTCCATATTGATATGTGCTTGGAGACCAAATTTTACATTTTTTGGAATTTTTTTACTATTTATTAAGCCACTTTGAAAAATCACTGATCCGGCGGTCCAGAAATTTTTACTGTTTTTTACTGTTCATAAGGATTTTCAGATTTTCAAAGTGGCTTAATAAATAGTAAAAAAATTCCAAAAAATGTAAAATTTGGTCTCCAAGCACATTTCAATATGGAGAACATGTTGGAAGGTTCGAATCGACTATTTGAACTTTGAAAATGAAGATATGGCGTGGAGTACCAAGTCGTTTTACTCCATGGAGTAGCCTAGTCGGACTCTATATATATATATATATATTTATGGCTAAAAGTGGGCTTAGGAATCAGGTAGAGTATCCAATTATTAACCTGTTATTGTATTAACGGGTCGGTGGATGAGGTGCTTTCGGTGTGGCCGAATCACTCTGTTAGACCAAATTATCTCCTTATCTTAGTTTCTTTTTTTTCTTCCCTCTGTTTGTTTTTTTTTCTGGAAATTCAATAAATCATAAATAGTAACTCTTTTGACATGCAAGATGCAATTCTAATATATGGATTTGAGAAAACATGTGACATGCAAACACGACACGTCACATATATGAGCATCGGTATGGTACAGGTACGGGTTATTGCAAGTATCGTGTCAAAGCGATCATGTGTCGCGTAGTCAGATATGCTTGATAACGGGATATGACACGGTTCGTTTATTCCGTCTTTTATTTGAATTCGAACATGCTAAAATGAGGAAAACATTACATTTTGTGCAATATTATTTTGTAAGTTCAATGTATCATTTCTCATAATTTTATTTGGCGCATTTTTTTTCTTCTAATTTTTGGGTGTTTTTATCCAACTTTTTTAGGTTTGTTATTATATTTCACGATTTTTTTCAAATTAATAAAGAAAGTACTTTACACACGTGCAAACACGGCCCGTACCTTATTATTGCAAATATCATGTCTAGTTTTCACATTTTTAATACGGCATAACACGACATTTTTAATCGGTATAATGCGTCTGATATACACCCAAATACTCGATGCTTACAGAAACGACACGACGCTTCGACAACACACTTATCTAAGTTGTCAAGTGAATTGTCTACACGAATAAGAAAAGGTTTTCTACCGAGCTAGCCTAGTTGCTTTTATGTCATTAGGTTTGACTTTTTGTGGGCGTTGATAAATAGATAGATATGCAAGGTGAGAAAAAGAAAACAAAACAAGGCACCTGGCCTTTCATGTCATCTTGTCCATAATGAAATGCCTTGAAAGAGATTATATATAGCTGCGCTGTTCCAAAGAAAGGCAGCTTGTCTGATAAAACATGATTTTGACGTACCTGAACTTTGTCTCCGAATGTGTATTTCAAATTGTCCAAAAAAAAATTATTGGAATCCGTAGGCAAAATTTTCAAAATTTTATTTAGGCCGATTGTGCACTAGCTAGTACTGTTGGACTGGACCATTTAACTGCGGGCCAAATTCCAAAATAGATAACCATCTTGGATCACCATTAGGTAACAAATGAGTTTGACTTGATAATGTTGGCGAATATATACAATTAAAATTTAATTAAAATATAATAATGGGATGAACTATATAAAAACTAAAAAAATTAATTAAATTACAATACACATAATTTTAAATTTTAAAATTATAATTAAGATGGCTAAACACCCTTTAACTTACATTAATATCCATCCTTGCCTTAACTATCCTGTGTACAATTGACTTATACAGTGACTTGCTAGATATACATATACAACGTCTATGGCGTCACTCTTCTTTATTATTTTTTCCGTAAAGATCAGAGATCAAATCACTCAATTATTAATATTTACAATATATATTTTTTATTAAAGAGTTCCGGTACACTCCAATATTTTTTAGTTGCTATTCTCGAAAATTGAACATGCATTCTCTTGGAAGAGAGACGAGAACACGTACAACTGCATCAAACCCGCCGTTCTATTTAATATCCACAATTAAATTGTCATTTCTAGATTTCAAACATGTAACCTCCCACATGGAGAGCATTATCTTTGCCACTAGACCAAAGGTTAATTCTCGACATCACTCTCTAGATCATTAAATACCTTGAAAAGTTAAACATTGTTTTTTATATAGGATCCACTGTTCATATATAATTTTACCACTGTACATGTTCGATTCGTATTCAATCCGTTTGACCCCTACTATCCATGTGTATTCAGGATCTGACTACTAGACTACTAATATGCATCATATGTAATTTTCTTATTTAATCTTGTATAAGATACGTACGTCAAAATGGACACCTTTACGAATTTTTTTTTTGGGGTAGGACAACTTTCTGTCAGTTTAAAAGCCGACAATTTCAAATTAATATTTATACCCAGCTAATATTTTGAAAAATGTCAAAACTGATTATTTAATGATCGATTTTAATTTTTTCCAACCGGTCTAAAAATGACAGGCACCGGCCTATAAAATTTCCACAAGAGTTTTTTTTTTTCAAAATCTCATTCTCACAAAATTTACACTCTCTCTCCTCACTTTATCTCTTTCTCCAAAGTTTATCCTCCTATTCTCACATTTGCAAATAAGTCTCTTTATTTTTTTAAAAATTTATTTGAAGTCCAAAACGGTTGTAAATTGATATAATTGTTAGAAATGTACCAAAATTAGTATAATTTAGTTCTCATTAGTTATCATTTGTGTTAATTAAGTTTAATTAGTTTTAATTAAGTAAATTTTAGTTTAATGGGTTGTAATTTAGCATATTTTGGTATATTTTAGGATAATTAGCATAATTTAGCATATTTTATCAACTTATATTTACCATTAATTGTTATGAAATTAGAATGGCTAATTAAAGGACGGCCCAGGACTCGACCTTAGCCGATACCATCTACATGATGAGCCGATCGCCACTGATAGCAAGGAGCATTTCAGTCCTCTTCTATGGATGCCACATAGTGAGCACCGAGTCATACTTGCTTCTCGCGAGGTACTTTACTTTTTTGGTTTAAATTTAAAGTTTAAATTTGGGTGTGTTAACTCTATAATATACTGTGGATTTTTTTTTAAACGCAGGACATAACGATTTTGGATGTCAAGCTTCGGTGCATTCATATGCGGTACTACATGATGATGGACCCATATCTCATCAACCTTGAGTTATACAATATTGCTACTATGCAGAGTGGGAGTGGCATCATCAACGCATCTCTCATTGCAGGACTAATGGAGCGATGGCGTCCCAAGACCCATACGTTTCACTTACCATTTGGAGAGATGACGGTGACACTTCAGGATGTCAGTGCCCTATGGGGTTTGCCTATCAGTGGTACACCAGTCGGTGGTATATCTAACGGTACTCATTTTTCTTAGTACATCGACTCGTTGTTGGGAGCTGATCCAATCGAGTTACGGGGGCATGGTGGGACATCTAATTATCATATACAGATGACCAACTTGCGACAGCACTTCAGCGCCGATCTGACAATAGATTCCACCCTCGAAGAGATTCAGCAGTAATACTTGTAAACTTGTTTTTTTAAATGTTGATATTTCAAATTTATTAGATTTTATTGTCTACTTTGCATTGCAGATATACACGGAGATACGTGATAGACCTATTTAGATCTATCATGTTTGCTAATTCCAGCGGCGATGCTGTCCCGATGATGTATCTACCGCTGCTGGAGGACCTTGACAGGCCGTCGAGGTACAACTGGAGTGGGGCTGTCCTAGCCTACTTGTACCATAGCCTTTGCAATGCTTGTAAGGTAAGTCTCTAGCTCTTTTCTTATTTAATTTTTTTCTCAATCAAGCTAAAGACCTTGATAGCTAACATTCTTGAAAATGCAGAAGGAGACGAAGCAAATGTATGGGCTGGTTTTATTGCTGCAGCATTGGTCATGGTCAAGGTTGCTGGTGGGCTGTCCCCGACTGAATGAGCCCGAACCGAATTGGGGACAGCCAGATATTCATAGATGTCCTGCATACGGCAAGAAATGGCACGGTACCTACCACTACGTTGATCAGGGCTACGGACGTCCCTTGGGTATTATATTGGTCCGATCACAGTTGCAGAGCCTAGTTCCAAAGCAGGTTGTCTGGACTCCGTATGCACTGTACGAGAGACAGAGATAGCTAGAGCTTACACTGGTTCAGCAGGATAGCTGGTGGTACAGGGGACCGTGAGGGATATGCGAGCATTGCGTGCGGTTTCACTTCCTCATTTTTGAAGTTCGGGTGTGGGTGCTATGGTAAGATCTACGGTTTGTTAGACAATTTATATTAATCATAAAAAATTTCTAAAAAAAATTAAAAAAAATTAAAAAAATACCTTAAAATCGCCTCTGCAATCGCCCTTTTCGTTTTTGAAATCGCCTTCACTCTCTCTCTTCCTCTTCCTCTTCCTCTTCCTCTCTTTCTCTTATTAGGAGTTTGAGTGCGTTGTGAGAGGGAGGAGAGAGAAAACGGTCTATTTATATATTCTGAAACATACAAAAAAATCCCAACCGACCATTAAATGGCCAGTTTGGATATTTTTAAAAAATACCTAGCTCAGCTGAATATAATTATTAATTTGTATTTAATTATGAATATTAATAAAAAAAATATCGGGTTTAAAAGGCCACATGCATACACGGGACCTTTGAATTAATTTATAAAATTTTATTATTTCTTTTTACTACCTCTGATTAACCGGCCAAGGGAAAGAAAAGTTGCCACTTGTCACTTGTCAGCATGACACCTCCAGATCAAACTGCAGTAGAAAGTATGTTTATGATTCCTCTATAATTGATTCAAATAGTTCAATCTTGTGTCATGTTCCAGTTCTCTCATGAGTCAGCTATATATCCTGTGAATCTAGACCAGCTTTAATTTAGTAGTTACAACTTTACAACTGAGATAGCCACCATTAACTCAACACAGAAAAATTCCTTTAATGTGATGTCACAATATAGAAGGAGACCTAACTAAGGTGGATGAAGTGGGTGCGGCTGTTAATGGCTTTTTGGTTTGGAGGCATCTCTTTGTCTCAGCTTATCCCGGTATTAATGGGCCACATGCCAAACCAGTCAAAAAGAAAACCATATTTTCCTCCGCTTCTCTCTCTCGCTCCCGGTGAGTGAGTGAGCGAGCGTGCGCGACTCTTCTTCAATATGCCACGTGACTCTGACATGCACGTGGGAGTGCCTCCTCTATCCAACTCCAATTGATGGAGAATATATAAATGGAGAGTTTGTGCAGGTTGAACCGTGGAATGGTCATTAAATGTGTTTAACTGTTTTCTGATTCAAATCAGGTGGTTGGTATACTCTCTAGGGCTGTAAATGAATCAAACCAAATCCAACTTACTCTAGTTTGAGTTTGAGTTTGAATAAAATTCGAACCGAACATGTTTAATTTGTTTCAGAACGAACTAATTTCAAATTGAATTAATTACAAATTACAAATTTTTCGAATCGAATTCAATCAAATCACGAACTATAATTTTTTTGGCAGCCATAGTTAAACTGGTAGTTTATGCATTAGTTTTCTTCCCGCGGAATAAAATTCACACGATTTCCTTTTACTTTTTACCTTTTACAAATTTACACTGATGGATTATGGGCTAACCCAAAATTTCCTTACCTTTTACGCTATTGGATTGATTAAAATCACGACATGGACCTAGTCAAATGGAACTTATTTCATTGTTAATTTGTTACGCTGCTGAAGCATTTTCGTATTATAAGTTACCATTAAAGATTGATGGTTGAAGCCATTAGTTGTTTTATTTGAGATTCGAACCTAAATAGTTCGCGAACCTAATTCGAACGAACCAGGTCCAGTTTAAGTTTGATTTGAATTAATTTCGAACCGAATTGGTTTGATTTGTTTCGAAACGAACTAATTTCGAATCGAATTAATTACGAATTTTTTCCGAATCAAACTCAAATCGAATCACGAACTATGAATTTTTTGTGCAGCCCTAGTTATACATATATAGGCATGTTTGATCAAAAAGTTTGTCTGGATTTTAAGTATGTATCGCAATAGGTTTGGAATATGCTGTGATAGCTAGAATTATATTTAGTTATATACTGATGTGAAATCATTAACACACTACTACATTCTGGACATTGATTCTAGAACTCAACAGAGACGATTCTAATTAACTAGATTACAGTATGGATTTATTGATAATGAATTACTTTGATAATTTTTACAAGTATGCAAGAAGAGGAGGGTTCAAAATACTTTCATTTTTTTAAGTCTCCATCGTGCCTCCGAGAAAAGGTTATTAAAATTGTCAAGCTATAATTGATTGTCAATGAATCCTGAATTTACTTGATTGTATATGATTTGACAATTTGACACGACAAGCCAACAATGAACAATTAGCTTTGTTGTTAAACGTATCCTTTAGTTCTAGCAATAATTTTTCCCAACATATAAAATAATCTTTTTCCCACCAACTAGGGACTACCACATGTGTGCATCTTATAGAAAAAATTCATAAATGTATAAAGTATATATGCCCAAATTTTATGATAGATTTATATAGGGTTTTAAACATGTGGTAGCATGGGCAATACAAAACTATTTTCACTTCTAGAAAGCCTATAAAAGAAATTTTTTTTCTGAAACAACTGTTTTAGTTATTACTTGATTCTCATAAAATTTGATTGAAAAAATAAATAAATAAAAGCATATATATATAGAGAGAGAGAGAGAGAGAGAGAGAGAGAGGAGGGAATCCACTTACAACATTTGTAAGCTACAACATCTTATAACAATTCGGTTTTGTGATTTTTAAAGTCCAAACAGTCGATCCAAACCGTTCAACATGATATCTATATTAAAATGTGCTTGGAGATCAAATTTTACTTTCTTTGAATTTTTTTACTATTTATTAAGTATTTTACAAAACTGTTGTTTTTCAGTGATTCAGAATTGTCTAAAAACAATAATTTTGTAAAATACTTAATAAATAGTAAAAAAAATTAAAAAAATATAAAATTTGATCTCCAAGCATATTTTTAATATAGAGATCAACGGTTTGCATCGACTGTTTGGACTTTGAAAATTGCACAACCGAATTGTTGTAAGATGTTGTAACCTACAAATGTTGTAAATGGATCTCTCCTCATATATATATATATGATTAGGATTAAAATGCACCATTGGTTTTGTGCTCCAATAATGCTTCACGTCTTTTTCTCTGTTTTCAAAGTTCGAACAATCAATCTGAACCACTCAATATGATCTTCATATTAAAATGTGTTTGGAGTAGGGGTGAAAACGGAGCGGATACGGAGCGGATAATGCTGATACCATATCCACATCCGTCGGATAATGAGCGGATACGAATACGGATACAAATAGTAAACGGATATCAAAATTTAAAACCAAATCCGCCTAAAACGGATACGGATACGAAGCGGATAATTTACGGATACGAATTCGAATATGAATACAAGACGAATAATTGAGGTATATGAACTTTTAAGATACAAATATTAATAAAAAGAATTAAATATAAATATTAATTATAATGTTGGAGAGATGGGAGATGATCTATTGATATATTATATATACAAAATAATGGAATGGTAACAAAAGACAAAGTGGTGTAGTGGTTTGATGCTAAGTCTTGATAATAGAGGGCAAGGGTTCGAATCCCAGCAGTAGCAATTTATTTTAGCTTTGAGTTTCTGCCTAACGGGTCCGCCTCAGCAAATGGGTCCGCCTAGCGGGTCCGGGTTCGCCTCAGCAAATGGGGTTCTTAGCGGGTCCGATCACGTTCCGGATAGTTCGGATATCCACTCCGTTTAAAACTTACTATCCGTATCCGTATCCGAATCCGGATATTCTGTGAATATTTGATAATTATCCGGATCCGTTTAATTCGGATTCGGATTATAAACGGATTCGGAGCGGATATCCTTCGGATAATCCGGCTCCGTTTACACCCCTAGTTTGAGACAAAATTTTATATTTTTTTAAATTTGTTTAATATTTTTTTAAATAGGTACAAAATCACTGTTTTGGATGGTCCATAATCTTCTGAAAATAGTAATTTTGTACCTATCTAAAAAATTAGTAAAAAAGTTCCAAAAAATATAAAATTTGGTCTCCAAGCACATTTTAATACAAAGATTATTGAGCGGATCGGATCGATTGTTCGAACTTTGAAAACGGTGAAAAAGACGTGGAGCATGATTAGAGTACAAAACCAATGATGCATTTTAACCCAACTATATATATATATATATAGTTCGACTAAATTGCTTATAGAAGAACTTCGATCGAAGTGCTTACGAGTCAAATTTAGCCGTTTGATGTTCGAAATGTCGAACTAAATAGTTCAATAAATTGATTATATAATAAATATGTAGAATACCGATTTTTACTATTTTTGAATTTTTTTAACTATTGGACTGCAAACCGTTGGATTTGAAGTTCAAACAGTCAATATAAAGGGCTCAACATGTTCTCCATATCAAAATGTGCTTGGAGACCAAATTTTATATTTTTTTGGAAATTTTTTACTTTTTTTTATAATTTTTGAAAATCGCTGTTTTTCAAAAATTTCTGAACCATAGAAAAACAGTAATTTTAAAAAAAAAAAAAAAAAAGAGGAAACAATTTCCAAAAAATGTAAAATTTGATCTCCAAATATATTTTAATATGGATATCAGATTGAACGGTTAGGATCGGCTGTTTTGAAGTCAAAACCAACGACTTATAGTCCAATGTACAAGAGGGTCTATACATTACAATGCACCATAGCCCAACTCTATATATATATATAGGCATTTGCTTCGGTAGACATAAGGACCTATTTGTAAAATGAACATATTTTCATTTTCAAAGTTCAAACAGTCGATCCGACCATTCAACATTATCTTCATATTAAAATATACTTGGAGGTCAAATTTTACATTTTTTTGAATTTTTTTATTATTTATTAAGTATTTTACAAAAACTAGTCAAATTCAGACCATTGAATTTGTAAAATACTTAATAAATAGTAAAAAAAATTCAAAAAAAATATAAAATTTGACCTCCAAGTACATTTTAATATGGAGATAATGTTGAATGGTCGAATCGACTGTTTGAACTTTGAAAATGAAAATATGTTCATTTTACAAATAGGTCCTTATGTCCACCGAAGCATCCCTCATATATATATATATATATATATATATATTTATATATAGAGATGAGCTATTGTGCTTTGCAAAGTAAAGTCATCGTTTTACTTCGGCTTACTTTTTGGATTTTCAAAGTCCAAAACGTCGATCCGACCGTTCAAGTTGATCTACATATTGAAATGTGCTTGCAGACCAAATTTTACATTTTTTGGAATTTTTTTACTATTTATTAAGCCACTTTGAAAATTGCTGATCACATGGTCCAGAATTTTATTGCACTGTTTTTTCTGGACCATGTGATCAGCAATTTTCAAAGTGGCTTAACAAATTTGGTCTGCAAGCACCTAATAAAGCAATAAAGTCTGATATCTGTTGTTGCTAATCATTATAAACTGTAATTTAATTGCCCTTTAATAAAGCAATAAAGTCTTTCCATATTCTTAAAGCATTATAAATCCAACGCGCAAAATGTTTTTTAAAATCTCCATTTACCCAAAAAGTGAAGATCTTCAACCTTCTCAAATGTTTTATTTTGTAGAAAGTAGAAACAGATGAAAGTAATTATTTTCATCATATATGCAAAATATAAGACAACATAGTTTAATATTAAGTAAATAACAGTTTTAGTTATGTGAGTTAATGAATTTTCTATATGATATTAAAAATTTCTTCTATCATGAATAAATATAATTATTCGTACTAATAATTACAAATTGTGAAACAGATAATTGTGTTTATTAGAAATTATTAATACTAATAATTACCAATTAAAGGACGGTTCGATTCATTAGCAACGCTGTATATCAAACGGTGGGTACTGCTCTTTGGACGATGACCGTCCAAAGGCCTTCGGACAAGTTCTTCACCCAGCAGGGAAACCTACCAAATGTTTCATTAAATGAAGATATATCTTCCGTACTAAAGTAACCGTTGAGATCGATTACCATTATTCAGACTGAGACATATTAAAGGGTGGTAAAGTCACTATTTAATTGTATAATTAGTGGCTACATTAACACCCCATACAAGCTAAATTCGCATCCTCTGAGATATCTCAAACTTTGCCTGACTTTATGGAAAATCTCAACCATTCAAATACATTGTACACGAATCTCGAAGCACAAATAATACTGGCCCCCGCGCTATCCCCAAATAGGCACAGGACACGTCGGTCACGCAAAAGTTGAGATATCTCAGAGGATACGCACTCATACAAGCTGTGGTTGAGCGAGAAGTTTGATGCAGTGGAGTCACTATTTAAAGAATTTTTTTGATAAGTTGAGTGCAAAAGATGGTGCAAAATAATGTGTGTCTATATATATATATATATATATATATATATATATATATATATATATATATATATATAGAGGAGGGATCCAA
Organism: Carex kokanica; assembly: GCA_025461125.1. Lineage (NCBI taxonomy): Eukaryota > Viridiplantae > Streptophyta > Magnoliopsida > Poales > Cyperaceae > Carex > Carex kokanica. The sequence goes on from JAJGRX010001073.1 coordinate 72,574, forward strand.
TTACACCTTTTTTGGTGACACACTTTGACACCTACCATTTTCAAAGTCCAAATAGTCGATCCAAACCGTTCAACATGATAGATATATTAAAATGTGCTTGGAGATCAAATTTTACATTTTTTTGAATTTTTTTACTATTTATTAAGATGGTTACAAAATCGTTGTTTTCAGACCATTGAAAAATAGCAATTTTGTAACCATCTTAATAAATAGTAAAAAAATTCAAAAAAATGTAAAATTTGACCTTCAAGCACATTTTAATATGGTGATCATGTTGAACAGTTCGGATCGACTGTTTGGATTTTGAAATCGCAAAATTGACCTATAAAAAAAACAGTGTCATGATATGTCACCAAAAAAGGTGTAATTGGATCCCTCCTCATATATATATATAGAGAGAGAGAGAGAGGCTAATATGCTTTTAATAGCATATGGGCCGATATGCTTCCAACTCAAAATCAGATTTTCAAAGTTCAAACGGTCGATCTAAACTGTTCAAGTTGATCTACATATTGAAATCTACTTGGAGACCAAATTTTACATTTTTTGGAATTTTTTTACTATTTATTAAGCCACTTTGAAAATTGCTGATCCGGGTGAACAGTAAAAAAGTACTGGGACCCGAAATTCCAATTCGGGTCCAAGGCATTACACCAAAAGCTACACCGTTTCTGCACTGCGGAAAAACTGGAAAAGATTGGGGAACCCGAATTGGCATTTCGGGTCCAGGGAAAAAAAAGTCGGACCCGAATTGCCAATTCGGTTCTTATGGTTTTTCTAAAAACTCAGCTAATCATGTTAGTTTGCTAATTTTGTTTTTTCTAATTATGGTTTTTTAAAAAAATTCCAATATTAGACCCTAAAAATAGCTGTGGAAGGAGCTGTCCTTTTTGCTCCTCCTTGCACCAGCAAAGAGCACGAGGATGAAGAAGTACCAATACATCATGCATTAATGCATGAATAAGCATATTAATATAATTTAATTAATGGAGGGAAACATGTGTACGTAAGATGGGATCAAATTCATTGGGCCTCCATGCATGTGATGGTGTTCTGATTTAGGCAAGAATAAGTTTTTGAGATAAGAGTACGGAGTACAATCACTTGTCGGATCCATCATGTGCACCCGTGGGCTCACACTTCCATCTAATCTTCTTTAGAAATTGTCCTTGTAGGCGTTATCGGGTCGGGTCCCGATAAGATCTCTCACTGACTGGATATGTTATCTTGCAATAGATTATGAACTTAATAATAATGCACGACTCAAAAGCTTGCTCGATCGTATCAGACACAGTGACAAGTTTGAGGTTCAAAAATATTAATTCAACGAAGTCTAAAATCTATAATTCTGAGTACTTTCATACGAATATAATTAAGAAATAAATTTGGTTGGCTACGGGCTCTCCTAAAAAAATAATAATAAATTTGGTTGTTTATAATTCGAACAATATGTTAATATATTGATATTTGTATAAATATAAATAAAAAAATTGTAAATATTATGAATAATATAGGATGTTTAATAATCAATTTTCTTGAATAATTTGACAAATTTGAAAATAATTTAGAGAAATGTCGAGTAAAAATAATTCAAATATATTATGAATCCAATGGCCCCTTCTATCAATCTATGTGTACTTTGTTCATTCAGGAATGTAAATTTTGTGGGTTTAACTTGGAAACAGGAAGCGATGAAAAATGCATACTATATATATAGACACGTGTAAATTAAAATCTAAACATCTTAAATGATGACTATAAACACTTTTGAGATACTGATAAGAAATATAACAAAGAATGCAAGATATTTTTTCTTCTATAATTAGTTTTTTTTTGTGTGTGAAACTATGAAGATATTTTATTTAAGGAATTTCAATAAAGTTTTCAATGTACAAATTTCTTAACTAGAGTATCAACTGTCAATCGAAATATAATTTGCATTATTACCAACAAATCATACAGAGAATAATATCTTTTGTAAAACTCATAATCATGTGATGCTATGGTACTATGCATAGTGCGGATTGGTTCTTACTATAGATCAATATCTTCATTTTCAATATCTAAATATTCGATCTAAACCATTAAACATGATTTCTAAATGAAAATACACTTGTATATAATTTTTTAGAAAAATTTTACTACTTTTTTAGATAGGTAGAAAATACTTGATCTGAAAATTCTAGATCATTCAAAAGTAGTTATTTTTTAACTATCTAAAAGATAATAATAAAATCCTAAAAAATGAAAAATTTAGTTTACATATGGAGATCATGTTAAATGGTTCACAGTTTGGATTTTGAAATTTAAAATATTAATCCATAATACGGACCAATCCGCGCTATGCATATATAGTACCGTAGCCTCACTCATACTAATTTTGTGAAACCTTTAGGTTAGAGGATATAAAGTGAGGATAAGAATAAAAGAACTCTTACCACCACCCCTACAAGACTTCTAAATAAAATGACAAAAATGAGGACTAAAAGATAACTCTCCAACTTATTCCACTGCATGATCTAAAGAATAAAATTAACCTCTTATCCTTATTTCTTTTATCCACTGGCTAGATGTAGCCTTAAAGGTGTGTCACATCCTTATGTTAAATATATAAAATATTTGTTATGAGGTTCAAAACATTTGCCCAGTGATCAGTGCAAATAATCATCCATGAATGATTTTATATATGGTATTATGGTTGATACTTGAAACAAATAAGTAAATTCATTTCTCTTTGTAATATGATGCATAGGGTCAAAATAAGTAAAATCATCTCTCTTTGTAGTATAAGGCATGCACCTCAATTTATATATTTATTTTGGAAACGATTTCACCTTTTATTAGAGTTTTTGTTCATAGAGCTTTGAACAAAACTTCATCTAAAGTCAAGCATAAATTGATCAGCATCAAAATTCGCATGGTCGGTTTAGATTCACAGGTCATTAAATTTATCATCAAGTTTTAAATATGTTCATACATATCTCAATGCATATCGGATGGATTAGACTCGGACTTTGAATATAATTTTTTCAAAGACATTTGAAAAAACCTAATTACCTAAAATTTAATCCGCTATGTTTGTGATTGTGAACAAGTACAATCACAGCACTAAAAATCGAGAATAAATGTGTCAAGGAGCCGGTTTGGTTCAATGCCTTTTTCAACTTTTTGTGCAGCAGATCCACCACCCATAATGGAGCAGCTGTTGCACTTGCTAATTAAGTATGCTAGTGAGCAAGTACCAGATCTTCTATGCCTCAAGCCAAGCAGTTCTCGTGTGGCTTGATTTTAAGCAGTCAGTTATAAGAGGGCCCCACCATGATTATGTTTCATATAGATTTTACTCGTACCTGACAAAATTATTCAAATGATGTTTCCCATACAAGTGGTAAGTTGGTCCACAATAGAGAATCTCTTCAATTTTTTAAGTTGTAATTTCAAATGATTGTGGCAAATGGCCAAATACGTATACCCCACCCTGAAATAGAATGTCCCCAGTGATTTGTTAAGAAAGATAGATCCGTAGTAGCTGAACAAACTAAAATTTTATGTTGCTTTATATATTTCTTTAATTTGGCAAACCAAATCCAGATCATATATGCTGAACAACCCAATAAACCAATAAAAATGATTATACTCTATATATAAGACGAATTAGAAAAGCTGATTAATTTCTAGGTTCCTTAAGCGACTAAAACGAAATCAAACCTTTCAAATGAAGTTTCAAAATGCCAAATGAAGAAGGTCGAAAAGAGGTTGAAGTTGTTAAAAAAATGAACAGATCAAAAATATTTATTATTCAGTGTCTAAGTTTCTGAACGAATTAAAATTTGAAAACCTAATTAGCATTTGACTTCTACTTTTTTTATTGGTTACTTTTTTCATTTCACCTAATTGACTCTTATTTTTATTATTAAAGGGCCCAGCTACACTAAAAAAAAATTTATATTTTATTTTCAAAAATTGAAACCTGCTTCTCTCCGAAAAAAGACGATGGCTTGTGCCACACAGTCAACCCGCGGTTCTAATTAGCTCTTAATTTGTTTCATTCATCTCATTTTTATGTAGTAGGAGCAGGACCAAATATCAAAGAGCCATAAAATTTGGACGATGTTTAAACTTAAAACACAAATATATCGAGAGGAGGGATTCAATTACACTACTTTTGAGTTACCACAAAGTTACCATTCTCATTTTTTACATTTTTAAAATCCAAATTGTCGATCCAAACTGTTCAACATGATTATTTAAATAAAATGTGTTTGCAGATCAAATTTTACATTTTTTTTGAATTTTTTTACTATTTATTAAGCATTTTACAAAAATTAGTCAAATTCAAACCATTGAATTTTGTACTCATCTTAATAAATAGTAAAAAGATTCAAAAAAATGTAAAATTTGATCTGCAAGCACATTTTATTTAGATAATCATGTTGAACGGTTTGAGTCGATGATTTGGACTCTAAAAATGTAAAAAATGAATAGGATAACTTTGTATTAACTCAAAAGTGATGTGATTGGATTCCTCCTCATATATCAATTTGTAACCTTTTTTTCAAAAAAAAAAAAAAAAAAAAAAAAGTATAGTAATAGTTAGCATGTTATTATAATTTTTAATAGGGATAACAAGTACATCCTCCTCCACAAGGTGGTCACGTGGTAGGTGAGACTAGTTTGAATTACGTTTTAAAATTGAGATATTACCGAAAAAAATTAGATTTGAATTTGGTCCCAAAAAAGAAAAAAAATTATGCAGAAAAGTTAGATATTTTAAATTAAACAATTTGGATGAAGAAAGATTTTACATTAGCAAATCTTGGAAAACATATATTTTGCTGTCATTTTCAGTTAGAATGATTACTCGATCGGTTTAGCCAAAATATACACTTGTTTCAAGTAAAACAAATATTTACATATTCATTCATTCTTTTAAAAGTATTTTTTTAAAAGGTTGGATGAACTGAAAGTGCGCAGAGGATTGTTGGCGGACGAATATGCTGGCGACAATAATATAATAAGTATTTTTACATTCCTTTTTTGATAAATTCGATTAAAAGAATATAGTAAATAAATGCTTTATTTTTATTTTAGAGTAAGGTGACAAGTTATCATTTTACGAATTTTTATTGATAAAAAAAAGTATTTACAACAGCTGTAAAAAGAACAGAAATAAAAAATATTTACATACAACTCCCTCATCTAACTAAGTAATAAAATGTAAAATTTAATCTTCTCTCTGTGTGATGTTAGCAACAGCCATAGTGACAAGATTCGCGAATTATACCCGAATTATTCGTTTTTTTGGTAATGCCGAACCGAACGCTGAATTATTCGGTTGACCGAACTTTGACCGAATTATACCCGAATAATTCGCGAATTTTACGAACTTTTCCCGAATTTTACGAATTATTCGCGAATTTTTCCCGAATTTTTCCCAGAATATTTTTTTTTGGTTTTTTTTTCTTTTTTGCTTCCTTGTAGGACTGAGATCTCTGATCCAGATTATTCTGAATCATTCCCAAATTATACCCGAATTATTTCCGAATCACGAATTTTTGACCTCGCCGAACCTTTCCCGAACAATTAAGTTGTCACTATGGCAGCAGCTAGCTAAGCCATTGTTGTATGTCTCGTACAATTTCTTCTGCCAGTATGCGAATTGGCTTTGATTTCTGTGAGGAAATAGTAAATAAATGTTTTTAGTTTAGTACCGATCCCATTGAGTAACAGCTAAACCAGTTGATCAGAGACAGGGTAATATTACCTTTAGTTTAGTACCGATCTTGACGTAATATATTGTGTCGAAAATACAGACTTATTTAAGGAAGCAAGTAAGGAGCTTAAGGGAACCCCGTTCGGTAAGATCGATTATGCATCTCAGAAGCTCCAAGGAAGGTGATTAAAGTGTCCTTGCCGAACAGGTACTAATACTATACTGTCACATTTTGTTTCTGACACAAGAACCTCCGTGTCAAAGTCAAACTCTATATTACAGTGCAGAGAGTAGAAAAAGCTATGTACGTATATATTCACTTGTGGCTGTACTATCTCATCAGTAAAGAAACTATGTTCATCAACTTTTTCTAAAAAAAATAATAAATTAAAGGAGTAGAAAGCGTTCTTAAGTTCACCGAATCTCTCCGTGAACTCAATTCAAATTTTGAAATCCTTCTAGTTTATGAATGATGTATCTCCATGCAATTTTAAACTTTGAAATTAATTTTGTATAAAATCAAGTGGCCAAAAAATGTTTAAAAAATAAATTTATAAATCTTCTAATTTTGACTGCTTGACTTTATATTAAATTAATTCGAAAGTTTAAAATTTTTGCATGTAAACACATCACTCGTAAAATAGAAGGGTTTCAACGGTTCGGATTCTTCATTTAAAACTAATTCGATAAATTTTAGAGTTGAATTTGAAATCACAGAAGAACTTGATGAACTTAAAAACACCCTGGTTCTACTCAAATTAAAGATTTCAACGAGCTGACGATCTATGTTCCTACAAATAATACACCTTTTGTTAATTTCTACTCTGTGACGTCTTTGAATTAATTCTGCTTATGGTTTTACTTTGTCTTCATTTGATTGGAACTGAATGCATGGTTTCTTTGCTACTTTTAACATAGAGCTCCTGAGATTTAACTTTGCTTATACATTGGTTCTAATTAAAAGTTTGGTTATCATAACACCGTGTTCATTCTTTTTCAATCTAATACGTGCTTTTCGCTGATTTAGGAACTACTTTTATGGCATACTAGAATTTTTTAGAAGATGCGTTAGTTTACTTGCTCCAAGCAATTAGCTTACTTTAGAAAATATTGGACTTAAAAAGTTCATGCGCATTGTAAGAAAATTACTGTAATTAATTAAAGGTGAGTGCGATCATATGCTGCCGTGATTAAAGAAATTACTAATTAGGGTATGTTTGAATGAGGCAAATAATAGTGTTCATCCGGATTAGCGACAATTTCGAATTACTATTATATGTTTGGATGTGTTTAGGTTAGCAAAAAGGAATTATTCTTTGTTTGTCTTTTATAGGTTAGCATGTTATATATTCTATTAGCTCACTATCTCAAATTAATTTGGGTTAGCTCACTATTTTCACTAACTCAAGCATTCATCCAAACACACCTTAAATTTCATGTGCCTTAATCCAAACAATTAGTTTTTATAGATCGATTGTGTCTATGATTTGTTATATGCAAATTTGATTGTTACTTGATGTTTTACCAATTAAAAAAAACTCTAAATTATAAATTGTTATAATTTTCAACTCATGTAATAAAATAGTAAAACTTATATCACATTCCAACAAATAGAAGAATTTTTTTTAAAAAGATATATATTCAACAAATTTTGGACTCAAACATTTTTTTTTTGTTAGAATCTCCAAAGGTGTGTATAATGATAACAATACAATTTTAGCCGCGCAAGCATTTTATGTAGAGCAACATAAAAGAAGTGAATTCATTCTTTTTAGCAAAGGTTGGAGATTCAGTCACTCAATATATTAATATTGACAAAAACTTCTTTTCCTAGACATTGTCTTTGCTACTAAATCAAATGTTGGTTTTCAAAAGTGAATTCATTTTAGAGTTGCATTGCATCTTAGATGTATCAAATTAAATACATATCATTTTTAATAAGAAGAAATATGCATGACACATGAACCATCCAATCAATATAATTAAAGAAAAAAATATCAGACTAATGATAGAATAGATGGACATGCCTTAATAAAATTTGGACTTAATTCTGTTTATGTATTATATAATGAATACTAAGTCACCTATAATCCATAAATCATAAATCATACCAGCAACTTAAATTATTTACTAAAAGAAATTATTTTTCGTAAAAGTAATCCATATATCACAATACCCACAGCTTTAATTATTTACTAACGAGTGTTTAATTTATCGCAAAAAGTGTATTTATGCATAATAACTCATCTTAAGTGGTGCCATATATTTATCTAAAAAGGAGTACTGTTTTTTTTTTTTTAAGTATGGAATAAAGGTCTAGTCCTTGTTTATAATTTCATTGATGAACTTCGGTTTTACAAATTTTGGTTTAACCATGCAATGAAAAATGTAAAGTTTAAAGGGCCCAAGAATATTGAGCCCGTTGAAAAAGTATAAGACTTTTAAGAATTATATACGTCCAATAAATGTAATGTTTTTTTTTTTTTTTGATAAGTTTTCACTGTGTGTATCCTTTCTATCAACTCTTTCGCACTTTTGGCGATACCTCTAATAATTCTCATACATTTTTCCCTCCAAATTACGTCTGTGCTATGAGTATTATTTCTCTGATCCTCCAATTTACGCTCATCCGTCTGACTTGTTGAATAAAATCTTGCATTTCCTCTGATATAATATTTGGCTGCATATACTAAAGGTCAAGTGGTAAGTAAGGAGCGTTGTAATAAAAAATCAGTAATGATTTTTCTAATTTGGATATAACATGTTAAATCCAATAATATTTTAGTGTTTAACATTTCTAATTCTAATGTATGCAACTTGATGAGTGAAGCTATGGTACTATGCAAAGCGTAGATCGGTTCGTACTATAACTTCGTATGCATGTTCAAATAGTTAATCGGAATCACTCAACATGATTTTTATATCATAATGTACTTGGTGACTATACTTTATATTTTTAATAATCGTTTTACTATTTTTTATTTTTTATAGGTAGAAAATCACTAATTTCAAATGGTTCAGAATATTCTGATCAAGTGATTTATTATCTATCTGAAAAATAGTAAATAAATTCTGAAAAATATATAACTCAAGTCTTGAAGTACATTTTTATATGAGGAGGGATCCAATTACACCTTTTTTTGTGACACACTTTGACACTTATCATTTTTAAAGTCCAAATTGTTGATTCAAACTGTTCAACATGATGGATATATTAAAATGTGCTTGGAGGTCAAATTTTATATTTTTTTTAATTTTTTTGCTATTTATTAAGATTATTACAAAAATCGTTGTTTTCAGACCATTGAAAAACAGCGATTTTGTAACCATCTTAATAAATAGTAAAAAAATTCAAAAAAATGTAAATTTTGATCTCCAAGCACATTTTAATATGGTGATCATGTTGAACGGTTCGAATCGACTATTTGGATTTTGAAATCGTAATATTGACCTATATAAAAAACGGTGTCATGATGTGTCACCAAAAAAGATGTAATTGAATCCCTCCTCTTTTTATATAGAGATCATGTTAAGCGAAATTATTAAACCATACTAAGTAACATAATCTCACTCCAATATGATTTAGATATCTTAAAGACCCGCAAACGACATCTCAAAGTATATCTAACTTCCGTTTATGACATAGATCAACCAGTTAATTATTTCTTTAAATATCGGTACTAAACAATTTTAGAAGTTATAGGGAGACGTTAACTTTTACAAGGACACGTTGAAAAATTCAAAATTTTGGGAATAAAGTGCAACTTAGCCTTGACACTATCACACTAACAATAACTAGGCAACTAGCTCCCACTTTCTTTTAATAAAACATCAAGTGTTCTTTTCTATCTTCCGAGAATATTCCTGGATGAGCCACCATTAATCCTCCGTATCCTATACAGATCTCACATGTGTGGCGGGTCGCTGACAACATTGCTCTTCTTTGCTTTTTGTACTTGGTACACGAATTGCCATACTCTTACCGTCCTCACAGGATCTGTAATTTCTCTGAACCGGAATAAATAGGCCGTGGTCTACACAGGGAGCTTCTGGACCACTTTTTGCGGTCCCCCGCATACTCTCCAATCATTTCTCCTCAAATGTTAAACTGCATTTATTGCATCCAGGCATCCAGGCAAATAATGTATGCGATAAATGTCAGAAGTTCTAATACTTCAATTGTTTTTACCGCTGGTCAAAGTTATATTATATGCACTATAGAAGTAGAAAATCTTCTGGTCAGACATTTAAAATTTTATGATAATTAATAACGCATGGTTGCATGGATGCCAGCAGTATCAGATAAAAAAAAGAAGATAAATAAACACAACGAATATTCTCAAGTAAACTTAAAAAGTTTTTTTATAAGAATTTGTTAATGTGGAGTACATAAGCAAACTAAATTATAGTAATTTAGTGACAAGATTTATATAACTGATCAACAGTTACTTCAATTAAGACATCTGCTTTGTTTAAAAAAATTACAAAAGCAAAAATATAGTGGGCAGTTACAAAAACAAAGATATAGTGGGTCTAATAAAAAAATTATGAAATTAAAAATTCTTGTATTCGAACTTTTATGAGATTGAATTGCATAAGCGAACTAGTAATTAAGCGAGAAGATTTTTGTAACTGATCAATGTTGACTTTAATTAAAACGGTTGCTTTTTTTAGATAAGTACAAGAGAAAAGATACAGTGGGTATATAAATAGATTTATGAAATTGAAGTTCTTTTATTCGAACTTTTATGAGAATTATATAAGCAAACTAGTAATTTATTGAGAAGATTTTTGTAACTGATCAACGGTTACTTCAATTAAAACGGTTACTTTGATTCAATAAATTACAAAAGAAAAGATATAGTGAGTCTAATAAATTATTTTTATGAAATTATATAAATATTTTATTCAAGAATTATATAAGCAAACTAGTTATTTAGTGAGAAGATATTTGTAACTGATTAACGGTTACTTTAAATGAAACGGCTGCTTTGTTTAAAAAAGTCACAAAAGCAAAGATATAGTGAGCCTGATAAAAAAGTTTTTATGAAATTATAAAAATATTTTATTCGAGAATTATATAAGCAAACTAGTAATTTAGTGAGAAGATATTTGTAACTGATCAACGGTTACTTTAATTGAAACGGCTGCTTTGTTTAAAAAAGTTACAAAAGCAAAGATATAGTGGGTCTGATAAAAATATTTATGAAATTAAAAAATTCTTTTATTCGAACTTTTATGAGAATTATATAAGCAAATTAGTAATTTAGTGAGAAGATTTTTGTAATTGACCAACAATTACTTTAAATGAAACAGTTGCTTGTTTAAGTTACAAAAACAAAAAGTATAGTGGGTCTGATAAAAAAGATTTATGAAATTAAAAAATTCTGTTTTCAATTCTTAAGAGATCGTATAAGCAAACTAGTAATTTAGTGAGAAGATGCTTCGTTTAAAAAAAGTTACAGAAGCAAAGATATAGTGGGTTTGATAAAAAAAAATTATGAAACAAAAAAAAATCGAATTTTATGACATTATACAAACAAACTTGTCATTTATTGAGAAGATTTTTGTAACTGACCAACAGTTACTGCAATTAAAATGGTTGCTTTTATTAGAAAAAGTTTACAAAAGCAAAGATGTAGTGGGTATGATAAAAAAATTATGAAATTAAAAAATTCTTTTATTCGAATTTAATGAGGATTATATAAGTAAACTGGTAATTTAGTGAAGCAACTACTTGTTTAAATAAGTTACAAAAACAAATATATAGTGGGTCTGATAAAAAAGATTTATGAAATTAAAAAAATATGTTTCACATTTTTATGAGATTATATAAGCAAACTAGTAATTTAGTAAGAATGTAACTGACTAACAGTTACTTAAATTGAAACAACTACTTGTTTAAATAAGTTACAAAAGCAAAGATATAGTGGGTCTGATAAAAAAAATATTATATAAGCAAAATAGTAATTTAGTGAGAAGATTTTTTGTAACTGACTAACAATTACTTCAATTAAAACGACAGCTTTATTTAAAAAAGATACAAAAATAAAGATATAGTGAGTTTGATAAAAAAAATTATTCGAATTTTAAGACATTATACAAACAAACTTGTAATTTAATGAGAAGATTTTGTAACTGATCTACAGTAACGGTTGCTTTGTTTAAATAAGTTATTAAAAAACAAAGATACAATGGGTCTGATAAAAATATTTCATAAAAATAAAAGGAGGAGCTTATTTTAAAATATTTGTCCATACAACGCTAGAGCTAAAAAGCGTATACCTTAAATATGGATGTAAACCGAATAAACCGATCTATTTTAATTCTTTTATTTGTAACTGAACAACCGATCCAATTAAACTGAAATTTGCCGATTCGGTTTAAAACCGAATAAACCGATCCATTTGAATACCCCTACTTGTAACATTTAGACTTCACTTTTATGTACATCAATGAAAAATAAATGCAGGGAAACAGTGAGTGAATTTGTTGTATATATCTTCTTAACTATTATGAAAATGAAATTTATTTAAATGTCTTTAACTATGTAATCTATTTAATAAAAAGAAAAACTATATAGTCTAATATTTTGAATTTTATGTCATCGAGAATTTAAACTGTATTGGGAAAGATAATTAATTTCACAAAATTATGGTGACGTGTTATAAGCAAACTAGTAATTTAGTGAGAAGATGCTTCGTTTAAAAAAGTTACAGAAGCAAAGATATAGTGGGTTTGATAAAAAAAAAAATTATGAAACAAAAAAAAAAATCGAATTTTATGACATTATACAAACAAACTTGTAATTTATTGAGAAGATTTTTGTAACTGACCAACAGTTACTGCAATTAAAATGGTATACGCTTTTATTAGAAAAAGTTTACAAAAGCAAAGATGTAGTTGTCTTATAAAATAAATTTCATAGTTCTTGATTATTAATTTTGTAGTGTTGTATGTTTTACGTAGTTTATCTTCTTCTTCGTTTTTAGATTTGGATGAGGATAGATCTATCGTCAATATAGGTATTGCAATATTATTTATTGCCATTATTGGTATCGTCATTGATAACTATCACTGTAATTATTTCTTCAAAATGTTGCAGATTCTTTAATTTTACAATTATCTACTAAGAAAACACAATGAATTATTTCCTTCATTAAATGGAAAATAATTAGAACGGAGAAATTAATTAACTATGTCAGGTAATTTATTAATGTTATTAACAATTACACCCGTTAGATGCCCCGTTTATATCAATATAATCTGAAAGCTTGACCTCCACATTTTTTGTAAAAAAGAAAAAGAAAAACAATTTCACCCGCATCCATACCGAAACATAAATTGTAGCAGAATGGTCTCTTAGAAGTACTTATTGGAAATACATTTTACGTTTAATATCTTATCAGTATGTCTAAAAAATTATAAAATGTCAACAATAAAGTTATGAAGTTTAAATGAAGGAAGATAATAATAATAATAATAATAATAATAAATTTGGATGGTATGGCCTCATTTCCCTTGTAAGTATGTCGACATTTTGGAGCTTGTAGCATTTAGACTTCACTTTTATGTACATCAATGAAAAATAAATGCAGGGAAACAGTGAGTGAATTAGTATATATCTTCTTAACTATTATGAAAAATAATTTTGGGAAAGATAATTAATTTCACAAAATTATGGGGACGTGTTATATATATATCCCCCTACTGAATTTAAAATAAGTTAATAATTAAATTTAATTAAACAACATGAATGCCCTACAAAAATGAATAAAAAAAAAAAAGTGATGAACTACCCGCATAAAAAATTATGTGTTTATTGCTATATTTTCAATTATTTATAATAAAGAGGTAGACAATATTCTCCGCCGCCCCTCGTGCTTGGTGACTCATTGCATTAATTTGCTGTTGCACACCGACAAAAATACCAAAGGATGAAACAATTTAAGGTCCCTTAAATTCAAGATTAATTAATTGTTGGAGATTGCCATTTAGGAAAATGACAATGGAACTAGTCATTAGTTAACTACTGATTGTATTGCTGCTTGGTAAAATTAATGACAAAGTACGAGGATATGATTTGGTGTTTAAATTATGTCTGGTCAGCATTTTATTGGATGAAATCTATGTTCTCTGTTCTTTTTATGCGTACTAACTTTTGAATTTTCAATATTCATTACATTTTCTATGGCCAAGGATGGTATTTTTTAAATTCCGTATTGATATTAAATTGGAATTCAGACAATTTTTAATATGAAAGACATTAATATTTTGAGGAGAGATCCAATTACACTATTTTTTTTGACACATCTTGACACTGCTTTTTTATAGGTCAATTTTGCGATTTCAAAATCCAAACAGCTAATCCGAACCGTTCAACATGATCACCATATTAAAATGTGCTTGGAGATCAAGTTTTACATTTTTTTTGAATTTTTTTACTATTTATTAAGATAGTTACAAAATTGTTGTTTTTCAATGGTCTGAAAACAACGATTTTGTAACTATCTTAATAAATAGTAAAAAAATTCAAAAAAAATGTAAAATTTGATCTCCAAGCACATTTTAATATATCCATCATGTTGAATGGTTTGGATCGACTATTTGAACTTTGAAAATAGTAGGTGTCAAAATGTGTAAAAAAAACGGTGTAATCCGATCCCTCCTCTAATATTTTAGTCAACTGTATTAAATGTGGTTCTGACTGAGTATAAACGTTACTAAATAAATTATTTTTATATGGTCGATCATACATTATAGATAAATACTTGACTACAATCACTTAAAATATAATAGACTAGGATGCATTTGATAAGATATAGCCGGAATCATCCGATCTAAATTAAATAAATGAGATCGAACTCACATTATTTATTTATTTTTTTACTCTAGAATTTCTATATGCAGATTTTGTTTGATTGTTTATTTTATACTAATTAGTGCAATGATGATTATGTGACTTTAATTTGTTATACACATATGCCAAATACTAAGAACCCACTTAAGTTAATAAATAAAAAAAATTTGAAGATTATTTTTTAGATTTATTTTATTGGTAAATATTGACAATAATAGAGAACTAGAATTTAATTTAGTGTCTAAAATATTTATTTCAATATGGAAAGTCGCAAGTTTGAAATCATGTTAAAAGGTCCCTCGTGAATATTTAAAATTGGAAACTTTGCTTGAAAAAAAATGAGAGTAATAAAATGTGGATCCTCTAATTTTTTTTCTTAGATCAATTAATTCAGATTTAACATTTTTACTTGGTAATTTTTTTTGACATGCACATTAAGTTTTTAGAAAGAGAATAATTAACTTGGCTCCGAATATCAATGATTCGAGTATTTATTGTTTAAAAATCAAGTGAAAATAAACATTTGGGTCAGAATTATTGTAGGAATTATAATCCATCTAATGTTTGAAATTTCTTAATAAATATAATATTAGTGAGAGGTTAGAGAATTCAACCTACATAGAAATATAAATGAAGAACCTCTATTATAAAATTAAGGACGTGAATCCGCACTGGCTTGATCTGAAACTTCAGCTGAGCATTTTTAGAATGGTGTGAGGTCACATGGTGAACTTTTTATTTTTTTGAAATCTTGCCAGAGGCTGACAAGTGTTTAATTAATAGATTAACACATGGTGAACTTGGCAAGGAGAATTTTTGAATTATTTATTAATCGCTTCTATAGTCAAGAGAATGTGCTGTGTATGCTAGACTAGTCTATAGAATCTTCTCCCTTTGGTTCGGTTCAATTGTGGCGCTAACTTGTACCAAAATAGTATATATCGCATGTGCAGTGACAAATGAATATTTAAAGTTCGGTTCGGCAAGGTCAAAAATTCGTGATTCGGAAATAATTCGAGTATAATTTGGGAATGAATTGGTATCACAAAGAAGGAAAAAAAAACTCCAAATTTTGTGTGTGTTTTATTTGCGAATAATTCGTGATTCGCGTTTTATTTGGTGTTCGATTCTAAAACATAAAAAAAAAGCTTTATTTGCAAATAAAACACCTACCTTGTTACTATGCATGCATGGATAATATTAGCAAATGTTTGTAAGGTATTTTGGGTGCGATTATATAATATGCATATTACATATCGGTATTACGAATTGATCTGTGTATTTATATATTTGTTTTTAAAATTTAAATAGTCAATTCTAACTGTCAAATATAATCTTCATATCAAAATGTACTTTTAGGCTATTTTATATGTTTTAGGTTTTTTTTACTATTTTTTTTAGATAGTTAGAAAGTCGTTGTTTTTGGATGGTCCAAAATTTTCAAATCAGGTAATTTTCTATCTATCTAAAAAAATAATAATTTTTAAAAAAAAATATAAAACTTGGTCTACAAGTATTTTTTCATATGAAAATCTCGTTGAACGGTTCAAATCAACTTTTGAACTTTGAAAACAAATATATGAGTCTATAGCACGGGTCTATGTGTAACATGCATATTACCACAACCTCACTCAGGTATTTCAATGTGGTTTTCTTGAATTAGTAACATGGGCAGATCTAGAATTTTCATCGGATAGCGAATTGGATTTAAATAGTTAATCGGATTCAAACTTAATAGATAATTAATCAGGTACTAGATAAAAAAAACAATGCTATAACTTATAATTTTCATTGCTCCGACTTAGTTTCAATATATGCTTTAACGTATAATCCTAATTACCAATCAAAATTCAAGAAATTTATCATAATTTAAATCTTAAATTTAACTCAAATAACAAATCATAATTCCAAAGAGAAAAAATAAATTTTGAGGGACAAAGTTGATCTCGATATATAGATTTCTATAAAACTTCAAAATTCAATGGGGCAAGTTGCCCCCGGCTCTACCTCAGTCTGTCCCTAAGTAGTAACAAGAATTATTGTTTGATTAAAAAAAATTAAAACGTCTTAATAATTAATGTACTTCAATATGTGGATCTTTCTTTAAAATTTCAGTCAAATTTCGTTACTGCATGCGCGCAAACTAGCCAAAGTAATACTAAATAAACGAGCACAATAGGATCGTTGGATCTATACTCTAGAGTCTAGAGTCTAGAGCAGTTCATGTGTTTTGACAAAGCCGTTGCGTGACGCTTTGATAGATTAATTATTAACCATTATTAATAGAAGGCGTCTCTCTTGTGAATCACCTAATCTCAAAACTTGTATATGCATGCATGGTAATATGCATGGCGATTGCTAGTTACAGAAATCATTATTTTTCTTCTAACGGAAATAGTACACCACATGACCGTTGACAACACGCGCTTCGATCATATGATTATTTTCCATTTATAATTTGATTGATAGTACTACTATGTTAGATAAATGCGCGCTTACTTTCTTAGCAAGCATTATATTTGTTATTTCTTAGAAAAATTAATATTATTATATTAAGTGAATTTATTATACATAACAATTCGATTTGTTTTGTTAGTATTCGGTATTCCGTTTTTAAATGTCAAGCTTTAAAATTTAAAATTCAAAATTTTATGATTTTTAGATTTATTTTATTATTCTTTTATGGAAGAATTATTTTCATTGGACGATCTAATTTTTTTATAATCCATATTTTTTTTTCTCTATACATATAAATAGTATTATAGACTCATTCATGAGCAGAACTAGGGTGTTCCTAAGCTCACCAAGCCCTCCGTGAGCTTGATTCTAAAACCTATCGAATTGACTTCAAACGACATTTCTAAACCGTTAGATATTCAATCTATATTAAAATGTGCTTAGAGACCAAATTTTACATTTTTTGGAATTTTTTTACTAATTATTAAGATGGTTTGAAAATCGCTGTTTTTATTAAAATTCTGCACCATTGAAAAACAGCGATTTTCAAACCATCTTAATAAATAGTAAAAAAAATTCCAAAAAAATATAAAATTTGGTCTCCAAGCACATTTTAATATAGATTGAACATCTAACGGTTTAAAAATGCCGTTTGAAGTCAATTCGATAGGTTTTAGAGTCGAGCTCACGGAAGGACTTGATGAGCTTAGGAACACCCTAGTTCTACACTTCTACTCCTCATTCATCATCAAAATATTAATTTGTTTCAAACTGTTAAAGCTACCGTGTTACTAAAAACAAATTGACCTGTATTTACTTTTGGCAAATGCCTTTTTTTTTAAAATTTCATTGCGGTGCATCTACATTTATTTTATATACTACCCCATTTAATAATAATAATAATAATAATAATAATAATAATAATAATAATAAAAAATATTCTGCACCAAATTTGAAGTTCTTAATTAGGTCCATGTTTCCGGTAGGGTTGGCTGCTACTGTTTACCAACTCAAAGATTACTTTTGTTCTATTTTCTAGAGAGAGAAACTTTGGTCCTTTCGGTCTAAACCATACTATTCCAAGTGATAACCTAGTTGTAAAGTTGAACTAGACAAATTTTGGTCATGGTGCACCAAATGTGGCCAATTCAACCAACCACTCAGTTCCAACTATTTACAATTATTCTACTCATTGTTCATTACATACCATGACATATTTGTAAACAAAAATTACCGTTTTTAGTTTTTTTCCCAGTCTTTATTTATTAGATTATTATTAGAAGAAAATAGAAGGAAAAAAATGACCGTATCAGCGTAGTATCTACCGTCCTTCACCGCAATCAAAGCATAGAGCAAGACCGAGAAGAAAGTGAAATGAAACCGCTAGAAAACTAAAATTTTCATGAAACCCCACAATTTCTTTTACCTTTTTACCCCTATTATGAACAGCAACAAAACAAATAAAAATAGCGCATCCCACGCCGGCGACAGTCGTCAATGTACGGATGTCTCCCCTACTACCGTCACAATGCTTTAATCTCCATTTCTTAATTAAATGGACATATCCTTTCAATTATAAATATTATCTCTCCAATTAATAAAATAATTGGAGAGGATCTGCATCAATAATATTGGCGTCTCTCTCTCAACTATTCAACACTCGGTCACTGTTAAAACCTTCTCTCTCCTCATCTTAAAAGAAAAAAAAAAGTAGGAATTTTGCAAAAAGAAAAATCCTCATCGGTGTGACCGACTTACTTATTCCTGGTCGACCAAAAATCACCTTCTTAACTATCACCGCCAAGCAGACCCCACAAGAAACTTCATCTCCAAGATCCATGATCCTAGTTCAAATAAAATAGGCACTGAACCCATACTCATAATTCTCTCAGCATATCTTTTCCTCTTTTTCCTCTTTACTCTGCCCTCTGTTTTACCTCCTCTCTCTCTCTCTCTCTCTTTTAATTCTCTCTTCTACTGGAGCCATTAAAAGACGTATCCGCTTTTGATTCCCATCTCCGAGACGCCCCCACCATGGTAATGGTTCTATTCCCTCCTCTTTCCCCAAACCTCCTCTTTCTCTTCCTCCTCCTTCTCACCACCCCTTCCTCCACCCAAAGATCCCATCTTTTCCCCCAGATCTGATCCATTTTTCCCAATTTTTCTCCTTAAACCCCTCAATTCCTGCCTGTTAACAGTTTCATCCCCGTGTTTTCACTCGCTCCAACCAATGGGTTGTGGGATGTCGAAGCTAGAGGAGCAAGAGGCGGTGACTCACTGTAAAACGAGGTCTCTGCTCCTGGCTGAGGCGATCCAGTACAGGTATGCACTGGCTGATGCGCACCGGGCCTACGCACAGGCGTTAGAATCAGTGGGTCCCGCTCTGTTTTCATTTCTGAATGCAGCTCAAGTGGGACCAACTCCGCCTTCGCCTCTACTCACTCTCCCGACACAGAGAAAAGGCGACCCCTCCCCTCCAGTTCCCACTCCAGTTCCAATCAACACTGGCTCAATCAACCAGCCGTCACACTCCCGGTCTCACTCCGGCGGATCCCACATCCAGTTCTCCGACTCTGAATCAGAACATGGTTCGCATATTCACTTCCACTCTGACGAAGAGGATGCAATTGAGCCTGGACCCGGTTCTCAATTCAACTCGACAATCCATTATAACATGAATTACGCTCGCAGCCAGCCGCCTCCACCGTCAGTGTTGGTCCAGCAGCGGCCTCCTATCAGCCAAGATACTGTCTATCCATCCTATAATGACCCAATTGAGCCCGGACCTGCTTCTCAATTGAACCCGGCAACCCATTTCAACATTAATTACGCCCGCAACCAGCCGCCTCCACCAACAGTGTCGTTCGAGCAACGGCCTCCTATCAGCCAAGAGACTGCCTATCCATCCTATAATGACCCGTACATGTACCAGCCTCAAAGCTCGGGTCTTTACCCGCCTTACCCATCCCCATCTTACCCTTCATTCCCGGGTTACGGAGAAATGGGTGGAGGGTATAATGGGTATTTTGGTTCATCGGCAATGCCAAGTGATTTTCCTCCACCTCGTGAGCCTGCCCCCCGAGAAGATGAGCCGCCCCCAGCCCCACCTTCTCCTCCTCACGTTTCTACATGGGATTTTCTTAATCCGTTTTCATATGACAGTTACTATGCAGCACCTTATACACCAAGCAGAAGCTCAAAGGAGGTGAGAGAGGAAGAAGGAATTCCTGATCTGGAAGAAGAACATGAGGTAGTGAAAGCAGCATATGGTGATGATAAAGTGCCACCTTTTGCATCTGGTAAGGCGAAGGTCGAGAAAGGGGAAGCATCGGGTAAGTCAGGTGATGACCCACATCGGAAATCACGCTCCTTAGAGGTTGGCAGTAGTAGCAACAGTGAAGGTGACGATAGCAGTGTCGGCTTGGAGCATGAGATGAATGTGGTAGATAAAAATGTGGTAGGAGATGATACTGCTAGGAGAAGCGTTGGAAATTTGCCAGTACCAGTGATTAAAAGCTACACCGATGATGCTGAGGTGGTACGAGAAATAAAGATACAATTTGAGAAGGCTTGTGAATCAGCAAATCAGGTCTCTAGGATTCTCGAGGTGGGCAAGCAACCGTACCAACAAAAGAGTTCACCCCTGAAAGGTACTACAGTTTTTGGTAGTTGATTTATTACTATTTAAGCTTGTATCTAATCTGAAAAATGATTGGTAATATGTGGCAGCCACCGTGAGGATGATTTGCGGGTTGCCTTCAGTATCTGGTTCTGACGAGGATTTGTTGACTTTTGAGGAGGATTTGGCGGTTTCTTCTACATTGCGGAAGCTCTATATATGGGAAAAGAAGCTGCTTGAGGAAGTCAAGGTTTGGTTGATATTATTATTAGTAATTCCATAGTAT
Organism: Carex kokanica; assembly: GCA_025461125.1. Taxonomy (NCBI): domain Eukaryota; kingdom Viridiplantae; phylum Streptophyta; class Magnoliopsida; order Poales; family Cyperaceae; genus Carex; species Carex kokanica. Next base: position 93,509 of record JAJGRX010001073.1, read on the forward strand.
TAGTTTAACCCTTCCATGTATAGGGATCTTAATTTGTTAGAATTGTTTATGGTCAAGTAGTCTTAGAGAACTGGTCGCCATCTTATTTATTTTAATATAGTTGTATAGCTATCACTTTTCTTAATTTGGTCACTTAGAAAAGTTTATTTAAGGACTGTGAGACTGTTTGATGAGGTGTTGGTCTAATGCTTTGCTGGAATTCTCTTTTAGTTTTCCCTTTCTATTCTATCTAACCTTTTAGTTTGAAAATCACTTTCTCAAGTAAATCACAACCTATCAATCCTATACAACAACAACAGCAACAAAGCCTCTAGTCCCAAACAAGTTGGGGTAGGCTAGAAATGAAACCCAACCGTAGTTGTGAGGGTTTCATTTCCATAAAAAGGTTGTATTTTACGTTGGCTCGCCACGCCTATTACATTTTCCTGGCTTGGGACAGGCGGTGTAGAAACTACACAGGCGGAGTTCCTATGTTTCTACAATTTCCGGCTTTATTGTTTTGGAGAGCTTAAGATCCATGTATCATTATTACAATAAACTTGCTTTCAGCATCCTATTTTTTCCACAGATTCACATACGCATAAACAAACTTTATCTTTCAAACATACGTTTTTTTTTTAGTTTTTTAAATTCACAGACATACATGAAATGTGTCGAATCATTTATATGAAGACTGATGTGATGAGTTATATATAGTTTACATGATGTGATTCTAAAAACCAACAGTACTATAGATAGTAAGATGTAGCTAACTGAAGTTCTGTTTTCAATTTGATGATCCAGGCATAAGATTTTACATTTGTATAGACAACGATGAAACACGTAGGCATATGTTTAAGTCGATGTAAATATTTTTTTTTTCTAAGATTTAAGCTTGGAAGTTGTTGAGTTCAGCATAATCTAGCCTATCTTATTTTATATTATTACTTTCTTTTTATTTTTAACATTTATTTGATATTTGTCATACTTATATTTTGTGTGCAGACGGAAGAAGAAATGCGAGTATTGTACGATAAAAAATGTCGAGAATTGAGACACCTTGACGAGAGAGGAGCTGAGGTGCATAAAATTGAGGCGATTCAAGTTTTTATTAGGAAATTATCTACTAGAATAAGCATTGCTATTCAAATAGTTAATACCATTTCAACCAAGATCAGCAAGTTAAGGGACGAAGAGCTATGGCCCCAAATTTGTCAGTTTGTGCAAGGGTATGTGCATTTATTTTCCTTACTGCATTTATGGTAAATTTTGCATAAAAGCCAGTAAGCGCATGTTGTTGCATTACTGATGGCGATATTCTGATAAGTTTGTGGGGTTGGGGGCAAATTGCAAATGGGGGCTGCTGTCATTTGATCTCCTGCAAGGTAGGTTGGGAACAAAGATTTGAAATAACATGGTCTAATGCTTTTGCTGGAATTCTCATTTGTCGCATTCTTTGTCTGCGAATAATGCTATTAAATTGCGCATATCATACAACGTAGTGTGAGGACAAAGTTGTCAATTTACTTCGAGTAAGGACAGTTTGTTTTATAATCTACACTAAGATGATCCAAAAAAAAAATTGTATTGACAGCAAAGCATTGGGTCGCCTATCGCCTTCTTTTTGAGATCATATGTCTTTACTCCTACCATTCTTCAATCAATATATAGCTTTCACCTGTTAGACTATAGTGTTCGATCGCTGGTGGTTGCTATAGTCATGCTGCTTGTGGACAGATTTGTTTGTTTTCTAAAATAGAAAAGAAACAATTGATGATCACTCAGAATTATTGAATATAGTACTGGATCATTCTTCTTTTGTTTTTCCTTTTTATGTATTTCATAACTTTATAGGTTACTACTTTTCTAAATAAAACCATTCCTTTTTAAGTTGCAGCATTTAGTTTGCTCTTGCTACCACACTGTAGAATCGAGTTCAAACTGTACCCTTACAAAATAATTATCTTTTTTCAGGTTCATGCGAATGTGGGCTGTGATGTCAGAATGCCACCGCATTCAATGCCATGCCATCTCTGCTGCAAAGAACATTGACTCTATTCTCTCCTTCCCTCGCCTCTCTGATTCGCATCTCGAGTCCACCAAGGAGCTCGAAATCAAATTACTTGACTGGATGACCTCCTTCGGTGCATGGGTATCCGCACAGAAGAAATACATAAAAACCCTAAATGCATGGTTGGTCAAGGGCCTTAACTATGTCGAAGAGGTCACTGAAGATGGGCCAATCCCCTTCTCCCCCGGCCGGCTTGGGGCCCCACCAATCTTTGTAATTTGCAATCAGTGGTCAAATAGCATGGATATGATTAAGGAAACTGAGGTAATTGATGCTATACGTGACCTCACGAGTAATGTTGAGCAGTTGTTGGAGCGGCACCGGTTTGAAAGGAGACAGGCATTGATGGCAAACACAGATGGTATGGATCGAGCTCTCAAGTCAATGGATAGGGATGAACAAAAAATGAAGAAGGAGATTGAGATTCGACATAAGAAATTGGAGATGATCAGTGGTCAGGCTGGAGCTCTAGAAGCGGTGCAAAATACTGAGATCGGGAGTCTGCAGTTGAGTTTAAGACGAGTTTTTGAGGCCTTAGAGAATTTTACTGCCACTTCGGCAAAGGTTTATGAGGATTTAAATGTGCGGTCTGAAGAGGAAAAGGAACTGTCAAAAGATGATTCAAAGATATCATAGCATATACCTTATTTTAATAAGGCTATTGTAAAGGAGGCAGAGAAGCAGCCCTGCAAGGAGTTCATTTTGATATTTAAGAAGAGATGGGGCCATCTGCAAATGTTCCTCTCATCAGCAATATGAGACCTTCTAGAAGAGAAAGCATAGATGACAGAAAGCTAATGTAATTGCAAAACTGCCTTTGGAGAATGCAGAAACTTATACTGTTTATAGAATTTTGGTCGTAGAATTAGGCTTGTAAAAGGGAATTTGTTATTCGACAGCTAGGCCTCAGAGTTGGAAAGCCTTGTTAAGTTAAAGTTGTACTATTTAATTTGTAGAATTAGATCTAACCCCCTGCTGTGTAATTATTTGTTACATTTCTTTATTCAATTTTGTTCTGGATTTTAGCTTTGACCTTGTAAATTCAGCTGCAATTTATCTGATCAGTTTTGTTACTTTGAATTGTTATCTTCTGTTTTTTTCCTGTTTTTTTTTGGATATTGTGTAGCACATTAACTTTATTTTTATACACTTTGTGTAAACATTAACATTTTTAGGCTCAACTGCTAGTTTTGTTATAAAATGGTAGCTGTTCCATAAGTGCCAAAGTATAATCGACGTTAAAAATTGGGTTCCTTTTGTTGGGACAAATAAAAATAGAAAATTAAGAAGTCGGAAAGACCAAAAAAATTAATGCTCAGGTTGGCTTTTTGGGATCCAGCCTTCTATTTTTTTTCTTACAACCAACCATAGGCTATTGGAGCCGGCTACAACCAGTGTATTAAAATTCAGTTTATACAGTCACATATTCTTATTCGGTTGCAATTCAAATAGTACCGTATTCGATCAAATATGTAGTTCTACATTTTCGGCTGCATATTACTGCATATTTATTTGTATGATACCGTATATTACCGCATACTTATATATATATAGAGCTGGGCTTAGCTAAGCCATGGAGTAAAACGACTTGGTGCTCCACGCCTCATTATTTTCATTTTGAAAATTCAAACTACCGATCCGAACCGCTCAACATGATCTCCATAATGAAATGTGCTTGGAGACCAAATTTAACATTTTTTGGAATTTTTTTACTATTTATTAAGCCACTTTGAAAATCACTGATCCGGATGAACAGTAGCAAAACAGTAAAAAATTCTGGACCAATGGATCAGCGATTTTCAAAGTGGCTTAATAAATAGTAAAAAAATTCCAAAAAATGTAAAATTTGGTCTCCAAGCACATTTCAATATGGAGAACAACTTGAGCGGTTCGGATCGGTAGTTTGGATTTTCAAAATGAAAATATGACGTGGAGTACAAAGTCGTTTTACTCCATGGCTTAGCCTAGTCCATCTATATATATATATTCTCATTTAAAATTCGCATATATAAGTCCGTATAAAAAATCCACATTTGCAATATGCGGTGACCTTCTGCATACCATATAAAAACTCTATTTTAAAACATTAGCTAAAACCAACAACCGAAATTTACTTTTACCTTAGATAAAAGTATGGTTTTCAAATTTATTAACAATATTATATATCAGTGACTAAACAATGCACACAGGAAAGTGTAAGGCCGGATTCTTAGAATCATGTCTTGTGTCTGAAGGAAAGATCGTACTTTGAGAGTAAGATCTGTTAGATCTTTGTTCTCTTTTTCCCGGCAAAAAGAGACTCAAATTTGGGATATGAACTACAGCTTTTTGATTGAAGATACCACGAGGATGAAACAAAGTGAGAATAAGATTTTTCTGAAACTTCTATGATTTAATGTCTCCTTCAGACAGTGGGTATCATGGTAATTTAATGTGTCATAAATGATCCGACTATCAAACTATTCAAATTTTAAACAAATCCTTTTGTCCTCCATTTTGAAACACACACACACACACACAGACACTTGGTGGACTTGGATTTCGTCTCCCTCTCATTTACAACTGGGCTTCAAACTCCAAGGAACAAATAAGAGGCTGGCTCAAAATTCTAAAACAAAGAAAATAAAGGAACTCGAAACCTACAATTACTACTTGGGCCTGCTAATTTGTTTCTTTGGAGCAATGCCTGCAATGCTCGTTTTTACGGCCTATGAGTTTAAGCTTGTGGAGTGGGTGGTGGATCAATGAGCTTCATATCAAATTTGGTCTGGTGTCTTGTCGGAATCGTTTGATTAGTGTCAAAATTTGTGCGTAATTTATCCATATGAATTTCAAAGCTGTATGCACGATCTTGATGTGAATCAAAAAGCTCCAACCGGACATCAAATAGAAGTTGGTTCGATACTTATCAGAACGAACCCGATTTCTAAGCTTGTGATCTTTCCTGCTCTAATTGAGACAATCTTCTTTCATTATCTCTATTTGTGCCAATAGGAGTTCCTAAATTTTACTCCACAAGGGCTTGTTCGTTTGTCACAGAATTACACGGAATGAGATTTGACGAGAATGTGAACTCACTTTTGAAAAAGTGAGAACCCATAGGTACAGGTACGCACAATTAATTATGAAAATGTGATAAAATTGGTGTTTGGTTGTACCATGAGATTAGTTGTGGGAAATTTTCTTTTTCTTTCTAAAATACTTAATATCAATACAATTATTCTTATTCATAATTAAATATAATTAAATAAATGGAATAACATAACTTATTAGTTATTATTTTTATAACAATGTTTTTGCTTGGTAAACTTGTTATTCAATCACCAAAAAAATAAATTTAAATTTAAATTAGTAAATTGATAACTAACAATTTTTAATTTGCTTGAAATAAAATTAAAAATATGCATATTTGTAATTTTGCTTGAATTATATTTTAGTAGGTTGGTTTTACTATGTTACACTTAAGTATTTTTTAAAAAATGTTATGCTAATATCAGGACATGTAGACATTCCATTTATCTTGCGTCAATAGAAGTTTCTTTGTACCATAATGTAGGCATTCTATTTTGTTTTGATGAATAAACGTCTTGTAATAATTGATACAAATTAAAACTAATGTCTATGTTACATTTATATTAGTAACTTGTAAAAAAATTGAATGTTTAACATAGATTTAATATATGTAACATTTTTAAAATTGAATAGATGTAACATAGATTTAATATACAAATACGTCAAATGATTATCACATAATAAAATAAAAATAAAGTCACTTGAATTGCTAAGCAGTTTGTAGTTATCACATATTAGTGTTATCTTTAAATTAAAGAAAGAAGTTTGTTGAGAGAGAAGCAATAAGTAACAATAACAAAGAGTGAGAAAAAACAAATTTGAGTCTGATTAAATAGTTTTTGGCCCACAAAATAACATAGAAATGGGAATAAAAATGGAAATTCATATCCAATTCCATCTCCTAAAAAAAGACAGTCGACCGGATGAATAGAAAGATTTCCAACAAGACTCAAAATTCCTTGAATTCCGACAGGTAGGATTGCTTCCGAACAAGCTCTTAACATTGCTAGAGTAAATGAATGTTTTCATTAAGCAACACGGGTGCTTATTATGTAATATATATTCTTCGAAACTAGATTTAGTCTAGTGACAAAAGGTAATATTTTTTTGTATGAAAAGTTGCAAGTTCGAAATTGAATGAAAAATTATTGATAACTATAAAATAATTGGGTAACTTAATTTCCAATATTTACTAAAAAAAATTATGAAATAATCTGATTTTAAAAGACTAGTTTTTCAGTGTAGTGGTGTGTAACCGTCTACAGTTGTAGTTGTAGGTGCACTCACACAAAATTGCGAATAATCTTAAAACGGATTTTGAAAAAAAATAACAAAATATTAAAGTCGGCACAACAAATTGTGTTTTCTCGTAATTGCCCCAAGAAATGTTGGATTTTTTTTAAAAACCATAATTAAAAAAATTAAAATTAGCAAACCAACATGATTGCCTGGCTATTTCGAAAAACCATAAGAACCGAACAGCCTATTCGGTTCCCAAAATTTTTTTTCCCTGGGACCGAATAGGGATTTCGGTCCCCCCCAATTTCACATTTTTTTGGCAGAGCCGCCACAGAAAATCGAAATGGGATGGGGAACCGAATTGGGATTTCGGTCCCCATTTTTTTTTTTTTTTTTTAAGAGACAAATAGCTAAAATAATGAAATATAATACTAAAAAATCTAATTTTTTTTCCTTTGTCAAATTATTTTTTTGATAGCATATTTATACTAAAATACGCTAAATTACTTCAAATTATATTAATTTATGTTGATTTACACTAAATTATTTGAAATTACAATAATTATGTAGAATTATGATAAAATACGGTAAATTACGTTAAATTACGTATGAATAGGGCCGATTTTGTGTCATCTTTCATAAATCATAAAAAATAGTAAAAAAATTTCAAAAAATTTCAAAAAATTGGTATTCTACAAGTTCATTATATAACTAATTTACTGAGCTACGTAGATTGAATAATAAAAGTGAAAATCTCAATCGAAAACTTCAACTGAAGTTTTGAGGCCCTTCTCTTTGTTTTTTGGCAATTCTGAATTTGGCAATCTAACATTGTCGGCACGGACGATGCGCATTTTCGCAAGCTTTCCGAAAAGTGGTCATTTGCTGAAATCGGACACTCGAGCGCCGTTTTATGGCCGTTTGAAGTTTTGTCGTCGTTTTTCCCCTTCTCAGTGAAGATATCATCCCTATTCGTACGTAATTTAGCGTAATTTTCCGTATTTTAGCATAATTCTACATAATTATTGTAATTTCAAGTAATTTAGTGTAATTCATTATAATTATTGTAATTTAGTGTAATTCTACATAATTATTTTAGTATAACTATGCTAATTGTAATAAAAAAAGTAATCTAACAAATATTAAAAAAAAATTTGATTTTTTAGTATATTTCAGCATTTTACCTATTTGTCTCTTAAAAAAAAATTAACATAATTTCAAATAATTTAGTGTAAATCAGCATAAATTAACATAATTTCAAGTAATTTAGCGTATTTTCATATAAATATGATATAAAAAAAATAATTTGACAAAGGGAAAAAAATTTGATTTTTTTAGTGTTATATTTTATCATTTTGTCTCTAAAAAAAAAAAATTCGATTTTTTGTCTCTAAAAAAAAAAAAAAAAAAAAAAAATGGGGACCGAAATGCCAATTCGGTCCCCACTGAAAATATCCTGGACCGAATTGGGATCTCGGTTCCAGGGTGCTACACGGAAGGCCGCACAGTTTTTTTTCGAAAAAACTGTGAAATGGGGGGGGGACCGAAATGCCAATTCGGTCCCAGGGAAAAAAAAATTTGGGGACCGAATAGGCTGTTCGGTTCTTATGGTTTTTCGAAATAGCCAGGCAATCATGTTGGTTTGCTAATTTTAATTTTTTTAATTATGGTTTTTAAAAAAAAATCCAGAAATGTTGCTTAATTTTTTAATTATATAAAAATGCACAGGCATGCATAGCTATAAATAATAGAATCACCTGATCGGCCGCTTTGTCTTGAGTTCTATCTAAAACCCTTTTGAGATTTTAGTCAAATCAAACAAATTTTCCTAATTTGATCCCTCTTCCAAGGACAACGCAACCTCCAACAAAACATTTTTCTATGACATTATTCACTACAATCATCACTCTCTACTGTTTAATCAGAAAATCGTTAAATTTGTCGGTCATACTTCACTACAATCATCGCTCTCTAGTGTTTCATTTTTTCTTTCTTTTCTTTTAAAAAATAAAAAATAAAGAATAAATTACTTGGTCTCACTTGTTTTGTGACTGTCTTAGATTCCCTACCCCACTGGGCCTCAAACCTGGTCATGAAGAAACATTTAAATGAGACTCAAGATGTATGAGTTAAAAAAAATGGGTTAGAAACTAAAAATAAGTTGAGCAAAAAACAGAAAAAAAGAAAATAAAGCAAAGTTATACAAAACTTAAAATTTTCTCATGAACCCTGATTGAGATATCGCCATTGATTCAACAATACTTCATCCACGCGGATCCATAAAGGTTCAGAGATACATGTCAACTTCTGAATTTGAATTTTTTTTTTGACTCGCTGTAATTTTACCTATGTACTTACTCCTGATCCAACATGGTATCTAATTTCGGTCCAGAAAAAAATAAATAAGAAGGCCCATCTGCTCCTGCGCTAAAATAATTACCTCCGCTGCCTCCGCTCCACTGACAAAAAAGACTTCGCCAGCCTCCCTTGGACTCACGCCAGCACGCCCTAACTCAGTTCTCCTCCTCTTTCGTTTTGTTTGTAAGTTCTCAATTTCTGGTTTCAATTGAACAATCGCTAGAGAGAAGCCCCACTGCCGAGGCAGGAAAGGCGTGAGTTCAAGCGAGTCTTGAGGATGGCAGTCTTCCTCCTCCATCTCTCTCTTTTACTCTTTACGGGTTTGCACCCGATAAGCCCCAAGGGCTGATTTTAGTTGTATGCCATGAAATTGCTGTCGATTGTTGTTGATTCGTGTTCTTGCTCGGTTTTGAGTTATTGTAGTATGTGAACTGAACCCTTGAGCCTTTGAGATTGTTATTGTGAAATCAATTGTGGAATTGAGCCTTGATGCATAAATTAAATGATGATTTCACCATTTAGACGATTTCACAAATGAAAACGCTTTTCTTTCTTGCACAGTCCATGTCATGTAGAAAATCCATTACTCTTGAATTGTGAATTGTTTGCTTAGTTCGAAATGTCGTTCAAGTCGGTAACTAATACTCTTGAATTGCTTGAGTTGCTTGAATTGCTCGACCTTAATGCCAATTATGCCTCAGTTTACTCTTGCTGACATATAGTCTCAATTTACTCTTGTTGTTGGACTAACATCGAAGCCTATAGAATTACACAATTACTTTCTGATTGATAAATGAACCTTCTCTTCAAAAGAAAAACAATATAAAGTGTTACAATGATTCTATAATTCTTTTCCACTTGTACCACTTGATACCAGTGACTCATTGAATTTACAGATAATTGCTCATTCATCATTAGATTGTTTCATGTAAGTGCTTCTTATATAATCATATAATCATCTTTTGTTGATAATCAAGTTATATGGTTCATAACACCCCTATACCAGTACTTGACACCCAATGCCAGTCTTCAAAACCCTTGTACCAGGCACCGGTACCGATCCACCAGCATCAACCAAAAACTGGTACTAGTGCTGATGTACCAGAAAACATGGCTATTTTGCAAATTTAAAATAAGAATACCTCTCTGCTGACTTTTAATTAGACATTAAATCTTTCTATGCTTTTAGAACAAACAACAAAGGGTTAATGGGTTTGAAGTTTTTATCTAGTATCTAATTAGTTAATGAGTTTGAACCCGATTAGTGTCCAATCCTGACAGAAATTCTCGATTTGCCTCTGCCAACAGGTCATTTAGGCGCTTCCTTCCATCTTGAAATATTCTAGTACTGTAAAGAGTTAATGTCCACAAATAAGCATAAATAATTTCGATTTAACCTCTTAATTGAAATACATGCTACGCTAGCTAGATAGGGGTGAAAACGGAGCGGATAGTGGTAAAATCATATCCATATCCCCTTTTAATTTTTTAGATACGGATACTGTAACACTATGCAAAATGTGTATATAAAACTTATAACTGAAAATAATATATGAAGTGTCTAAATGTATTTTTCAGTGAGCAAGTAATATTCAAAGAATAAATATTATTTTTCTGAACTAATTAGCAATAATGAATAAGTTACTTAGGTGTGATTTATTATCAAACCGATAATTTAAAATTATGTTTGATTGATATAAAAATAAGTTGTTACTTAAATGTCTACAATATTTTGGAGTGAATATTTGAAAATTAGAAATTGAAAATTGTATGAGATATAACATATATATAGGAATAAAGGATTGATGCTTGTAATAGGTATATAATGTTCTTTTATTTACTTTTGGACTAATTTGTAAAGCATGGAAATTTTAATGGTTAAATTGCAAAGTGAATTGTTAAATTAGACAGTGGGACCCACGTCCCTTCTTATCCCCTCTGTTATTTTCCTTCTATCCCCAATCTCCACCGACTATTCCTTTCCTCTCTTGATGGCTGTCTATTTTGTTTGTTTTGTTCTCTATTCAGCAAATAACAAGGAGATTAGTGAATCTCTCTAGTTGGCTTGACTTTTGTTATTGAATCACTAGCCGGTACTCTATCCAGAGAGCTGCGATGTTCTAGGTAATCTATCCATTGGTTGTGGTTTTCTTGATCTCCATATGTTTCTTTTTGATAAAGTAATTTGGAGTTGGAAGAAGTTTATGTAATTGGATTAAAGTATAAAAGTTAAAGTTTGTGATGAGTTAATTGAAAACTTGGTTAATAATATATGTGATGGATTTGTCCGAGGCTTCTTTGTTTACCCATGAGTACATCATTTGGATATGAATCCAATAATTGCTATAGTAATTTGATACTTGAATTTTTAGTTTAGAACTCTCTACCTTTCAGTACCAAGCTCAAATAGATTGTACCAGGTATTTGTATTATTTTTCTTTGTGATGAGATTATTCATGGTTTGTATGTGGGTTAAGGGTTGGTGATGCAATCTGAACATTGGTACCAATATCGGTGCCGGTTTACTGTGGTTACTGGTACACCTACTTAAACTACCAAAGAGTTGTTGTAAAAGAAATGTAAGGTAGAAGGTTGAATTTGCAAAATTTTCATGGATTGGTAATTAGTATCTGTCAGAGGGGCCTTGGTGCAAAGTTTTATATATATAGAATCCGGCTAGCGTTCAAACGTTTAGATAGAGGTCTATATCTAAACGGTTTATTTTTGCGATTTCAAAGTCCCAAAAGTCCATCTGAAGCGCTCAACATGTTTGGAATATTAAAATGTGCTTGGAAACTAAATTTTACATTTTTTTGAATTTTTTTGCTATTTTTTTAGAATTTTTGAAAATCGTTGTTTTGATATGGAAAAAAAATAATAAAAAATTCATCAAAACAACGATTTTCAAAAATTCTAAAAAAATAACAAAAAAATTCCAAAAAAATGTAAAATTTAGTTTCCAAGCACATTTTAATATTCCAAACATGTTGAGCGCTTCAAATCGACTTTTGGGACTTTGAAATCGCAAAAATGAACTGTTTGGATATATGCCTCTATCCAAACGTTTGGACGCTAGCCGGACTCATATAGCTATATATATATAGAGAGAGAGAGAGATGAGCTATTGTGCTTTGCAAAGTAAAGCCATCGTTTTACTTCGGCTTACTTTTTAGATTTTCAAAGTTCAAAACGTCGATCCGACCATTCAAGTTGATCTACATATTGAAATGTGATTGCAGACCAAATTTTACATTTTTTGGAATTTGTTTACTATTTATTAAGCCACTTTGAAAATTGCTGATCACATGGTCCAGAATTTTATTGCACTGTTTTTTGTGGACCATGTGATCAGCAATTTTCAAAGTGGCTTAATAAATAGTAAAAAAATTCCAAAAAATGTAAAATTTGGTCTGCAAGCACATTTCAATATGTAGATCAACTTGAACGGTCGGATCGACGTTTTGGACTTTGAAAATCCAAAAAGTAAGCCGAAGTAAAACGATGGCTTTACTTTGCAAAGCACAATAGCCCATCTCTCTCTCTCTCTCTCTCTCTCTCTCTATATCTATATATATAATATAGAGAGTGGCTAATATCAAAACGTTTGTTCCTAAGCCCTCGTGCAACCAACTCGTTTTCGGATTTTCAAAGTCCAAACGGTCGATCCAAACTGTTAGATGTTCAATCCATATTAAAATCTGCTTGGAGACCAAATTTTACATTTTTTGAAATTTTTTTACTATTTATTAAGCCACTTTAAAAATTACTGATCCGGATGAACAGTAAAAACAGTGCAACCAAATTCTGGATTATCAGTAATTTTCAAAGTGCTTAATAAATAGTAAAAAAATTCCAAAAAAATGTAAAATTTGGTCTCCAAGCAAATTTTAATATAGAGATCACATCTAACGGTTTGGATCGACCGTTTGGACTTTGAAAATCCGAAAACGACTTGGTTGCACGAGGACTTAGGAACAAACGTTTTGATATTAGCCACTCTCTCTCTATATATATATATATATAAACCAGCTGAAATTGTAGACGTAACTTGGAATTGAATTATGGGCCTTCGGGGCTTGATTATAAATTAAATAGAAAATTGGGTTTGAGATCTTTTGGGCTTTCTTCATAAATTTAAAATGGAAAAATAAACTATGACCTTCGGACCTATCCAGAAAAAATTGAAAATAAAGGAAGCAACAAAGTGAGTTGGTCTAAACTGGACTCTGCCCGAAAATGAATGAAAATAAATTGAACTTGACTGTTGGACTTGGACTTGGATCTTGATTTATTAGGTTATTGGACTGTTGGACTTAAACTTTAATTGTTTGAACTTAAATAATTTTGAACCATGACTTATTGAACAGATATGGACTATAGGACTGAAAGTGAATTGAAGTGGATTTATTGGACTTGATTTCGAACTATTGGATTGAAATAAATATAAGTGAAGGGATTAAGAAAATGATAAAATAATTAATAAATGATGTCATTTGTTAAAACGGGTACTATTATTAATTAAACAAGGATTGATGATTATTATAAATGTGATCTATTATATGTATGATTTATATTACTGAGCACTATATGATCCTAAAATATAAATAAAACGTTAATGAATGTTTTATCAAAAATATTGAACATAACTTATGATATAAACATATAATTGGGATTTAAATATTAGAATACGTAAATTGTTTTGTTATACTTAATTGTTATAAATATTGATCAGAATATATATTATTCTGATATAGGCATAATTATGAGAAAGACTGATGAGACAGAATGATCAGGAAGAACAGACGGTTAGCGACCTCACATGTTGCCCTACGATATCAGGTGCGGGGTTAATGAATTAGTCTGAGATTCATTACTAGAAATTAAATTGTAACTCGTTGTGCATTTTGAATATTTGATTGACTTCATTGAGTGAACTGTTGAATTGTTGCATCATATCATAGCCCAATACAATTAAAACTAAATTACAGGTAAGTATGTTGACTGTCATGTTGATATTGTTTATCGATTGGTTAATTCTTATTGCAAATGATTGATTGAGATCACAGTGATTGAATTGATTGAATATTGAATATTGTAATCCTTGAACCTCCATATATGGAGAAAAAAGATTAATATATCGTAAAGTCTAGCTAGCTACTAGACTTTACTCCAGGACCCTTATGCGCATATGGTGAATGGCCCCAACTGAACCCAGTACCGGTTGGGTAGGGGATATTGAATGAATATGAATTGTGACTGTAAGACTAATGAGATGTGGTAACTGTCTTATCAATGATTTTATTTCCGATTGACAGTATTGTGATATTGATTTCGTATTGTTTTTGTTAACCAATTGTCAAGATAGTTAAAACTGTCTTATCATTGATTTTTTTTCCAATATTAATGATATTGTGATATTGATTATGTATTATTTCCATTAGCAAATTGTCAGGATAGTTAGAACAGTATAAGCCTTAACATGACAGATACATGTTATGGTATCTGTCAATGTTATCAGACTAGAAATTGTAAAGTTAAGAAACCAAACATTACCAGACTTTATGGTTTAAAAGATTTTGACTCAAACCATTTATTCTGATAAGATTCTTAGAGTTCTAATTTACTTATGTAATTTTTGTTGTTCAATTGAATACTATTTTTGAGCATTTGCATTCGTCATTATAAAATGAACTATTAGTTTATCGTGCGGAGATTTCATTATGAATATGGATTTCCTTCGAATCAAATAACCTGAGTGGCAATTAGCACTGAGGAATAATTTATTATTTCTCACCCGTTTTCCCTTGTGGGATTCACAGGTTTGTTAGACGAAGACCGGGAAACGCTTTTGGAATAATAATTGATAGCAGGGCCACCTAAAGGTATAGGATTTGAGATTATTTTATCTGACATGGTGCAAAGAGTATTTCTCTAGCATCTTTCACTATAAATGGTCAGATAATTATTGTAAATAAATTGGGATGTGGGAAAAATAATGGATGCTATTGGCAATGCATAAAAAGATCCATACCTTATGTTACGTATATTGAATGGTAAATAGACGCGGTAGGAATTGTCGCACCTCCGGATCGGAGGTGTGACAGTTACGGATTGAATATCAGCCGGATACGGATGCTGATATGAATCAGATCAGATATTTATTAAAATAATATAAAAAAATATTGAAGTTCGTTTTATTTATCTAATTATAATAGTGAATAACATAATTTTTTCATAATATATTTTAAAATATATGATATATATCTACTATTTGGATACAGATAATTGAAACGTAAAACCATATCAATATTCCTATATACACGGATATTCAGATATCGGAATCCAAATCTGATTTTTCGAATACAGATCGGATATTATCCATACCGTTTGCACCACTATAGCTAGATCAATTTGTCTCCTTATTTTGGTACTTATTTTAATTTCTCAATTGAGAAACTATTTAAATTATAGACCGAACATGGATCCCAGAAAATCATGATACTTGCAAAATTGAAAATTTGTAATTGAGAGAGAGAACAAAAAATAATAGAATAATTGCTCTTTAAAGAACATTATTATGAAACACTTACAGAATAGCTGACCAAATTTTAAAGACCATAGAAAAGTCTTTCAACCTCCAATTGAGAAGCTAATTAATTATATAGTGCCGAAATTTAAGGAAATGTAAATGTCTAAAGTCTAAGGCCTCGTATATAATTGGCAGTTCAGTGATGGGGCATCATGAGATTTATTAGACCTCTTCTTGAGAAATTATTTATACCAGAATTAAAAAAGTTAACGTTGTTTTAGAGTCCGAAATCATTTAAGAGTTCATATATATAAGAAAGATGTAATTTGAGAAAGAAAAATGATGCAGAAAAAAATGCAACGCTATCAATGCTAGCATTTTACTATGAAAAGTTACAAGAAATTGTTTTATCTGATAGAGTAAAAGTATTTAGCAGCGTGGATAATTTCGCAGATATTCTTGTCAATAATAATGATATTTTTGAAGAAAAAAAACTATCGGCTTATTCTTGACATTAGTTAATTTTGTATTCTATCAAATAACACAAATTCTTGTAGTTTTGGAATTTTGTGTCGCCGGCAATGTCAACACTCTGTCTAATATATATATATATTTTTTATTTTGGACTACGTGCTTGTATGTTTTTTTTTTTTTTGTCAACAGGATTGTGTCATTTAAAACGCCAAAATACCTTTGTGCTTAATGAAAGACATAGATTATGCTTTAGATGAGGGGAATCACTTGAAAAAGAAATTAATTGCAGCATGCTTTGACAGATCAAAGAGGGGATTAGGTCCAGTTGTTATAAATTCCAAATTCCAGTACCAATTATCCGGGTAACTCTATTAACAAAGTTTATTTGACTTAGTACAGTGCAGTAGCAATGTATTCGTTCCAAAAAATATATGACTGTGTGCTGCATGAAGACAAACCAGCTTTGTCAATATCTTTATCCATTTATCCTCTGTTGACACTGACAGTGCCCGTAATACCACGTTAGCGTTGCTATTTTTTCCGTTTCCATCAAGTAAATCAAGTTTTCTAACTCTTCCAGTCAAAAGGTACTGGATACCTCCATTTAAACAATAGAAAGGATTTTTTTCTTTTTCTTTTTTAAAGAAATGTGATCTTTTTAAAAAAATATTTGTCATATAAGTTGGACTGAATACATTCCTCCTATTAGGGTTTAGATGCCAAATACAACAACAGAGGAAACATTTTTTATTCTTTGGGTCGATGAGATATATTGACCTACGTGATTAATGAAACTTATCGTGCAAATAATCTGACTTGTAAGTATACATCTAAGCACGATACAAATTATTTTGTTAAAATTTTATTCAGAAGTCATCTCCATGCAAAAAAAAAAAAACAAATTCTTCTTTAACAAGAAAAAAAAAATTCTCTATTCTCTAATATATCTCTTCTAAGAACATCTTTATATTGTTTTTTCGTTATGACTCATCATTTTTAAGCTGACAATTTTTCAGAAATTTCTCCTCTAAAGGACCACGCCAAGTAAGAACACTTCTGTAAGCATGAATTAAAAGTAGATGATTGTTCCAACATAAATCATCTTTTGTTTAAAATGATATGAATTATAGCATTGGAGTATTTGTCAAATGTTCCCAGGTCATATATATCCGACTGCTTTTTTAATTTATCTCATGCCCAGAAAACATAATACTGAAGAGTAAATAGTTTTAATTTGAAAATTATGCATGGGGACAAAAATATCTAACACTTGTATCTGTCATGAGAGACCAGGCCGTTGTTCCTTGTAGACTTGTTCAATTTATATTTGATAACTCTTAACAGGACACTTTTATAGCTGAAACGGTCAAGAGTGCATGTCTGATAAGTAATAGTTAATGGGAAGGTATGAAAAGAGTGTCGGACTAAAATTGCATAGACTATTGCTGAGTTGAGCTAGTACGACATGGGTGTTATATGACACCAACTGTAAAATTGATTAGATAAATTTCAAAAGACTAATTCAAACTGTTCAAACCGATTTATTTTATGAGTGATACGTTTACATGCAAAAGAAAAAAAATTTAGTTATTTTAGTATTGAATCAAGTGGTCAAAAATGTTGAAAAATGAATACATTAAAATTAACTTGAAAACTTACACATTTGACCGCTTGACTTAATACTAAATAAATTCAAAAAATTATAAATTTAGCATGTAAACGCACAACTAATGAAATAGATCGGTTTGAACAGTTTGAATTCACCGTTTGAAGTTAATTCAATAGATTTTAGAATTGATGTTATATAGGCTGAAATGACACTGATAATGATATCGTACTAAATCAGACTCACTATTGCTACCTTTTGAATGAAGCTGATAAGCATTCCTTGATGTAGAAATCTGTGTGGTCGAACTTATACTTTTATCTAGGTTATCCTTTTCAGAGTCCAATAAACCTGGTCCTAGAACTACAAGTCAAAAAGTGTAATTAAACTCCATTAAATTAATGGAACTGGAGGTAGAAGGTGTGCAACGTTGTGCATTGGTCAAACCAACAGAAATTGCAGCTCTTTTTTTTTTTTTTTTAAATAAATATTTTTTCTTAAAAGTTTGAAAAATGACGAATTTTTTTTAATGACATGAATGGTTTCCGAAAGTCGATAAGAAACTGCATATTTGGCATAGTTCCTTAACGTGCCACAACGTTGTACAGTTAGTAATAGAGTTTATTGTTCTATCTCAAAATTATTTTCAGGTATGCAGTTCCTTAAGAGTTATTTTCTGCAATTCAACACTTTAATTATTCACAATCTAACAATCTTATTTTAATTTTAGACTTCAATTTGAAAAGTAATAATCAAAATAAATTAATTTATTGACAAATAATTCTATAATAATCTGCATTTAATCTAATTTACAGTAAATAACAATAAGTACCACAATTAAATCGATTTGTTGACAACTAGTGCTTACGAACCAAAACAACCAATAATTTAATCCAAAACCATGCATCTAATATAATATGTGAGTTGGGTATTTCTTTCATTGTTCCAGACACAACTCTATAAAAAAGTAGGAGAGTAAGAAAAATCCGGATATTTTAAATAAGTGTAACTTTTGATAAAAAATCTGTTTTCTTATTCTGACTATTACGGAAAGCTTGCAAAAAAAAAAATCTATAAGCATTACAGGGCATAGCCCGTAACGACTATTTTCAAATTCAAAAGAAATAGTCTGAAGCCTGTAAAATTTCGTTGAATTTTTTTTTCTTCTGTATTTTAGGATTTTTTTTTATTTATGTTAGGCAGTTATGTATTTTAATTTTATTTGAATCCGAAATAACATTTTTAAGGAAATTTAAAATCACAATAACAATTCAATATATAAAATAATAATCAATTCATGTAATTCAATAATTTAATATTCCACATTCTAACAATTATGTTTTAATTTGAAATTAACTTCGCGAAATAATTTGAAAAATAAACGAAGAGGATAAATGAGCCACATCAAATATGCAACTTCTTTATGAATGAGATTTTTGTGGCTGCCGAAGGAGCATTGATGTAGCATTCTAAGGAATCACATCAAATATGTAATATCTTTAAGAATGGGATTTTGTGTGGCTGCCGAAGGAGCATCAATGTAGCATTCTAAGGAATCACATCAAATATGCAGTTCCAAACACAGTGACAATATTTGCGATTTATTCGCGTTTAATTCGCGAATAAAACGTTTTTGGAGTGTTTCCGAACCGACGTATTATTCGTTGACCGAACCTTTGACCGAATAAAACGCGAATTTAACGAATTTTACGAATAATACGCGTTTTTTTCACTTTTTTTTCGAAAAAAAAAAAAAAAATTCTCGCGGTACTGTGCGGCTCAGCGGCTGTGCGAACTGCGCAGTTTCCCTTTCCCCAGGCTGCCTGGCACCCCACGTGACTCATTTCCCAATTTCATTTTAATATATTTTTTACTGTGTTATTGATCTTCTGTGGCAATGAGCTCATTTCCCCAATCCCCATTTCATTTTAATATATTTTTTACTATGTTATTGATCTTCTGTGGCAATGAGCTCATTTCCCTATTTCATTTTAATATATTTTTTACTATGTTATTGATCTTCTGTGGCAAGTTCTAGCAGTATATCTTATAGTAAATCATCGGTAATTAATTAAATATGCACTGAGGTCTCGTACTGTAATTCCGAATTATTCCCGAATTATACCCGAATTATACCCGAATCACGAATTTTTGACCTTGCCGAACCGAACCCGAATTATTCATTTGTTACTATGGTTCCAAAGCAAATTCCTAAAGGAACCGGCACAGTTGATGTGGTTTCTTCCATGTCATTCTTATAATTCCAGCATCTATCCGGTTCCTTAAAAAAAATTATTTATTTTCTACAAGAATTCAAAAATTGAGTTAGTAAATTTCTTTTTTTAAAATTAGTAGCTTTAAATATCTACTAATAATTTTATTGATAAAAAAATATTACAACGAGTCAAAAGATTATCTCATTTATTTTCATGAAATCATCTAAACTACTCTAATCAACTAATTTTACTTATCTATAATACTCTTAAACAGAACTAGTAAATTCTTTATGAACACTTGTCTCATTTGATTCATAAAGATATCTCCAACAGAAAAATTCACGGTCTACATATATGTTGTCTTTCCTAATTCTCATTAAATTATTCTATATTTTTTGGATATCAATATATTATTCTAGATAATTAATTCTGAAGTGCAGATGTTGTATTTTTCTAATACCTGATACTAAGTGCTTTCCTGGTCCAGCGTACAATTTTCCTTATATTTTGTGTTTTGGCAAATGTTATGAAGTCAGTGTATGCATTCTGACATCATCAGTAGGCGAGATTCATAAGTGATCCTGCGGATATCATACTTTATGGTAATTCTCCGCAAGACGCTGGCTTCAGTGGACTTTGGATTTATGGTGGTTAGTCCTGCAATATAAATTAATTAAAATATATTATTAGTAACGTGTAAAACTGAACAAGTAATAAAAAATAATGAAATTAAGTATTGGGTACTTGTGCAGCTTAGTGGTTTGTTGCTCGTCTAGCATAGGGAAGTCCGGGACGAACGCATCCAAGCCAAACTAACGGGGCACTCGATCAGGATAGTGATACTCAACTACCCGGTAACATACGCACGACCCCCGATAATACCAAAGGTCTTTCTGCTCCAATATCAGTCGGCAAAGAAGGTTGGCCTCATAGAACGCACGGTAGGGGTACCAGGTGACGTTCTTCTCGTAAAGCATCTGGAGCTAACCCCGAACATAAGAAACTTTCACGGTTTTCCCCTTGCACGTATTCTCAAATGTGTGGTGACTACCCCATATGGCACCGTATGCGAGGCATCTCTCGGCGTCTAGTCTCGTCCAAAAATGAGGCTAATCTGGAACAACATGCCGACAGACCGATAGATGTGACCACGACCACTGCTGGAGTTAAAGAAGTGGCCCGACAATCTACTTATTCTTTACCTGAATTTGGACAGTAGGTGCAAGTTTGGTAATTATTCAACCCTAATATTTGTAATATAAAAATTACAATATTAGTAGAGACTTACCAGACAAGCATGACACAAGCTCCGGTATAAGTGGGCGATCACAGCTCCACCCTAGTTCCACCTCAATGGCCTCTCAATGTCCTTCAACAGAGAGATGAACATAATCGGGACTGCGTCACCACTGGAATCCACGAACATGACGCTGCCACATAAGTCCATCACAAATGCCCTAATATACATGCATTATGAAATAATCAACATAAATAATTGTTATTATTGTTGAGTTCAGAACATATCTTAATTTTCAAATGTTTATGGTTACCTCTTCACCGCCTCCTCGTCAGTGGTATCGGGGGCTATCGGACACTGGGAGAATTAGATGCGGAGCGATGCTAGACTAATACAGTACCCAGAATACCGGAACTCATCCTACTCCCCTTTATTTTTCTTCTTCTACAACGCCTTTGGATCGGCCCCCAACAACTCCCAGATCATCTTCGTCAGGTCTGGATGGTCCGAGACACCGTAATGATATGAAATTAATGGTCTTTGAAAATTGTTTTAAAAATTCAAATAATTGCTTTATTTTAAGAAACTATTTTAAACATTCAAATAATTGTCAAGTGATATTTTCTCAATTCAAATAACATATTTTTACAATTTACCATAAATATTAAGAATTATTATTGCAAATTGAATTAAAAATAATTATTCTAGTATATGCTAAGTAATTCAATCGCGTCGGAAAAATCAACAACCCGCACACGATATTTAACAATTCAATTTCTACGACTCGGTATGACGTAACCAAACCAATAACCCTAAACCCTAATTTTGTAAACCCTAATTTTAAAAAAGGTGTAACGGTACCATGAATCGCGTCAGAAAAATCAACAACCCGCACATGATATTCAACATCCCGCAAGGCAATTCCTTAACAATTTCTAATAATTTCAATCACAACACTTACAAAATATCAAAAATCCGACCAATTTGATCGCGTCGGAAAAATCAACAACCCGCACACGATAATTAACAATTCAATTTCTAGCAATCGCTCCAATGCCATCACAAAGCACAAAGCACAAATAAAATAAGTAATGTCAGGTTACCTGGAAATAATCGGATTGTGCTTCGTGATTCGTGCTCCGACCTCACTTAACCTCAAGCTTCGTAGGTTGGGATGGCCTTGCGAGAGAGAGAGAGAGAGGTGGGGGCGGACCGGCGAGAGAGCGGGCTTGAGAGTGGGGGCGGATTGGAAGGGAGAGGGCGAGGAGAGAGAGGGGTGGGGGTGGATCAGAAGAGAGAGAGAGAGCGAGAGAGAGAGAGACAGAGGCGGGTGGGGGCTGGGTGGATCGGAAGAGAGAGGGCGAGAGAGAGAGATAGAGGCGGGGTGGGTGGGAGCTGGGCAGATCGGAAGAGAGAGACAAAGGCGGATTAAAAAAAAGGCTACAAACCAAACTGCCCAAACATGGGGCGGTTTGGTATAGAGAGTTGACCGCCCCATGTTTGAATGGTTTGGTATGGGGAGCTGACCGCCCAAACGTAGGGCAGTCAGGGGCGTTTTTAAAATTATTTTTGACTAGGGGCAGATTTGTTAAATTTTTTTTGGAGGGTATTAATAAAAATTTCGGGAATTTAACTATAAGACTGTAGCGTTGCTTTTTCACGTACAATAGTGTTTTCAATATGATCTGACCTTTTCTTTCCTTTCTGTTATTTTATCATAATGTTTGTTGTTTATATCAGGACATGACGGTATGGAGTACTGGTCTGGAGACATATAAGGCTGCTGGTTGCTGGTTTACATTCCGAACAAAACTCACAGCGGTATTTTGACTTCTTATTTTTGGTCTGAAATTCCGATGCTATCATAGTTTCACTAGTTGAGCTGCGAGTTAGAGATAGTATTTCTAAGTTAAGATCGATGTTTATTTTTGTATACTATAATAAAACATGTTATCTTTTTAGTTATATAAAATATGTACTAAAATATATTTGAATATATAACTAAAATATTTATTTTTTTAAGTTAAGACAGTTTTTTATTTTGTATCATGAAGTTTCGCTCCTAGCAGAGATAGTATACATCTTCAAAATTTCGATCATCCCTGGACTGGAGCGGTTGAATGGACATCGGACTAAATTCAATCTTATGTTCAGTCACAACCATTCGATCAGTATTAAAATTTGTGTGCACTTAATCTGCACGAATCTTAAAGTTATCCATATAAATACTGATTGAATGACTCCGACAAAACATCAAACCACCTCTATCATGTCATCTTTTGCATTAGGGCTAAGTCAAATAACAGAATGTAGGTGAATTGCATAGTACTACTCGAGACATATCTTGACTGAAGTAACAACCAGCACTTTTGGGCAATGGCGGAAGTACTTCATTCCACAGTCCACACAGCAAAAGGGAAGAGCTAGTACTACGGATTAACAATTTTGTCAATTCGAACTGTTCTCCAAACACCTTACTGGATTGGAATCCCCTGTTCAAATTCACATTATCAAATCGTGCAGAAAGAATTTGGTTCTGTTGATATTCGAATTCGAATAGATGATTGATTCTGGCAGCTCAGACGCTCTACTACAGTAAACATAAAGGTACTGATTCTTCGATGTTGTCGTCTGTCTTTTTTCTTGTCTAATCGTTGCTGTTGAAAGCTCCAATTTTTTATTTTTAAATTGAATTTTTCTTCAGTAAATAATAATATGGAACTGATTATTATTGGTTCGGTCACTCTTATCCCAGTGCACCTAAAGTTTTTTTTTTATCTACCATCTTAATATTTTAAAATTTTAACCTTATAATTGTTTCTGAAAAGTTCCAATGTTACCATGTACGCAGACATGGATTTTTTTTCTTTATTTTTATTTTTTAAATGGTAAATTCTAAGACATGGTACATAAAGTTATGTTTGATTCTATTTTAAAATTTCAAGGCAATGCCTGCGTAGTGAGTCTTTTTTGGTACAAGCAATGTTAGTTATCTTCAAATTAAATTTTACTGATAAATAATGGACCATTGAAATAAAAGAAAAATGTATAACAGCTCAGTATCAGAAATTTAAAACTAAAATTTTGAAGCACAGAAAGATGTTTTTTTGTACTCTCGACTCCATCGGCTTTCAAGCTATGACATGAACACCATGTCATCCGTCTCTTTGTGAGTTTTACGAATTGGAGTCTTACACTAAAATCTGAGTTTTCTATCAAAAAAAATTATGATTGTTTAAAATTTAAAAACAATACATCGATAATAAATTGCAACATCGTTGTTTTCAATAAACACGGTCCTGTTAAAAGCTTTACACCACTTTTTGAGTTGAAACAGTCAAAAAGTGCGTGTCTGATAAGTAATAATTGATGGGAAGGTATAAAAAGAGTGTTGGACTAAAATTGCATAAACTATTGCTAAATTTACAATGAACCATATAAACATAAAATATTCCTTGATGTAGAAATCTGTGTGGTGGAAACTATATTTTTATCTAGGTTATCCTTTTCAATGTCCAATAAACGAAGTCATACAACTACAAGTCAAAAAGTGTAATTCAGCTCCATTGAATTAATGGAACTGGAACTCTGGAAGTAGCGGGTGTGCATTGACCAACCCAACATAAATTGCATAAATATTTCTTTTAAAAAACTTGAAAGATGAATAATTTTTTTAGATGACATGGATGGTTTCTGAAATTTTCTAAAAAAACTGTATATTTGACACGGTTTCTTACTGTGCTACAACGTTGTACGTACGTTGTACAGTTGTTAGCAACTTATTTAAAAACAAATAAATATTTTTTTTAACAACTTGAAAGATGGCCAAAATATTTTGATGACATGGATGTTTCTTTAGAAACTCGCTAAGAAACCGCGTATCTGACACGGTTCCTTAGTGTGCCACATCGTTGTATAGTTGGTCACGTCTGTCTTATCTAAGAAATTGTAGATCTGTTGTGATTTTGGGCAATGCGATGGTCAGATGGTGATCACAAGAAAGGATTTTTTTTTAAAACCATAATTAAAAAAATTAAAATTAACAAATCAACATGATTAGTTTGTTTTTTTCAAAAACCATAAGAACCGAGATGCCAATTCGGTTCTTTTTTTTTCTGCCGGGACCGAATTGGCATTTCGGTTCCCCCCCATTTCACAGTTTTTCCACAGAAAACTGTGTTGCCTTCCGTGTAGCACCCTGGGACCGAGATCCCAATTCGGTCCAGGGTATTTTCAGTGGGGACCGAATTGGAATTTCGATCCCCCTTTTTTTTTTTTTAAGAGACAAATAGTTAAAATGATGAAATATAACACTAAAAAAATCAAATTTTTTTCTCTTTGTCAAATTACTTTTTTGATAGCATATTTATATTAAAATACGCTAAATTACTTGAAATTATGTTAATTTATGCTGATTTATACTAAATTATTTGAAATTATGTTAATTTTTTTTAAGAGACAAATAACTAAAATGCTGAAATATAACACTAAAATATCGAATTTTTTTAAATATTTGTTAGATTACTTTTTTGATATATAATTAGCATATTTATACTAAAATACGCTAAATTACTTGAAATTATATTAATTTATGCTGAATTACACTAAATTACTTGAAATTACAATAATTATGTAGAATTATGCTAAAATACGGTAAATTACGCTAAATTACGTATGAATAGGGGTGATATCTTCACTGAGAAGGCGAAAAACAACGACGAAACTTCAAACGGCCATAAAACAGCGTTCGAGTGTCCAATTTCAGCAAATGACCACTTTTCAGAAAGCTTGTAAAAATAGGCATGCGTTTGAACTATTGATGCCAGATTTCCAAATTCAGAATCGCCAAAAAACAAAGGGAAGAGTCTCAAAATTTCAGTTGAAGTTTCCGATTAAGATTTTCATTTCTATTGTTCAATCTACATAGCTCAGTAAATTAGTTATATAATGAACTTGTAGAATACCAATTTTTATTATTTTTGGAATTTTTTACTATTTTTTACGATTTATGAAAGATGGCACAATTTTACGTAATTTAGCGTATTTTAGCGTAATTTAGCATAATTTTACATAATTATTGTAATTTCAAGTAATTTAGTGTAATTCAGCATAAATTAACATAATTTCAAGTAATTTAGTGTAATTCAGCATAAATTAACATAATTTCAAGTAATTTAGCGTATTTTAGTATAAATATGTTATCAAAAAAGTAATTTGACAAAGGGAAAAAAATTCGATTTTTTAGTGTTATATTTCATCTTCTCTTAAAAAAAAAAGAGGAGGACCGAAATGGCAATTCAGTTCCCCATCTCATTTCAATTTTCTGTGGCGGCTCTGCAGAAAAACTGTGAAATGGGAGAGGACCGAAATGTCAATTCGGTCCCAGAAAAAAAAAATGGAGACCGAATTGGCATCTCGGTTCTTATGGTTTTAAAAAAAAAAAAAACTAATCATGTTGGTTTGCTAATTTTAAATTTTTTAATTATGATTTTAAAAAAAAATCCCACAAGAAATACGGAAGTACTTCATTCCACACAGCAAAAGGGTATGGAGCTAGTCAGCTAGTACTACGGATTTACAATTTTGTCAATTCGAACTGTTATCCAAACACTTCGGTGGATTGGAATCCTCTGTTCAAATTCACACTATCAAATCGTGCAGGGAGAATTTTGCTCTGTCGATATTCGAATTCGAATTCGAATGGATGATTGATTCTGGCAGCTCAGACGCTCTACTACAGTAAACATAATGGTACTGATTCTTCGATGTTGTCGTCTGTCTTTTTTCTTGTCTAATCGTTGCTGTTGAAAGCTCCAATTTTTTTTTTAATTGAATTTTTCTTAAATAAATAATAAGATGGAACTGATTATTGGTTCGGTCTTATCCCAATGAGAGCCTAAATTCTTTTTATCTACCATCTTAATATTTTAAAATATTAACCTTATCATTGATTTCTGCACCGAGCACAGGGACTCTATGCAGCCATGCAGGCAATGTCTGCATGAATTTTTATTTTTTTTGCTCAGCGCAGACAATTTTTGCATGGGAGTTTTTTTATTTTGTTTTAAAGGTAAATTCTGAGACAGAGTTGATGCATAAAGTTTTGTTTTTATTTTAAGATTTCAAGGCATTGTCTGCGTAGTGATTTTTTTTTTGGTACAGCTAATTTTTATTATTGCCAAATTAAATTTTACTTATGAATAATGGATCTTTGAAATAAAAGAGATTAGAAATTTCAACTAAAATTTTGAGACACTAAAAGCCGTTCTTTGTACTGCTGACTCTAGCTATCGGCTTTCGGGCTATGACATAGACACCACGCCCTCCGTATAGGGCTCTCAATATGTGACGTGCTGTGCTGTGTTATGACCAAGTCATATTTATACGTGTCGTGTCGTGTTGTGTTGTGACCAAATTTGAAAGGATTATTTTGGCACGTTAGTCATGCCGTGACTACACTTGACGTGTCCAAATGTAACTGGTCACGCTTAGTCACGTTAAACTATTTTTTTCATAATTTAAGTTACTTTTTTCAAGATCTAACGGTTCTAATTATACGTGACTTGCATGATCACATGCCATGCCATGCCATTACCGAATCTTTCGTGTGCCGTGTCGTGCCATGCCAAATTTTCAAAAGATGGTTACGACACGGGACACGCGAGTCATGGCACATGACCGGCACACGTGTCGTGCCTTGACTTTTTTAGATCTCTACCTTCGTCACTTCGCGAGCTTTCCGAATTGAGATCATATGCTAAAATCGGAGTTTCTTACCAAACATCGATGGCTCATCAATCTTTTATACTCTGGTAAATCTCGATAGAAATACATCAATGTCTCATTACAAAATACGAATGTTTTGGATGTTTCAGCATTTGAGTAATATGAGTTCACCTTAGAATTAGAGTTTACCAATTTTCAATAATAAAAGCTCCACAGATATTGTATGCGCAGGGATTTTGTTTTGCAATGTCTAGTAGCTGTGTGGATGGTAATATATAATTTTTTTCAGAATTCTATAGCATAGTTAAAATTTAAAATTATTAAGATAGTTTCTAAAAACAATTTATGCCGATGGTTCTCAGATATTTTCTAAGGAACTGAATAAATGAATAAATGGTTCAGTTCCAATAGAATGTCTCAGTGGAACTGAACTAATAGTTGAGTTTTATTTATTTCTCGAAGAAAAAAACAATTAATTTCTCTTCCGATGATTTGATTTTTTTTTTTTCTAAAAACAAGAAAGAAAAGTTCCCTTGTCTGGAAACACCGCAACGAATTGTGTTTTGATAACGGTAAGCGTAAATCTCTTAGACAGATCATTTTGCTTATACTTTCCCTTGTTCACTACTGGACAGGTCACGTGAGATCGAATATCAAGACAGCTACAGCTCTATGGCTGCCAGTTGAGTTAGATGCCATCCCTCTTGCGAGTTGGCACCCGGCTGACGATCCTCCTGCGACGGACCCTCAGCAATACGAAGTGGAGACAGGGAGTCAGATTGTTCCCTATGATGCAGCGGAGGCCCTTTGAAGACACCTTGGCCAAGATTTCTTTCTTTTCTGATGTTGCTTTTATTCTCAGCCCATGTGTGTGGCTTCTGTGTTTTTTTTATTTGACCAGTTTTGGTGTTGAGCAGTTGCTCTTACTAGATGTTAGACGCTTTTGGTCTGTGATTGCTCGGGTCTTCTTAGTTTACTTGCTTTAAAACTCTTTCAAGCTTTTGTAAGTTAACATTTTCGGTAATGAAAATGGGCTTCTAGCCTTTTTATCAAAAAAAAGAAAGAAAAGTTCCCGCCTAAACAATTGAATTTAAAAAACACGAAAATAAATTAAATTATACTCTATTGCGATCCCACTATCTTTCCTCTGATTAGCTCAAAAAAAAATGTCAGTAGAAAATTTTGTAGATAAATCCATACAAAATCGTTTTCTATACTTTTTTTTTAGCATGAAATAAGAGTTAATATTCTTAAATTTAAAACATACAACCTTTTATAAATAGTAATGACTTAGGCAACGAGTGATTTTAATTTTTTTTCTTTGTATTTTTGTTGAAACTAGATCTGAAATACCGAAAAGTAACACATTGATCAAAATCACCGGTTTTTTTATTAATACCCTAAAAAAAATACAAAATATAAAATCTGCCCTTGTTTTTTTTTTTTTTTTTAAATACCCTGACCGCCCCACAGTGGGGCGGTCCACTGTTCAAACCAAACCGCCCCACAGGGGGGGCGGTCATCTATGCATACTGAACTGCTCCACAGTGGGGTGGTTTGGTTTTTTTTTTTTTTTTTTTTGAGATTTTGAGATTTTGAGAGACAATATGAAGAGCAAGATGCTGAAATTTAACAATAAAAATTCGAATTTTGTTTTTAATATTTGTTAGATTACTTCTTTTGATGTATAATTAGCATATTTATACTAAAATACACTAAATTACTTGAAATTATGTTAAATTACGCTAATTATCATATCTAGAAAGGAACTAGATTTGAAATATTAGGTCTTGTAAAATCAAATTTTCTCAATTTTAGGATGAAATTGAATATAATTGAAAAAAAATTCATATCACACGGACTGTTTATTGTCTGAACATACAAAATGAAATATACTCAATATTAGAATGCGAACACTAACATCAGATCAGTAATTTTGATACAAATTCTAACTTTTACCATGCTGCATACGACACTGTCACTAGCCGCAAACGGGTCGTTGCGTGTCTACCAATGATAAAAAACTTTAACTCAATTTTTGAGGCACTAAACTACGTTTTATTGCAATTCTGATTCCGTCAGCTCCCTGGGAATGACCCCGAGGGCGCCATTGCCCCTGTTTTATCTCAAGCTTTCCGAATTGGAGTTGTACGCGCAAATCTGAGTTTCCAAGCCAAAGTTATGGCCGTTTAAAGTAAAAAAAAACGATGCTTTCGTGCAAAAACACCGATGATGCACCAATGTTTTATGCACGGCTTGTCGACAGTAGAAGTGCACCGATAGTTCATTGTAAAAAAAAAATGCTATTTGGAATAGCTTCCGCTATAGCGACGCTATTCGCTATAGCTTTTTTTGTAGCATTTCCGCTATAACGCTATAAATGCTATTTAGAACCTTGATAAATATGCTAATTATACATTAAAAGAAGTAATCTAACAAATATTAAAAACAAAATTCGAATTTTTATTGTTAAATTTCAGCATCTTGCTCTTCATATTGTCTCTCAAAATCTCAAAATCTCAAAAAAAAAAAAAAAACCTCCCTACTGTGGGACGGTTTGTTTTTTTTTTTTCTGAGATTTTAAGAGATAGTGGACCGCCCCCTTGTGGGGCGGTTTGGTTTGAACAGTGGACCGCCCCACATGGGGGCGGTCAAGATATTTTAAAAAAAAAAACGAGAGCAGATTTGACATTTTATATTTTTTTGAAGGTATTAATTAAAAAACCGGTCAAAATCAAAGCAGCGACGGGTAGACGAGAAGGCCACTTGGAAAATTTTGAACTTCGCCGATCAAAGCTAATCAAACAGATAAGCAAGACGATGCGATTTGGATTCGACGAAATTTTTAGGAGAAGCTGATTGAATCTTTTGTGGGTTTGAAGTCTGTCCGAATGCCTTCCTCCTGGATTCTTGATTCAAACTTTTCTACACCGTATGATTGAAATCTCAATAAGATGTTTGATTGAGAGACAAATCCAGAATTTTCATTAAGGGAACTAAAAAATAGTATAATATTTAAATAGTTAATCGGATTCAAACTCATTAGCTAATTTGAAGAAATTCAAGTAAATTAGAGTTCTAACTCTAATTACCATATTTACTTAATTTGTACAAATTTGAAAAATTATGAAGAAAAGATAAATTAACTTGTTTAATTTGTACATGAGGAGGGTTCCAATGTCTCACGTCTTTCATACCTCATATTTTATATCTTCGTTTTCAAAGTCTAAATTGTCGATCAGAACCGTTCAACATGATATCCATACTAAAATATGTCTGGGATGAAATTTTATATTTTTTGAAATTTATTTACTATTTTTTAAGATGGGTACAAAATCACTGTTTTTGGACCGTTAAAAAACAGTGATTTTCTACCCATCTTAAAAAATATTAAAAAATTTCAAAAAATAAAATTTCATCACAAGCATATTTTAGTATGGATATCATGTTGAACGGTTCGGATCGACAATTTAGACTTTGAAAACGAAGATATAAAGTATGAGATATGATGAGGTATGAAAGACATGAGACATTGGAACCCTCCTCAAAACATACAATTATAAATAATTCAAGTAACTTAGGGTTCTAATCCTAATTACTATTAAGAAAGCAAAATTTTAAAAATTTATCATTTTCTTTCTCAAAGAGATGCTTGACTCATTGTTTAATGTATGACATTTCAGTGAATCAGGTTTTAATTGTACCTTACTAGTAGAGATTGTTGAGGCTTCACTCTTTTCCTCCGAGTCCAACAACTTGTTCCTTGACTTTGCTATGCTTTTGGGAACTTCATCAGTTATGTTGTGGTTCGCAATGACTGCATCCACATCCACCTTTGAGTTCTCGGTTACATGAGCCATCAATGCCAGGTTTACCTCCTTTTCATTCCCGAACTCCGTGTCGGAGTCCTCATCATCACTTACATCTGACTCAGTAGTCCATAAGGCATTCATTGCCTTGGCTGTTCTTCTGCTTCTATACCCATCTAGCCTCCCAGGCCGTCAATCATGTTGCCCTTCTCCCTCTTTACCCCTTTAGGTTAGAAACAACTTGTAGCAGTGGTGAATGGTGTGTCCTTCTTTATGGCATGCAAAACATATCACATTTTTGTTGTCATCCTTGCGTTCCTTGTTGTATAATCATTCAAAATCCAACATTCCTTTAAACATTTTGGACAGAATTAGGACATCTTTAGAAACTTCATGCTCAATCTTCTTATAGAATTAGAAGTTTGAGGGACGAGTATTTGAGGGGTTGGAGGTGCTTGGGAAAATTCAGTTTTGTGCTGGGAAGGCCATGGTTCTGGCTTAAGTGTCTAGGTCATTTGTTTGTCGTAGCTTTTCTTCAAAGCCAACCAAATGGGTGTAGATCTCATCTGAAGTGTAGTTTGTCGTTCCAGTCATGATCTCCAATGTGTTCACCAAGCTCTCCCACTTGTTTCTCTTGAACATAACTCGAAAAAACTTTCCTACAATTTTATCGTTAAAAAAAAATAAATCTAATTTGTCATTACTTCCAAAGAGACAAAAAAAATCTAATTTGATTCATGTACTATTTGAAATAAAACAATTATCTATATATTGTTTATATTTATAAATGTAGGTGTAATGACATATTTTAATATATTAAAATTTTATATTTTATTTAATAATTATTACGAGTAATAAACTAATGATAAATTACATCCACGTTTCTATAGAAAAAAAATTCGTACTATTGTATCTAACTTTGTGAATACAGTACGAATCTCAAAATTGAATAAACGAATTGAAAGTTAATTGACATGCTAGTAATTTGTAGCAGGCTACTGGAGGAAGCTAATAGCTATGGTGCGAGCGCAGTTAATGCATACCACTAGTAATCATGACACCATGGCAATTCAGGCATACCGCATACATGACTCCCACATTAACTGCGCTCTTTCTTCACTTTCACTTTCACAGTATCAACGAAAGAAAGTACGCAACGCTCGATGCCACCTACCTGGCTATCTCCGTTCAGATTCCAAATCCATGTTAAAATGTTAAAAATGTGGCATGAAAATCATTCCTCTTTATTGCACCTCACTAGCTTGTTAATTTCCGGCTCTGTTTTGTGGGGTCACTTAAAGCTTGCCTCATGCCTATCTATTGTCTACACTCCCGGCCTATACAATTTAGGCTCTGGGTCCCACCGAAGCGCTGACAAAAGGACAATATTGAAGTAGACGTGGAAAGTTAAAGCTGGGTAAAATGTGCTACGGGTCTCCACTTTGTCTCTGATGTGTACTTTCTTTTCTTTGTGGTATGTTACCACAGTAAAATAAATTAATTTTGCAGGTCTGGTACTTTTTTTCATTCTAATTTTTTTTATTTGATTGGATACTTGATATATTTTTTTATTATTAAAATTTGTGTTGTATGCTTGTATGTGATAGTCATAAGCTATTTTGGATTATGATTCCGTACTCATCTTGGATATGATGTAACAATTCAGATTTTGTATTGTATGCTTGTATGATTGTATCACATTCTTTTTTCTTTTTTTTTTTTCCTTTTTCTTTTTTGAGAAAAGCCCGTAGGCCTACTATCACATTCAGAAGACATGGGCAAATACTAGATGGTCCTTTCTGGATTTGATATGAACCTGCAAACAAAATAAAAAAAGGGATGCTTCGGTGGACATAAGGACCTATTTGTAAAATGAATATATTTTCATTTTCAAACTTCAAACAGTCAATCCGAACGTTCAACATTATCTCCTTATTAAAATGTGCTTGGAGATCAAATTTTACATTTTTTTGAATTTTTTTACTATTTATTAAGATGGTTACAAAATCGTTATTTTTAGAACATTGAAAAACAGCGATTTTGTAACCATCTTAATAAATAATATAAAATTTACAAAAATGTAAACTTTGACTTCCAAGTACATTTTAATATGGAGATAATGTTGAACGGTTGAATCGACTGTTTGAACTTTGAAAATGAAAATATGTTCATTTTACAAATAGATCCTTATGTCCACCGAAGCAAATGCCAAATAAAAAAGTGCAGATTCCAATTGAATGTTCACTAATAAACTGTACAATTAATCAGACGGCTCCTGGAATCAACATATGCATCTTCCCTCATCTCTGAATCCGCATTTTCTACATTGACTCATGGTTTTAATGATAATTTTCGGACTATACTATCAGAATTTGGATCAATCCAATCCACGTTTATAACGTGTGGGATTATTTAATGTTAGTGCGGATTTAAATTGGACGGTCTCGATCTTTAACTCAAAATTTGAGTTAATGCACACGATTCAAATTCCTCATATACAAGGCATTGACTCTTTAAACTTGTTTGATCAACAGATCAAGTCCAAATTTGTTTATTGTTTCATCAACTCCGTAAACTATTTTTTGTTTGCTAGACAGTTTAAATTAAATAACACAATTATATATTAAATTATTGGGAATATGTATGTCTCAAGCAGAGAACTGGAGATGGAGTAGCGAAGGTGGGACTACATAGTGTGGAGTTTGGAAGGACGGTGCGCACGTGCGGAGGGATCCGGAGGCCATGATTGCCCCTGCAAAATTCGAGACAGAGAAGGGAGAGCGGTGGGAATATTAAAGCCTACATTACAAAATCTCGAGGGCCCTTGGAAAAGAATGTATCGTTGTAATGTCTCTTCTTACTCACTGTGCACTATTCATACAACTATACTAATACTGTATCTCGTCCCCCCTTTCTGTCTCAATTAGTTATTCATTGACATTTGTTTTCTTTTTCGTCATTTCTTTTGAGATAGGAGTAGGTCCGATGCCCTCACTGTGCACTATTCATACAACTATACTAATACTGTATCTCGTCCCCCCTTTCTGTCTCAATTAGTTATTCATTGACATTTGTTTTCTTTTTTATCATTTCTTTTGATATAGGAGTAGGTCCGATGGACATCGGACCTACATTTAGGTTCAATTAGCTCTAGGACCGTACGATTAGCATCAAGATCTATGCGCACGGAAATTGATACAGACTTGCACGGATTTTGATACATAACACACGAATCTTGATGCAGATTGAATGGTCTTCACACCCATCGAACTAAGGTAGGTTCGATGGGCATCGGACCTACTCTGATTCCATTTCTTTTTACTTTTAGCACCAAGATGACATGCAAATGTTGTTTTCTTTAAATGCCACCTTTATTTACTGAGATTATATTTTGTTTTTCCACATTTCTTATGGGAAACTGAACATATGGAGTTTGTGATTATTGTAAAGGAAGATAATTGGAAAATTTTACAATAAAAAATTTGTA
The DNA here is from genome assembly GCA_025461125.1 of Carex kokanica. NCBI lineage: Eukaryota > Viridiplantae > Streptophyta > Magnoliopsida > Poales > Cyperaceae > Carex > Carex kokanica. The sequence continues at coordinate 128,312 of JAJGRX010001073.1, forward strand.
CAAGCACAACTGGGATAAAATGCACAATCTGTACTAATTAATTGGAAATTAATATTTTCTTTTTTAGTTTATCTTATTTGAAAATTGTTTGAGAAAAAAATAATATATTTTTCTAAAAGGGTGAAAATATGGTACCCCGTTGCCTTTCAAAATGTTCTAAAACTGAAAGGCCAAAGAGAATTATCTAGACATATTTTATTGTTATATATGATCTTTTAGCAAGTGACCTTCTCTCTCTCTCTCTCTCTCTCTATATATATATATATATATATATAGAATCTGGCTAATATGCTAAATGTAGCATAGAGGGCCTCCGTACAACGGCTCAATATTTGAGTTTTCAAAATCCCAACGGTCGATCCGAACTGTTCAACATGATCTCCATATGAATATGTACTTGCAAACCAAATTTTACATTTTTTAGTATTTTTTTACTATTTTTCTAGATAGGTAGAAAATCACTTGATCCAAAATTTTGTACCATTCAAATCAAGTGATTTTCTACCTATCTAAAAAAATAGTAAAAAAATTCTAAAATGTAAAATTTGGTTTGCTACTACATATTCATATGGGAATCGTGTTGAACGGTTCGGATCGACCGTTAGGATTTTGAAAACTCAAATATTGAGCCGTTGCACAGAGGCCCTTTATGCTACATGTAGCACCGTAGTCAACTCCTCTATATATATAGTGATGCTACGATGCTTTGGGAAGTAAATAGGGTGTTATGCTCATATCTCCATTTTCAAAGTTCAAATAGTTGATCCGAACTTCTCAACATGATCTTCATATTGATATGTGTTTGGAGACCAATTTTTACATTTTTTTAGAAATTTATTACTATTTTTTGAGAATTTTTGAAAATCACAGCTTTTCATTAAATTAAAAAATTAAAAAAATTTCACAAAAACACTAATTTTCAAAAATTCTAAAAAAATAGTAAAAAATTTCCAAAAAAATTTAAAATTTGGTCTCCAAGCACATATCAATACAAAGATCATGTTGAGAAATTCGAATCAACTTTGAAAATGGAGATATGAGCAGGCAGTAAAACACCCTATTTACTTCCTAAATCATCGTAGCATCATTATATATAGAGGTTGGCTAAGATACAAACGTTTGTTCCTAGTCTCTGGAACAAACATTTCGGTTTTCCAATTTTCAAAGTCCAAACAGTCGATCCAAACTGTTAGATATTCAATCTATATTAAAATGTCCTTGGAGACCAAATTTTATATTTTTTGGAATTTTTAAACTATTTATTAAGATGGTTTGAAAGTCGTTGTTTTTCAATTGTGCAAAAGTTTAATAAAATCAATGATTTTCAAATTATCTTAATAAGTAACAAAATTCCAAAAAATGTAAAATTTGGCCTCCAAGCACATTTTAATATAGATTGAATATCTAATGGTTTAGATCGACTGTTTGGACTTTGAAAATCAGAAAACCGAAACGTTTGTTCCGGAGGCTAGGAACAAACATTTGTATCTTAGACAACCTCTATATATATATATATAGAGAGAGAGAGAGAGAGAGAGAGAGAGAGAGTTGGGCTAACTTGCTTTGGTAATTAAATATGGTGTTTTACTTCTAGCTAATATTTTCATTTTGAAAGTTCAAATAGTCGATTCGAAACTTCTAACATGATCTACATATTAAAATGTGCTTGGAGACCAATTTTTACATTTTTTTGGAAATTTTTTCTATTTTTCAGAATTTTTGAAAACCACAACTTTTCATTAAATAAAAAATTCAGCAAAGCAATGATTTTCAAAAATTCTGAAAAAATAGTAATAAATTTCCAAAAAATGTAAAATTTGGTCTCCAAGCACATTTTAATACGAAGAACATGTTGGAAGGTTCAAATCGACTATTTGAACTTTGAAAATTAAAATATGAGCAGGAAGTAAAATACCCTCTTTAATTCTCAAAGCAAGTAATTAAGTCCATCTATATATATATTGGAATGTTTTGAATAACATTTGAGATTAATTATGACACTTCTAATTTTATCATTTGGCGCTTCCTAATTTATCATTTCTTTTGTCCCTTCTTGGCTTTGAACACATATTTTATTTTTATTTTTGTTAAGATAGAAATGTGATCAAACCTCTCCATATTAAATATCCACAAAAAATAAATTTAAACGCTTGATCTTTCTCACATTTGAGTTTTTTTTTTTTTTCTTCTTCTTAATAACCATACTTGCTTGTACACATCTTATATTGTCGCTTTCTTTTATGCAGCGGCAAATCTAATAAGGTGCTTAGCCACTTCTATTATTTCAAAAAAAAAAAAAAAATTGTATGTGTCTGCGTATTTTAAAAAATTATATAATTCAGCTCTCTTATAAATTATTACATGTGTACTTATAGTTTAATGATTAAAATTATAATTTGTTACTGTGAAAACTTATATTTAAGTTCCAATCATGCATTTTAAATTCTAGTTTTTTATCTCAATTTTCTAATTTTGTCCAATGAGTATAGCAGATATAATCAGAGACTACACATTGTACCTGTCACCAAGTTTTTAAACATACCGCTTACCTTTTAACTGTTCTTTTATGATTCTTAAAAGAAGCATGATGTGGGTTATAATCAAAGCATCAAATAAATTTTCAAGTTCCAAATGTTTATGAATGTTCATCAAATCCATTGGTTTTAAGATTTGTATAAACTTGAACAGCTCAGATCTAACCTTATTATATGAATATTAAAATGCGGACTGAATTCCGTGTTGGTGATTATAAAAGACCAAACAATATTACGTCTTATTTAGAAATTAAATAATTACATTTCATTTATGAATCAAACACTTAAATCCCAAGGAAGAATAAACAATCTCCACCTTACTTTATGGACCGTCCTATACTAAAACTGACTCATAGAAAACATAATCATAAGTGCGGAATACAATACCTGATTCCATAACGTTTGCCATGGAATACTCCAGTGCGAAGACCAGTCTCTGTGTGCACGAGACAAGTCTTCAATGATAAGAAGTCATCTTCTCGCCGATATGTCGTATGGTCGTGGATAAAGCCTTCCAAGATAACAAGATGTAGGTCTCGAGAAATCCTCTCCATTTTCTTAATGGATCTCTCGTTTCTTTTCTTTGATAGTGGAAGAAGAAGAAAATACACTCAGATATGTAAAGTTGCGGTTGTTCAGAAACTGAGTTGTTTTGTTATCATGTACCTTGGGGACCCATTCTTATATAGGTGCACCTCCAGACCGCGTGTGCGACCGCACAAAACCAAGTTGGTTGTGCTACATAACCGCCTTGGTTTCAGCCCATGGTTCCAAGTCCAAAAATATCACGCACCAGTTTGCGGTCGCACCAACGTCTTGTAAGGCTGAATATTAAACTTGGGAATTTCGTGTGGCCATGCTTGGCCGCAGAGAATTTGTGTGGCCACACTGGGCAGCACCATCGGCCGCACATAATTCGTGTGGTCATACTGGGCCGTACCTGGGGCTGCACGGCCTGGAAAGACAGTTTTCTAAAGTGCAAATTTCAGAATCAGTTCATCAATAATTTGATATTTGCCTAAATTGTTCTACACATTTGTGAACCACACCATATTTAATATATAGATTATCTAATATCTTAATTCCATATTAGTGACAACCATATATGATAATATACAATGAATTGTGCTATTGTACTTCGCGAAGTAAAGCCAATGTTTTACTTCATGCTCGTATTCCCATTTTGAAAATCCAAAACGTCGATCCGAACCGTTCAAGTTGATCTCCATATTGAAATGTGCTTGGAGACCAAATTTTATATTTTTTGGAATTTTTTTACTATTTATTAAGCTACTTTGAAAATCGCTGATCCATTGGTCCAGAATTTTTTACTGTTTTGTTACTGTTCACAATGGATCAGCGATTTTCAAAGTGGCTTAATAAATAGTAAAAAAATTCCAAACAATGTAAAATTTGGTCTCCAAGCACATTTCAATATGGAGATCAACTTGAACGGTTCGGATCGACGTTTTGGATTTTCAAAATGAGAATATGAGCGTGAAGTAAAACTTCGCTTTACTTCGTGAAGTACAATAGCCCTACTCATATACAATTATAATTATATTACAAATATACTCCACGTTGGATTATGATCTAACATTCTACATTCTGTAGAAGTTCCTTTTGCGATTTAATCTAACACCGTCATGATAACAAACTTTTAACACTTCATCATATATATATATGAGGAGGGATCTTATTACACCACTTTTGAGTTACCACAAAGTCACTCTCCACATTTTCTACATTTTCAAAGTCCAAATCATCGATCCAAACCAATTAACATGATTATCTAAATAAAATGTGCTTGCAGATCAAATTTTACATTTTTTTGAATTTTTTTACTATTTATTAAGATGGGTACAAAATTCAATAGTCTGAATTTGACTAGTTTTTGTAAAATATTTAATAAATAGTACAAAAATTCAAAAAAATGTAAAATTTGATCTGCAAGCACATTTTATTTAGATAATCATGTTGAATGGTTTGGATTGACAATTTGGACTTTGAAAATATAGAAAATGAGGAGGGTAACTTTGTGGTAACTCAAAAGTGGTGTAATCGGATCCCTCCTATATATATATATATATAGAGTCCGACATTTAAAAACACTATTTTTTGGAATTTTTTAACACTACTTCCAAACTTTTAACACTTCCTTTTTAGGAATTTTTTTACTATTTATTAAGCTGGTTTGAAAATAGTTGTTTTTATTAAATTTCTGCAGCATTGAAAAACAGTGGTTTTCAAACCAGTTTAATAAATAGTAAAAAAATTCCAAAAAATGTAAAATTTGGTCTCCAAGCACATTTTAATATAGATTGAACATCTAAAGGTTTGGATTTGTTGTTTGAACATCAAATACTAAAATTTGACCCCGTAAGCACTTCAGTCGAAGTGCTTTCGGAAACAAATTAACCGGACTATATATATATGTATGTATGTATATATATATGTATATACATATATATATGAGGAGGGTTCCAATGCCTCATCTCCTCATACCTCATCCATACCTCATGTTATATATCTCCATTTTCAAAGTCTAAACTATCGATCCGACCGTTCAACATGATATTCATACTGAAATATGCTTGGGGATGAAATTTTATAATTTTTGCAATTTTTTTACTATTTTTTAAGATAGGTACAAAATCACTGTTTTTTGAATGGTCCAGATACAGTGATTTTGTACCTATCTTAAAATAGTAAAAAAATTGCAAAAATTATAAAATTTCATCCCCAAACATATTTTAGTATGAATATCATGTTGAACGGTTGAATCGATAGTTTAGACTTTGAAAATGGAGATATATAACATGAGGTATGGATGAGGTATGAGGAGATGAGGCATTGGAACCCTACTCTATATATATATATATATATAGATGGGTTATTGTGCTTTGCAAAGTAAAGCCATCGTTTTACTTCGGCTTACTTTTTGGATTTTCAAAGTCCAAAACGTCGATCCGACCGTTCACGTTGATCTACATATTGAAATGTGCTTGCAGACCAAATTTTACATTTTTTGGAATTTTTTTACTATTTATTAAGCCACTTTGAAAATTGCTGATCACATGGTCCAGAAAAAACAGTGCAACAAAATTCTGGACCATGTGATCAGCAATTTTCAAAGTGGCTTAATAAATAGTAAAAAAATTCCAAAAAATGTAAAATTTGGTCTGCAAGCACATTTTAATATGTAGATCAACTTGAACGGTCGGATCGACGTTTTAGACTTTGAAAATCCAAAAAGTAAGCCGAAGTAAAACGATGGCTTTACTTTGCAAAGCACAATAGCTCATCTCTCTCTCTCTATATATATATATATAGAGTAGGGCTATTGTACTTCGCGAAGTAAAGCGAAGTTTTACTTCACGCTCATATTCCCATTTTGAAAATCTAAAACGTCGATCTGAACCGTTCAAGTTGATCTCCATATTGAAATGTGCTTGGAGACCAAATTTTACATTTTTTGGAATTTTTTACTATTTATTAAGCCACATTGAAAATCACTGATCCATTGTGAACAGTAGCAAAACAGTAAAAAATTCTGGACCAATGGATCAGCGATTTTCAAAGTGGCTTAATAAATAGTAAAAAAATTCCAAAAAATGTAAAATTTGGTCTCCAAGCACATTTCAATATGGAGATCAACTTGAACGGTTCGGATCGACGTTTTGGATTTTCAAAATAGAAATATGAGCGTGAAGTAAAACATTGGCTTTACTTCGCGAAGTACAATAGCACAATTCTCTCTCTCTCTCTATATATATATAGGGATGGGCTATGGTGAGCTATAGAGTAAAACAAGTTTTTACTCCACACCTCATTATTTTCATTTTGAAAATCCAAACAACCGATCCGAACCGTACAACATGATCTCCATATTGAAATGTGCTTGGAGACCAAATTTTACATTTTTTAGAATTTTTTTACTATTTATTAAGTCACTTTGAAAATCACTGATCCATTGGTCCAGAATTTTTTACTGTTTTGCTACTGTTCACCCAGATCAGCGATTTTCAAAGTGGCTTAATAAATAGTAAAAAAATTCCAAAAAATGTAAAATTTGGTCTCCAAGCACATTTCAATATGGAGAACAACTTGAACGGTTCGGATCGGTTGTTTGAATTTTCAAGATGGAAATATGGCGTGAAGTACAAACTCGTTTTACTCCATAGCTCACCATAGCCCATCCCTATATATATATATGAGGAGGGATCCAATTACACCAGTTTTTTTACACATCTTGACATTGTTTTTTTATAGGTCAATTTTGCGATTTCAAAATCCAAACAGTCGATCCAAACCGGTCAACATGATCACCATATTAAAATGTGCTTGGAGATCAAATTTTACATTTTTTTGAATTTTTTTATTATTTATTAAGATGGTTACAAAATCGCTGTTTTTCAATAGTCTGAAAACAACAATTTTGTAACCATCTTAATAAATAGTACAAAAATTGAAAAATATGTAAAATTTTGATCTCCAAGCACATTTTAATATATCCATCATGTTGAACAGTTTGGATCGACTATTTTGGACTTTGAAAATGGTAGGTGTCAAAATGTGTCAAAAAAAGGTGTAATCCGATCCCTCCTCTCTCTCTATATATATAGAGTGATGCTACGATGCTTTGAGAAGTAAATATGGTGTTTTCCTTCCCGCTCATATCTCCATTTTCAAAGTTCAAACAGTCGATCTAAATTTCTCAACATGATCTTTATATTGATATGTGCTTGGAGACCAAATTTTATATTTTTGGAAATTTTTTACTATTTTTTTAGAATTTTTGAAAATCAGTGTTTTTGTGAATTTTTTATTATTATTTTATTTAATGAAAAGCTGTGATTTTCAAAAATTCTAAAAAAATAGTAAAAATTTGGTCTCCAAGCACATATCAATATGAAGATTATGTTGAGAACTTCTGATCGACTATTTGAACTTAAAAATGAAAATATGAGCGAAAAATAAAATACTTTCTTTACTTCCCAAAGTACCCCTATCTATATATATATTTTACTCTGTTAATACGCTAAACTCTCAACTTCCGCATTTATTTCCTTTTTGACTGCAAGTTTTCTTTCTCGTAGAAATCCAACCTAATAAATATATGTTTTTATCTAGGACTACGCACATATATTAAATATTTGCTCACTGTGTACATATTCAACGTTATGCATGCTGAAAATGACAACCAATGTAGTTACCACTTACTACTAGTTAATAAAAGTTTTTTTGTTATAAAGTAAAGAAAACGTTGGCAAGAAATTAAATGAAAAAATAATGAGAAAAATTAATAATTAATGTGTTTAAGACAAGGAAGCAAGTGAGAGGCATTTACGTGGGAGAGAGGATAACCTGTGATTTCTCTATCTGGTCCTTTTGAATTCAACTCCTCTTTATTTATACACTGAGTACTCAGCTTTCCCACCTTGACGCGCAGCCCCCATTTTGAAAAGGCAACCAAACCATACAAACACATAATACTCCCAAAATCCCAAAAGGAGGGTAAAAGCGTAAAAGCAGGGAGATAAATAACCAACCTTACAAGTTACAACCAAACCCAGGCACCAGAACAGAGGAAAGTAAAAAAAAAACAAAAGACACCAGTTAATGGAAGCAGAAACCACCATGGTTAAAAAATCAAAATTCAAGAGGGTTTGTGTCTTTTGCGGGAGCAGCTCTGGAAAGAGAAATAGCTACCAAGACGCCGCTATCCAACTCGGAGAAGAGCTAGTATGTGCTCTCATTGTTAATTTATGCACTAATCAAGGGTTAATTTGTATGATATTAACATGTGTTGTTTTTTACCTTACCTCTTTTTAAGGTGGCGAAAAAAGTGGATTTGGTGTACGGAGGTGGCAGTTTGGGGCTTATGGGGCTTGTTTCTGAGGCTGTTCATAAAGGAGGCGGCCATGTAATAGGGTTAGCTAGCATTTATCTTACACATTTCTAGAGATTGTAAATTTTGCATTTTAATTTGGTTAATTAACATGATGTTTTGTTTCTTTTTTCTAGTATTATCCCGACGACTCTCATGGGCAAAGAGGTAAACATGTCTCTCTCTCTCAGCACATTGATCAGCCATTTCTCTTGCGGGTTTTAAACTGATTTATTTTGACTTTCTTTTTTGTTCTTCTATAGATTACGGGAGAAACAGTAGGAGAGGTGAAAGCGGTATCTAGCATGCATCAACGCAAGGCTGAAATGGCTCGCCATTCTGACGCTTTCATCGCCTTGCCAGGTCTCTCTCTCTCTTCTCTCTCTCTATGAAATATCATAGTCGAACTAGTTGTTAACCAATAAGTTTATTTGATATATATGTAGGTGGCTATGGCACATTAGAGGAGCTTTTAGAAGTGATAGCATGGGCTCAACTTGGTATCCACAGCAAACCAGTAATGCAACTTCTAATAAACAACCCTTCTCTGATAATTTCTTTTCTTATAAAATAGTGTGAGTACAGTTACATGAATATGGAATGCACGCAGGTGGGGTTGCTGAATGTGGATGGGTACTACAACTTCCTCCTGGCATTTATAGACAAAGCAGTGGATGATGGGTTCATTCAACCGTACCAGCGCAACATCTTCGTCTCTGCTACCAACGCCAAAGACCTTGTTCAAAAGCTTGAGGTACATTTTTCTCCTCTGATATTATTTTTTAGCTGAACCGGCTTTGTTTTATTTTGTTTATTGCCTTGCTGACTGTGTCCAATATAGAGATTTAAATAAATGAAGCAACTCAACATACTTCTTTACCATTCAGCCACGTGTATCTATGACAAAAATAAGAAAGAAAGAAGATTGTCTAAGTGGATATTTAATTCATCATGGTTGAGTGGTTGAGTTAGAAGAGAATGTTTGTCACGCTAATATAAAATAAATTAGTACTACATCAAATGCTGCTATGTTTCCAATCATGCTACTAGAATATAATATTCGATACACCGTACAAATTAAGCTTTGTGTGCTCTTATTTGTGATTTTCTGTTTGCAATAAAATCCTTTTTGGTTAGAATTTCATGATTGATCATAAATTGACAACATCATGAATCAGTGATATAAAGTAAGAACAATTTATTTTGGGGTAATTGGTTGGAGGCTTGGAGCAAATCAAAGTTTCTTAGCCAATAATTGGTTTATTCATTTGTGATTTGTCCGACCTCTTTTGTTTCCTTCTCATGTGACAACCTTTTATCCTTTTTGGGTGGGACCCACTGACAGGAATATGTACCGGTTCAAGATGATGTTGTGGCACAGCTGAGGTGGGAGAAGGAACAGGTGGAGTATAATTCCTCTCTCCAAGTTGAAATTGCTCACTAACAACAACGAAATCAGAAAGCAAACAAAAAAAAAACAGCTAGAATCAGAAATGGCAGAAACTGCTACTTAGCAGCAAAACAAAAAGGACTGTTTTGGTGTGTTTTGTTGGTTTGCCCCCTTCATTATATAACCCATTCTCTTTTGTCTCTTGCTTGAAAAATTGGACTGCTTACTAGTTAAACTAGTTATAGTGGCTAGGAAGTCAATATTTTGTAATTTTGTGTGATTTTTATGTATGTAATGTGGGTCTTTATTTAACCCCAAATGTACGTATGTAGAAGTGAGCACTAAGCTAATCCAATTATTATAGAAAGGATTTGGTGTTTTTTTTTTTTCAAGTATTCTTGGTTGTTTGTGATAAGGGAATGAAAAAATACCGTGCGGCGTTTCGTTATGGAATGGTATGATACGTGAGGGGCATGCGTTTCTATCACGTGAGGTGGATATTTTAAACACCTTACAAATTTATAATTAACATTTTATTACATAATTTTAAAAAAATATTTTATTTTTCGGCCTAAAAAAAATTCTAGTGACATTTCTACGATGTAGAACATGAAAAAAAAATAAGAAAAATTTCTTCCATGTAATAATTTTATAGAGAACTTTTCAACATTTTTTGTTCACATTAAGAAAATTCTCTAGTCTTTTCAAAAAATTAGAAACTTTCGCAATTTTTTCAATCAACAATTCAAAGTCCCGCAAATAATTGAAATACTTTCAATATGAGAAAATAAATATTCTAAAAGACTTTTCAACATTTGTGTTCACATTAAAATAATTTTCTAATCATTTGAACAATTTTAAAAACTTTCTTAATTTTTTCAAGCAACAATTCAAACTCCTAACAAAAAATTGCAATATTTTAAATATGATAATCAAATTTTCAATATTTTTTTGTTAATTTACAATATTTTTATAATTTTTTCTCACATTTTTTTATATTTTTTTCAATGAACAACTTAAATTCAATAAAAAAAGCAAGTTGAACATCATTGTCACATTCGATTAACACGGGTTGACACGCTGACAAGTTATGGCGTGATTAAATATGATGTTCCTTAAACATGACGTGTTTTCTCTTCATCATTTTTCACATCTTATGTCATGTCAGATAATAATTTTTTTTTTTATCATTCTGATGTTCAAGTCACATATTTAGAATTAATACTGTATTTGTGATCTCTTATTTCATATATGGCGTGCTTCAAGTATTTGTCCTTTTTTTTTATTATTATTATGAAGGAATAGAGATTTAGCCTCCACTTGAAGTGTTTGCCTATTTCATTTTCTACGTACGTAGAAAGCAACTCACGATCTTCTCTGTGCCATGCTCCTCGTGTGATATATAATTGCTATTTATTTTATTTTTCAGCTCTATAAACAAAATGGGTGGCGCAATATTAAAAAAAAAATTACCTGTGTAAAGGTTGCCATTCCGGTTCATGTCGATGCGCACAACTATAGGAGTGCAAACGGATTGAATATTATCCGTCCGTATTCGGATCCATATCCAAAAATTGAATACGGATATCCAATATCTTAATATATGTGCGGATATAAATACATATATAGTTTTAAATTTTAATTATCCATATCCATCTAATAAGTATATATTATGAAAAAAATTATGTTATTCACCATTAATTATAATGGATATCCAATTCATATCCATATCCATCTAATATCTCTTATTTGTATCTGTATTAAAAATAAAATTGGATACAAATATAGTTTTACCACTATATGAACCGTTTGCACCCTAGCACAACAACACAAGCAAAATATTGGATTTTTCTTAATTGGAATTTATACAATATTCTGGTTGTTTATAGTAAGTCAGTTTTAGTCAGATCTAAATATATATTTTGTTTTATGTAAGCATGATTACCACGCCAACTATACAATTGGATATGGGTATTCCATGATTCATGCTTCAAGATAGTATTGACTTCAGTACTCTTATTTTTTTATTGGTCCTGCGAGGAAAGTGTATTACAGCTGTGTTATTTTTAGGGGGAATTTCATGTATATCCCTCAAAAGTTTCAATATTACATATTTATCCCTCCAAAATCAATAATTACATATATATCCTTAAAATTTGTACAAACTCACATATATGTCCAATCTAATTCTATAACATATCAAATATCTCCAAAAATAATTAAATAATATCTTTTAAAACTTTAAAACTTTATTTTACAATATTAATTAAGAATATGTTGACCATTATGTGCTTCGTTTCTATCTATTTAGTCTGCCTGAGTTCTCTTCTTTTTAAGGCGCCAAACCTCCCGTCTCTCTGTCCAAATGTGCCAAATCACAGATTTCTCCTAGTTTTTCCTCGTCGCCTCCCCTCTCGTAAATTTATGTCGCCCCACACTGCTTTAATTTTTCCATCTTTGTTTGGAGAAAGGCGGGAGGTTTGACGTCTTAGAGAGAAGAGAACTCAGGCGGACTAAAAAGACGAAAACGAAGGGGCATAATGGTCAATATATTATTAATTAATATTATAAAATTAATTTTCAAGTTTTAAAAAATATAATTTAATTACTTTTGGAGGTATTTGATATGTTATAGAGTTAAATTGGACAAATATGTGAGTTTCTACAATTTTCAAGGATAAATATGTAATTACTGATTTTGGAGGGATAAATATGTAATAATAAAACTTTTGAGGGATATACATGAAATTCTCCCTTATTTTTATTATATGACCATAATTTTGTGCTGTAATGTATTACGATCGTGACTATTTTTTTTTTCATTATTTTTTTATATATCGAGTTCTAAATGAGAAATGCACAGCTGTGTTAAATTAATTAAATTAGTATAACTTCAGTGTCCTCACAAGGATATATATTTTAACAGAGCAGTTTTAACTTCATGCAACACAAATTATATGCAATGTTTTCTTTTATTCTATAATTTTTGTGCTATTTTTTTTTATTAGGAACCTGAACCCTAAATAAGAAACAGAGAAATCGTTGATACTGTTTATTTGTAAAATTATGCATAATATATCCTGATTAATTTATTCGGTTAATTTTTTCAAATTTTGATGTTGTACATAATAAGTTCAAAATTTTGTGAATTTTACTGCAAATGCATTACATTGAGAATAAAATAAGATCAACTGCAATGCATGATTTATTTTATTATATATGGTGGTTGACATTCTATATACTTTGTATGTTTATTATATTAGTATTATAAAGACTTGTTTGAAAGATAAAATATCCGCGTCTTTCTATAGACGACTTAGTTAGACACGTGATAAATTTTTCTAAATATTTAAATATGGTAGTGAACATAATATTTATTATTGCGATTTAAACATGGGCATCCGAATTTTCGTCACTTCTAACTGCAATATTATAAAAAAAAAAAATCACATATATGTGATCCAATATCCAAGAAAATATCTGCGCAATGTTCATTGGACTTCTCTGACTTCCTTGGTGATATTAATGTCACTTTATATGTAAAATATATGTATGAAAATTTAAAGCCCGGAATAAGAATATAATATGTTTCAGTTTAGATATAAAGTTTATTACCGCCGCTACAGCGCTATAGCGGTTCGCTATTTGCGCTATACAATATGAGTTTTTTTTTTTTAAGCAATTTATATGGGTTTTAAATAAAGATAAAAAAAATCTCAAACCGAAATTGAATTTGTTGCTACTTGCTACAGATAAATCAATTTGAAATTGGGAATAGAAATAGAAATTTGAATAGAAAAAAAGTCCAAACCGAAATTAAAATTTGAATAGAAAAAAAAATAGATTATGTCATGAATCATGATGCTTAAGATATTTTTAATAGAAAAAATCAATAGTTTATGATATTACTATGGATATTTTGAACTGCAATTTGGACTTTGTACGGGTTCAATATGAATATTATAATTTCTTAATTACTCTGGTGTTATTTATTGTTTTGTGAGACTTTAGATAATGTTGATATTTAGTACAAATATTGAATATACGAAATGTAAAAAAAAACGCTATTTGGAATAGCTTCCGCTATAGCGACGCTATTCGCTATAGCTCTTTTTTTAGCCTTCCCGCTACGACGCTATAAACGCTATTTAGAACCTTGAAAAATATAGAATCATTTCACATATAATAAATAACAGTTTTACGGGAGACAGAAAAGGAAAACATAATATAATTTTTTTGCCAAAAAGATAAAGATAAAGATATTTTTTTTTATTGTTCTTAATTAACCAAATATTTGAAATCAATTTTAATAATTTATTAAAGAAGACCCCTGAATAGAAATATCAGAAGCGGATCTTTTTTAATAATCTTTTGGTTTATTTAGACAATAAAGAAAAATTGTGGTACCTAGATGTAAAAGACTTAACGCAAAGTGAGAAATGGACTCATTATTGGGTTGCACCGTTGCAGTGCAGAGTGATTTGTATTTTGTCATTTCTGTTCTCCTGATCGCTGAGGGGAAACCAAAATGGAAATGGTCCAAATTGAGAATTGAGATTCAGTTTTCTTGTTTTCTATCAAGATAGATAGAGATAGACAGAGAGACTTGAGAGATGAGAAAATGAGATGCAAATAAGCAAAAGCCATGATGAGTCTGGAGGCAATCATGGCAAAGGAGTGATCAGGTCCGTTACAAAACCCGGGGCTTTTGCGTGTGGTTTCAATTCAAATATCATGCCTCAGCCTCATCAGCCTCATGCTCTGTGCACACTGCTGCTGTGCTGTAATTGATACAGCTGCTTACTCCACTTTTGCATTCAAGGCACTACTAGTCCCACCTTGACTTGATGATGATGAATGTGTTATTTCTTGCCTTGCCTTGCCTTGCTTGGCCTCTCTGTTTTGCCAATTTACTATCTTACCCCCACATCTTTTCTTATAGGACAAATTTTTCAAAACATAAATTTTTATGTAAAGTTATATCACCATAAGTTATTCTTATTTAGTTGTCCAAATATGCCGAAATTTTTAAATATGTGCTATATTTAAAAATTTCGGCATATTTGGACAACTAAATAAGAATAACTTATGGTGATATAACTTTACATAAAAAATTTTACAAAAAAAATAAACCAAAACGGCATCAAATTTGAAAAATTTTAGATTTAGCACGGCCGCAGATTGGCTGAGCGGCTCCATTTACTGGAGACCGCAGTTTGGCTGAGCGGCTCCAGAAATGGGGCCGCAGATTGGCTGAGCGGCCCAGAGCCGCATATCAGCTGAGCGGCCCTAGGCTTCACGTATTCTCATGTCACCAATTTACTGCAGCTATATGCTTTATAGACTTCGTCAAAGTATGAACATGGTCTATGATTAACTAATAATTCCAATACAAAATTAGTATATTGTACAAAATGGATACATGATGTTTTTTACTCTGGAGTCCGAATATTTAAATGTAAGATTGGTCCATGCAAAATATACTGAATCCATGCAGCTATATGCTTTATAGACTTCGTCAAAGTATGAATGAACATGGTCTATGATTAACTAATAATTCCAATACAAAATTAGTATACTGTACAAAATGGATGCATGATGTTTTTACTCTGGAGTCCAAATATTTAAATGTAAGACTGGTCCATGCAAAATATACTGAATCCATGAGGTCTAACATGTCACTCTCACTTCGGTGACAGAGAGGGAAATAAATCTGCTGTGATTCTAAAAGAATCGCAAGACCTGTGATTCTAAATCCACCCCTTCATTTCTTAGAATGTACGAATCTCAAAAAAACTTATTTTTATGCACGAATCTTTAAACAGATGAATGGATGGATTTGGAATCACAACAGATTTGTATCCGACAGAGAGTAGATGCCATGCAAATTTGGGAAAATAGGGTCCGCTCACCCAATCTGCGGCCCAGAAAATAGCTAATTTGCGGCTCTATTTCTAGAGCCGCTCAGCCAATTTGCGGCCGTGCTAAATTTGGAATTTCTCAGATTTGGTGCCGTTTTGGTTTATTTATTTTTTATTGGTGCTATATTTAAAAATTTCGGCCAAATATGAAACTAAAATATGGTATTCCGTCATCATATTAAAAATAAAATAAAGAATTAAAATATAATAATAGTAATTGTAATAATAATAATAATAATAATAATAATAATAATAATAATAATAATAATAATAATTTATAAACCTTCTAATTTTGACCACTTGACTCTATACAATATTAATTTTAAAATTTAAAATTTCACATATAGACACATCACTCGTAAGGTAGATGGGTTTCAACGGTTCAGATTCGTCATTTGAAACTAATCCGATAGATTTTAAAATTGAGTGCACAAAGAAGCTTGGTGAATTTTGGAACACCCTAGTTCTACGTTGTAATAAGTTCAGAATAAATTTCGAAAAATTTATTCAAATTTACATCCTTATTAGTTGTTAAGCGTTGATTTTATCTATTGCTTATGCACTCTTGATTTATTCTAGGTGAAGCTTCGATTCTATGATTTATGGTGGTTGTAGAATACTATAGATTGCATTTATCTAGTTACTAGTATTGTGCCCGTGTGTTGCAACTGAAACATATTATAAGAGAACAAAAAAATGTCATACAAAATGACATACTTTTATACAAAAATTTAGACTAAATGACAACTAACATTGCTTAAATGACATATTCAATGACACGCAAATAATATATTTTAAATGACATATATGTTTTTTTTTATCTTTTTGACATACTTTCATAAAAAAAATATAATACAAAATATCAAATATCATTCCTTAAATGATATAAAAAATAAAAAGAAATGAAAACATGACCAATCAATTAAAAAAAATCCATAAATAATATTTAAAAAATAGAAAAAAAATCATGACTAATAAAAAAGATGATATAATTTGCATGTAGCGAGTACAATCAATTTTGATTTCTATACGTAAAAAATCATCAAACATATGCATAAAATTACAAAAAGATAGATTATTTGACTTGAGGGTTGATATTCAATCTGAAATTGTATCTTTTAATCACAATCATTGGCGAATCAGAACATCTACGTGCTAAACATAAAAATGGAGATTTGAATTATTTCAGTCAGATTTAAAAAAATGACAGTTCCATTATGTTATTTAATATATATTAAAAAAAAAGATAGTTCTGGAGTACTTATATCAAATATAAGTCAATTTGAAAAGTGTTCACTCTTCTACCAAATAATTTTAAATTTTAACAATAATATTTTAACGACTTTATTATAAGTTAGCAATATTCACAGTTTTTAACTTACTCAAATCTTACTATATATGCAATATATTTAAATAAATGAAAATAGATCTACAATTTAATTTTTTAATTTGAACAATACCTTTTAATATATTAATTAAATATACCATAAAAGTTAAATATATCCTAAAGTTATCCATAAAAGAAACAGTGGACTTGCAAGTTACAGGAGTGGATATATGTTTGGGACAAGCCCAGATCCCCAGACTACTGTTCTTCCATAAATTATTTTATTCTTCAAAATTCGAAAAAATAAATAAAACAAAATATTAAATAATATTAAATTAAATTTACAGTGAGGCTATTGTAACAGAGGATGGATCAAATTACATCTTTTTTGGTGACATACTTTGACACCTACTATTTTTAAAGTTCAAATAGTCGATCTAAACCATTCAACATGATGGATATATTAAAATGTGCTTGGAGATCATGTTGAACGGTTCAGATCGACTGTTTGGATTTTGAAATCACAAAATTGACCTATAAAAAAAACGATGTCATGATATGTCACCAAAAAAGGTGTAATTGGATCCTCCTCATTGTAATATGTATATTACACAGAGACCCGTGTTATAGATTCATATCTCTATATTTGAAGTTCATACAACTGATAAGAACCATTCAACATAATTTTCATATGAAAATATACTTGAAGATTAAATTTATAAAAATTAAAATAAGAAATTTTGTACTATTTTTTTAGATAGATAAAAAATTACTCAATTTGAAACTTGTGGACCATTCAAAAGCAGTGAATTTTTACCATCTAAGAAAATAATAAAAATTTGTAAATAACATAAATTTTGTTTTGCAAGTATATTTTCATATGAATATCAGGTTTAACGGTTCTGATAAACTATTTAAACTTTAAAAGTAAAAATATAAATTTTTAGCACGACTCGATCCATAATATACATATTATAATATAGTCCCACTCTTAAATTTATCTAAGTTTAAATATCCAAAATGAAGACAAAATATACATCTTAACATTTATACTTGTTTGATTCTTTAGACCACCACTGAAAATTTGCATCCCAATTTTCATGGACGTGTTCAGGTTGGACGCATAATTTCTGTCAGAGAGGAGCAGAAATCGGGTTTAAATATTTTATCGGATTCAAACCCATTAACTAATCGGGTACTAAATAAAAAAAAACAATCAACATAATAAGAAACAATAAAGCGAGCGAAACAAAAAGAGAAAAAACAAACTCTAACCCTAGCAGCCACCGCTCTCTTCTCCTTTCTCCATACCTCTCTATTCCGCTCGTCCCGCCCTTTGTAGTCTTCACCTCCGACATAGCGATATCCTCCCCTCTTTCTCGTCTCTATCTCCTCTAGTGGAGAGGAGAATGAGGAAGAGGGAGCCGAGTCAAGCAGAGCCGAGAGTTGATAAGCATAAAATATATACACATTTGATCTAGTTTTTATCATAAAATAACTCCAATTATCATGTATTTTGAATATAAAAGGAATAAATTACACCTAGAATCAAGTTACTGCGGTAGTTTGGCTTTAAAATGCAGGAAAAGACGAAAAATGATGTAATTAGGACTGAGTGCGGATCAACCACCCGCACTGAGATTCAGTGCGGACGCACTCAGTACTTAGCCGATTTTCCAGCCTCTCAGCACAAGCCAGGATTTTTCCCGAGCGTAATGCGTCCGCACTCACACGCCAATGCGGGTCATCC
Source organism: Carex kokanica (assembly GCA_025461125.1). NCBI lineage: Eukaryota > Viridiplantae > Streptophyta > Magnoliopsida > Poales > Cyperaceae > Carex > Carex kokanica. Next base: position 147,124 of record JAJGRX010001073.1, read on the forward strand.
ATCCGCATTCGGTACTTAGTCGAATTTTCAGAAACTGCAAATCAGCATTGAGGTTCAGCAGTGCGGGTCCTCCATCCGCACTCCCCACCAGTGCGGACGCACTCAGAGGATTACGCAGGATTTTAGCCAAGTTAAATAAGGAAAGTTGAATCCAGTGCGGATCAACCATCCGCACTCACAGCCAGTGCGGACGCACTGAACACGCAGACAGCCAGATTTACCCGGTTTCAACACTGTTTCTATTTTTGGCACTCCAAGGACACGTTTTAAGAAGCCAAAAAATAGCAATACTTGCCAGGAAAGAAATGTAAAAAAGAGCACCCACTAACTCCACCTTCTAGCCTCTAAATTGGGTATGATCTCTTGCTATAAAAGGGCTAGAACTTTCCCTTCCAAATCATCCACTACCAATCCATCCAACAACACATCTCATTCTCTCTCTACACAAATCTTAGCAATATTTTCTGAAGAAGGTGAAGCTTTCAAGCAAGGAGAAGAAGGGTTTCCTTTGCAAGATTCGGCAAGATTGAGGTTCTAAATTCAAAGGGTGTAATTATTCTTTATTTCATTTCCTCTTGTTATTTGCCAAACTTTGCAATGTTTCTCTCCAAGAGGGAGTAGTTCTCTCTCTAGGGGTTTAGGTCAATGCATGAACTTGTTTAATTCTATTTTATTCGATTATTTGCTTTTATTGTGATTGTTTTATCGGATTTGATTGTTAATTTCTGTGATTTTAATAATTTGTGTTAAATACACAATTAGTACTTGAATTGTAGCATCTCGTTTTGGTTTCAAAAGAACCAAAATTGACTAGGATCAATAGGATAGTACCAAATTGTGAATGCAAATACCTTAGGTTTAGATTAAGATTCTAACCAATTTAATCTAAGCCGGAACTACAGAAATTAAGGTTAGGGACTTGGTGAAGAACCTAAACGTGAAGTCAAACCCTCATTAGGACATCTCAAATCGAGTCGGATATTGGTATCATGAACTTAATTGAGAAGTACCAATATTCGAGGAGAGGAGAGACTAACAAGAGCGTATAATCTAGGTAGCTATGGTGAAGAACCTAAAAAGTGAAGTCCGAATTACTTAGACACGTTATTAATTCATGAAGGTGACTCTTAATAACACATTAGGTTAGAAACCTCATCAAATCATACATGAATTTAAGCAAATACCGAATGAATAGAGTTAACAAGGGATTGTAGACCAAAGACCTCTAGATTCTCTAAACCTTGAAAACAAACCGACTTTTCTCTCTTTTACTTTTACTTTTAATTGTTTAAAACTCCTTTCGGGTATTGAACCTAACCTTAGGATTTTTACTACAAACCCCCCAATTCACTTTATTGCACTTTACTTTCTTTCTTTTCTGAAATTCATCATCTAAAGTTGAAAATTTAGTATTTATCTTACTCCTTGTGGTTCGATACCCGATAATATACTACACGGTAGGATTGTATACTTGCGATCTAAACCGAAAGTGTATTTGAGGATAAAGCTTTTTACATATACCCTTTGCACGTATCAAGAGTGCAGTATAATCGGAGCTCGAAGCGTAGAGTCTTTACCTCCATCTCGATCGGAGCACGGCGGTGAGCAAATCCGATCGTCGGAGCGCGACGGCTATCGGACGAAAGCGGATCCGGTCGTGAAGAGAGATGGATAAAGAGGTAATAGGTGTTTAGAAATGTAAATAAGTAGGATTAGTTGATTATGGTAGTTTACATTATTTTATTATTTTATGAGAATAAATAAGTTTAGATCTAAGAAGGGAGACTTGTTGTAACATGTTTTTTTTTATCAATGAAATTGTTAGTAGGCATTTAAAACCACTAACCTTAAAAAAAATAAGAAACAATAAAAATAGTATAGTCTTACCTAATAAAAAACAACAAAATAATATCATTTTACATATTAAAAAATAACAAAGTTGGTCCGGATCCGTAAATTTCTATAAAATTTCTATAAAAACAACAAAGTTTTTTATTAACAGTGCTTTTGGGTTGATCTGATGGGCTTTTCAGTTCCAGATATGAGCAAAACAATTTCCTGGAAGGGACAAAATGGTACCAGGCTCGTATTTTTCCACTGAATTTCAAAATTCAGGGAGGTGCAGCTGACCCTCTGGCTGTGTGTGGGTCCGCCCCTGGACGTGTCGAGAGCTGCCTATTTAGATTATAGACATCCGTTTTAAGATTCGTGTCAGATTATAACGGACGACTCAAATCTCATTCTACGCAGTCTGGTATTGCACTGGATCTGAATTGGCTGCAGTTGTCGATTTAGGTCTGGGACCAACAGCCATAATTATCGTTTACTTCATTTATTGTTTAAACATGTAGCACTTCACCATAATGACATACGCATTCTGGTGCTTGATTGTAATTGCTACCTCTTTTATTGATTACTCAAAATGTGGCGACACTTGATCCAATTCATGACTTGAATATCTTTTGACAGTTGCCATTGGACAGCTTGGATTGGTGTCTCCAACCCTTTCTCTCTTCCGTACTTTAATAGAGCTTTCATGATCCTTTCTTCTAGTGTGGGGCCAAGGCTGCTTGGTGTTTATTTTGGATGTGACCGTAGGAGAAAACCAGTTATTATTGAATCGACGGGTTGGGTCGGATTTGCATATATTCCGAACGGAATTTGTTGTGTTTAATTTTTTTTAAAGAAGAAATGTAAAGGTCTAGTATTTTAGATCCATATTTGTTGTGTTCAATTTATATCTGTCTGTTGTAGGGGTGTTCATTGGATCTGAGAGAGTTCGGATTAAACGGTTCAGTTTTTCAGGGTAAATGAATTCGTTCGGTGCATTTTTAAAATTGGTTTAGTTATTCAGTTTGATTCGGTTTAGAAACTTTTAAAACCGGTTAGATCAAACTGACTGAAATATTTAGAACCATCCCCCGTCCAAACCAAATATTTAATAAAAATTACAAAATTACGGACATAATGTATATTACTTGGTTCGGTTTAAAATTGATTAGACTGAACCAAATTATTTTTTAAATCCATCTTAAAAATTCAAAAAAATAACAAAAATGTTTATTTTATGATTAATCTTTTGTTTCGGTTCAATCAAACAAACCTAATTTAGTTCGGTTTGTCCGATTTAGTTTCACTAAATTAATATCTTAGATCATTATGGGCCAAATCGGCTTTATTTTAATATATATACTCAACTTGAACCATCAACAAATTTAGACTGAACCGTCCACGAGCTATTTGGTCCAAGATGAGACTAAAGAGGCCCAACTCCTGTAATTTAGAAAGTCTATGAATTGGAGAATCCGTATCCCCTCAGGTTATCTGAGGTAAAAAAGGATGTATCCAATACACGTTGTGGGATTTGGAGAAGGAAATTTCTAGACAGTTTTTTTCTTGTATTTTTGTAAGGAGGCTGATTCGAATTCAGCTAACCGGTTAGTAAGATGCTTTCTATAATTGACAAGTAACGGAATAATGAAATAGCGTTTTGTTGAGTGTTGTAAAAAACGGTCGTTTAGTCTGATTAATTGTCATAATAGTTGTTGGCGGTGTCTAAACCGTTACGAATAATCCGTTTCCGTTTATAGCATTTTTTTCCTGTATTTATCCGTTATATGTATTATACTTTGTCTTCTCTTATCTAAGTTTTTCTAAATGACAATTTCATAAAATTTTATTAATTAACAATAAAACGAACTTAGAATAAGTTTATTTGATAAATTTGATGAGTTAAAATAAATTAATTAGTTTTAATAATTACAAGTATATGAACATAACTTTAATGAAAACGCAAGATTATTCGCAAAATTGCGACTAATTGGCTGCATACCGCTTAATCAGTTAGCAGTACTCCGTCCGTCCGATGAGCGTATACCATTATTTATAACACTGGTTATGTTTTGATTTTAGGAGGAATGTGAAGAGCGGAACTGAGTCGCTATTTTTTGTATGGGCCATAATTGCTTCCAATTGCACCTGAATAAAACTTGGACTAGTAGTACAGCCCACTTTTGTTTTGATTTTAGGAGGAATAAGGCCTATATCCTACCTAAGAATTAAGAAAGGAAACGAACAAATATCTAATTTGATTCGGCTCCGTTACGGAATTTGGATCATCTCAAGTAACCCAAAGCTTCTGAGTTCGGATTCGGACCGTTTGATCAAAATCCACACGAATATTAAAGAGGCAATATGCAACTTTGGTCTAAAACGGGCTGATTAGCTTGGCTACAACTTGCCTCGTTCCAAATTTTTTTCATTTTTCTTTTTGTGAACATGACTCGTTCAAAAATTTTAAATTGCCTCACCTCCCCCGTGCAAGTCCAGCTCAAATTCCCTACCTCATCGTTAATTATTCAAACCCAACTAACGGAAGGATCTTGCTGCCTGTTGGTGTGGCATAGCAACTATGATTACCAATTTTCAATCGAATTAAACATATAGATCACACGCCCACAACATGTTTGTTGTAATGCCTCAGAGAACCACCTTAGCACACATGCACATTGAATAACAGGACAAGCAGAATCGTTCTGATTATTGGTTGCATTGATGAGGAAGTTAAGTTGTTGGCAACTGACACATGGCAAGGAGAAATCCTCTGTTTGCATCACATTCGTATGGTGTTCACTATATGTCCCCAGATTCGTATACTTATCTCTTTTGTTTAGGTTTTATGTGGTTACTTGTTTAGATAAGCTGTGGCTTTTGTAAGATACTCTCATGAACCTTTGAAATTCATTATGAAACTGGTGGTAATACCACTTTCTTCAAAATAAAAAAAAAATGTGTCCCCATATTCTTATTGTTTCCTCATTATAGTTTGTGATGTGGTATATAAGTATATGGAAGACAAGGGATCATCAAACTCATCAAATCTTTACTTCTCTCTCGTTTTCTCAATATAAAGCACCAAAAGAACCTTCTCTTGCCCAGCAAATTAAAATGGGATGCCAAGAACAGGTCGTGCAATTTTGTTTTTCGTTTCCCATGAATTAATGAACAATCATGTGATACCCACACATTTTTGCTGCTTCCCATATTCTTCTTGCAACCAATTTTACAAACAAGTTGCATTATTCAATTCATTGAATAATCATGGAGATTCTGTTTGTCTCATCATCTAATTTATGAATGTGCAGATTGGGAGGCTCTTTAAGACGTTACAACAAACAGTTCGTGGGCACTAAACTAATATTGTTGTTTTCTCCAACGGAAATTGGATATGTCATCGTGCACGTACACTAGTTCTGCCTGGAAACAAAATCAAAGAGAGACGGAGAAAGACTTGGAAACGAGAAAATAAGCATGACGATAATTTTATCAAAGGATAAAACTCTATTGTCTTTAACCCTAAATTTTAGATATATGTTTGACAACATATTTTTTTGAAGATAGTTCTTCGTATGGTCTTGAATAAAATAGCGTTTTTAATTAAAATGGAAAAATATTCTCCTTGATAAGAAATGTGTTTGGGCTAAACAATATGTATTAGTTCTACACTACATAAATATAATATAGACACAGCAGTTTAGCTTTTGTGGCACAATCCATGGGAAATTATTGGCCTATTATCCTAATTAAAATTTTCACTTCAAATTAAATCCATCTAGAAACAAAAAATAGATGAATTGATCTTCAAGACTTCAACAGGTGATCCTTGGGAAATTATTGGCCCGTTATCCTAATTAAAATTTTCATTGAGAATTCATTTTTGCCTTCGCATAAGCTTCACATGGTCAAACAAAAAATATGTTTCAGATAAGAGACAGTAAACTCAATCAAGGATCCAGAAACAAGGTGTTGAAGAAAAAAATCGTTTTATAATTCAACTTAACTATTTTTTGACTATACACTTGTATCATGTACAAAATTTACAAGGTACATAAATTCAACAGAGAAACTCTACATTGGATAAGATGCCGAAACAGGCATTCTAGTCCGCTATCCAAGCCTTCAACATTAGATAACAAAGAAGCAATGTCGAGGGCACCATCAATTTTTTGCCCTTTGTATGCAGCACTCTGCTTGTGAAGCAATTTGGAGGCTAGGGACCACTTGCTACACTTTTGCTCGATAGTTTTTTCAGCGAAAGACGAAAACACAGCTTGCAAAAGAGAGAAGGTAAGCTCTCTAGCCTGCATTATAAGGGAAGCACAAGCCAACGATTCTCCAACCATAGATTCAGACTTTCTTGAATTATGGTTTTTAACATTCTTGCATGCCTTCTTTACCAGGTTGCACAAGTCTCTCACACTGCTTTTTGTAGCCTTCGATTCACCCCTTCTAATTGATGATTCTTGATTTTGGATGCAACATTTCATCGCATCCAAATTCTCTCTTGATGTGCTGCAGATGTCTAGCAACTTGATAGACTCTTCGAGTTCTTGGTCAATCCATCTCCTCTGTTGCCATTGGGAGAGGCAGTTTTGGTTGCTAGACATGCGAAGGACATCATTTATGCACTCATAAACATGCCCGACTGCCTTGATTGCATCAAGCATTATTTCATAAGTGAGGAAAGAAGACACCATATAAGCCCTTGCTTTTTTCATCTCTTCTTCTGTCTTGAGCACAAAGGAATGTGATCTTGCGGGGAAGCTATTGGATCGGGAGTGGCAAGCCATTTTTGGAACTGTTTCTTAATTGGAAGAACTTCTTTCTTTCTGATGAGTAATATTGGAAAACTAAGAGAGAAGAGGAAGGAATGATGAGTTTGATTTCTTGCCTTGCATCTGCTTATATACCAAATTAACTAATTATGACGAGCTGACAACAAGAATCTCATGAAGTAAGGTCAACACAATACACATGTGCTGCCACCAGAGGCTCTCTCATATCCAGGTCAGTATTGCAACAGATCTAACCAACAATTAGCTAATGAAAATATGTTTAAAGTTGGAAATATTCTGCTTGTCTCGTTGTTTGGTTTAATAACATGCTTAATTATTGTGCAATTCTATCAGGAGACAAGACAAACAGGTTGGAGGCGTGCAAAATTCTCTGTGGGCATGCCTTGTTCCAAAGTTTTAAATTGCCTCTCCTCCCTCGTGCAAGTCCAGCTCAAATTTCCTACATCCTCGTTTAATATTCTAGCAACCCAACTAACAGAAGGATCTTGCTGCCTGTGGGTGAAGAATAGCAACTATTATTATCTATTTTCAATCGAATTAACAGAAAGATTGCATGCCCCGACAACATATTTGTTTGTAATGCGTCAGAGAAACACCTTATTAGCATATATGCGCATTCAATAACTGGACAAGCAGAATTGTTCTAATTATTGAATGCATTGATGAGGAAGTTAAGTTGTCGGCAATTGAGACCTGGCAAGGAGAAAGCCTCTGTTTGCACTACATTTGTAAGTTGTTGACTATGTGTCCCCAGATTCTTATTGTCTCCTCATCATAGTTTGTGATGTGGTATATAAGCTTATGGAAGACAAGGGATCATCAAACTCATCATATATTTTATTCTCTCGTTTTCTCAATATAAATTTTTAAAGAACCTTTTTTTGCCAAGCAAATTAAAATGGCATGCCACAACCGATCAGTTAGTTTCCCAACAAGTTCCCATCCCTTTGTGCTCAAGGCAGAAGAAGAACTTAACAAACTAAAAACTTCTGCTGGATCTACTTCCCTTACTAATGAAATATTTCTCGATGCAATCAAAGCAGTTGACCGTGTTTATGAGTGTATCAATGACCTCCTCCGCATATCTAGCAACCAAAATGGGCTCTCACACGTGCAAATAAGGAGGTGGATTGACCAAGAGCTGGAGGAGTCTATCAAGCTGCTTGACATGTGCAGTACATCAAGAAATAACTTGGATGAAATCAAATATCATATCCAAAATCTGGAATTAGCAATTAGAAGGGGTGAATCAAAGACTATAAAGAGCAGAGTGCTCTTCTACAATCAGCTGGTAAAGAAAGCAAACAAGGATGTAAAGAAGCAAGTGGCTAGAAATAGTGAATCCATGGCTGGAGATGCTTTGGCCATTGTTTTTCTTTTGAGTGAGACAAGAAATATCACCGTTTCTCTTCTCCGCTCTGTTTTTCCCTCTTTGTCAAAGCAAGCAGTAAGTGGTAAATCTGGCAAGTTGCACTTCGTCTCAAGTCTTATTCAGAAAAGAAGAATTATGTGCAAAAAGGAGCAAGACAATGAGATTTTGGATATTGCTTCTTTGAGAGCCAATGTTTTAAAACTAGAGATTGGATTGGAATCTTTGTTTAGAAATATTATCCAGTGCCGAGTTTGTCTTCTAAATATTTGTAGCTCATAAATATTTTGTAGTTTGTAATTTGTACACACAAGGGTATAGAAAGAGATTAATCAAATATGACTTGTACTCCCTTTTGGTGCTGACACTTTTTTTATTTCATCAGTCCTAATAATTTCAACTTGATTTTTGAGGGATATACACGAAATTTCTCCAGTAGATTACTAAGAGGTGCTTTAGAAGAACATTTTTTGTTACCCTTGGAAATGTTGTATACTAACAAATAAAATAATTTTTTCATCGCCAACAAGAAAATATGGTACATGTTCATAAGTGTACTTGCCATACTCTCATAAAATGAAAAGAACATATTTGCAATTAAGAAACAATATTTTATAATCTGACTTGTACTCCCTTTGGTGCTGACACTTTTTTATTTCATCAGTCCTAAAAAATTCAAATTGGTTTTTGAGGGATATACCCGAAATTCCTCTTTTGGATTACTAATCGGTGCCTTAGAAGAACATTTCCTGTTACCCTTGGAAATGTTGTATACTAACAAATAAAATAATTTTTTCATAGCCAATAACAAAATATGGTACATGTTCATGTACTGGCCATACTCTCATAAAAAAATAAAAATAAATAAAGTGCATTGGCAATTTGACAAGTTTACTTATCATACTCTCAGGTTCAAATCCGTCATTTTGTAGATTTTTAAAGTTCATAAACTTGATTCTTTGTTTTATAAAACAAAATAGCGAAATTGCAACGGATAATTTTCTTTAATGACCCCCACGAACAATTTGACCTCCTTCTGCCCTCCCCTCTTTGCATCTCTGCAACGCAAACCTCTGATATTCAGCATGTTGTCCGACTTCGGATTACATTGATATCATTTCTGATAAGCAGGACATCTATGTACCCTACTATGGCGACGAGCCTGTCTTTCAGGGTGTCCATGATGTTGAGATTGTCGATGCGGTGTTTAACGTTGGCCACACGATTGTCGGGGATGACGGCGAGGTAATATTTAAATTTTACTTATGAAATTTCTTTACAATTTGCAATAAACTAACTTCTAAATTGCTACAAGGTGATGTGCTAGAATACAACATCTTGACAGATTTTGGCACCGAGGATGACAGGTTGTATTCTCAGTATTACAGTCTGACTCATAGGATACCTCCTGCTTATCAGCCGGGCTATATTCAGACAAACCCCATCTTGAAATTTCCTGGAGCCTCCACACAACAGAAGAGCACATATCCTCCTGTGTGCCCTTTGCTCGATCGATGACCTGATTGCGAGGCAAGCGTGGTCATTCAGTTAGCCTGAGTTTGGACAGACTCAGGCTTTTGGTCCAGGAGTCCAGCAGACATCTAATCCTCACTCAGAGATTGAGGAGGTTCATGAGGAGGAGGACACCGCCGAGGACTATGATGTTAATGAGATGCCACTCTCCAGGCGGGGTAGGGGGTGGAGGAAGAAGAAAACGAGAAAAGTATTTAGTCCAGATCAGTAGGCATTGATTTGGTCTGTTAGTTATTCTATTTGAGAGTGTTTATTATCGTAGTATTTTACTGTTTGACAGACTGTTTATTTTTATCGCATATTTGACTGTTTGAATTACTATTTATTTAGTTATTTAGTATTTCTTATTATTATTTTTTGTTTATTTTAATATCATTCCATCCAACATATCAAACAAAAATCAAACAAACGACAATTAAACACGCACGACATATCAAACAAACCTACATTTAAAATAAACAAATAAAAAACAAATAGAAACATAAATATGTTTTTCAAAAAACATAAAAAATATATCATTTTGTCTTAAAAAAAATAGAAGATGGACGCAACATGAGGTTGTGTCCATTATAAATGTGTGGACGATCCATGATAAATCTGGAATTCTAAAAATTTCGTGATTTTTCGGTTTATCTTTTTTTTGGGGAATGGTATATTTAAAAATTTCGGTGCAAATTGAGTGGCTCATTCGAACATCATAACAAACAGTTCGTGGGCACTAAACTAATATTGTTATTTTCTTGGACTGAAAATTGGATAATTGACCTGAGGCTAGCTACAGATTTGCACTAAACTAATATTGTTATTTTCTTGGACTGAAAATTGGATAATTGACCTGAGGCTACAAATCTGTCGTTGTGCACTTGCACTATCTCGTTACACGAAAGAGTACAGACTACAGAGCCTAGGAAAAAGAAAGCAAGAGAGACAGAAAGACAGATTTGGAAACGAGATAAGCATAGGGATCCTTTATCCGAGGAGAAGCTCTATTTCTCTTTATCCCTTCATTTTAGATAATGTTTGACAACATATTTGAAAATAAATATTTGGATAGTCTTGAATAAAATAGCGTTATAACTTAATATGACGAACATTCTCCTTGATAAATTTTTTGCATTGGCTTGGCAATATGTATTAGTTCTACTTGACAAAAATATAATATGTTTTAGTTCTACACGACAAAAATATAATATGTATTAGTTCTACACGACATATACACAACAGTTGAGGTTTTGTAGCACAATCCATCAATTAGAAGTCATTACAAAATAAACCAACTATAAATAAAAATAGGATAAATTGATCTTCAATAGTAGATCCATCGGAATTTTTTTTTCATTATTCTAAAATTTTCAAGGAAAATTCTTTTTTGTCATGACATAGTCTTCACTGTGTCAAAAAAGAGAAAAGAAAATTGTCTTCTCGACTTTTCTGTTCACATATGATTCAGCTAAGAGATGAAAACTCAATCCAGGATCCACAAAAATGGTATTGAAGCAGAAAATCATTTTATAATTCAACTTTAGTATTTTTTTACTATACACTTGTATCATCTACAAAATTTACAAGGTACATAAATTCAACAGAGAAACTCTGCATTGGATAAGATGCCGAAACAGGCATTCTAGTCCGCTATCCATGCTGTCAACATTAGATAACAAAGAAGCAATGTTGAGGGCGTCATCAATTTTTTCCCCTTTGTATGCGGCACTCCGCCTGTGAAGCAATTTGGAGGCTAGGGACCACTTGCTAAACTTTTGCTCTATAGTTTGTTCAGCGAAAGAGGAAAACACAGCTTGCAAAAGAGAAAAGGTAAGCTCTCTAGCCTCCGTTATAAGGGAAGCACAAGCCAATGATCCTCTATCGAAAGATTGACTCTTTCTCGAATTATGTTTCTTAACATCCTTGCATGCCTTTTATCAGGTTGCTCAAGTCTCTCACACTGCTTTTTGTAGCCTTTGATTCACCTCTTCTAATAGCTGATTCTTGGTTTTGAATGTAATATTTCATCGCACCCAAGTTCTCTCTTGATGTACTACAAATGTCCAGCAAATTGATAGACTCTTCGAGTTCTTGGTCGATCCATCTCCTCTGTTGCCATTGTGAGAGGCAGTCTTGGTTGCTAGACATGCAGAGGACGTCATTGATGCACTCATAAACATGCCCGACTGCTTTGATTGCATCGAGCATAATTTCGTAAGTGAGGAAAGAAGACCCCACATAATCCCTTACTTTGTTGAGCTCTTCTTCCACCTTGAGCAGATAAGAATGCGACCTTGCGGGCAAGCTGTTGGATCGGGAGTGGCAAGCCATTTTTTGGAACTGTTTGTTAAAAGAAAGAGCCTCTTTCGGGTGATTGATATTGGAAAAATAAGAGAGAAATGGAAGGTATGATGAGTTTGATGAGATCCCTTGGCTTGCATCTGCTTATATACCAAATTCACAAATTATGACGAGCAGACAACACGAATCTCATGAAGTAAGGTCAACACAAAACACATGTGCTGCCAACAGAGGCTCTTTCTTATCCAGGTCAGTATTGCAACAGATCTGAGCAACAATTTATATATCAAAATATATTGAATAATTAGAAAGATTCTACTTGTCTTGTTGTTGGGCTTACTTATATGCTTAATTATTTTGCAATTATATCAGGAGACAAGAAAAACAGGTTGTAGGTGTGCAAAATTCCTTTTGTGAGCATGTCTCGTTCCAATGTTTTATATTGCCTCTCCTTCCTCCTCTTTTAATATTCTAGGAACCCAACTAACAGAGGCATCTTGCTTGCTGTGGGTGAGGCCATAGCAACTATTATTACCCACTTATATTCGAATTAAACAAATAGATTTCACGCCCAAGACATGTTTGATGTAATGCCTCAGAGAACCACCTTTTTAGCACATTAGCGCATTCAATAACAGGACAAGAAGAATCGTTCCGATTATTGAATGCAATAATTAGCAGGTTAAGTTGTCGGCAACTGACACCTGGCAAGGAGAAAGCCTCTGTTTTCATCAGATTCTTATTGTCTCCTCATCATAGTTTGTGATGTGGTATATAAGTATATGGAAGACAAGGGATCATCAAATACATCTGACCTTTTCTTCTCTCTCATTTGCTCAATATAAATCACCAAAAGAATCTTTTTCTTGCCAAGCAAATCAAAATGGCATGCCACAACCGATCAATTAGTTTGCCCACAAGTTCCCATCCCTTTGTGCTCAAGGCAGAAGAACAACTGAGAAAATTAAAAGCTTCTGTTGGATCTACTTCCCTTACTTATGAAATAATCCTCGATGCAATCAAAGCAGTCAGTTGTGTTTATGAGTGCATCAACGATCTCCTCCACATGTCAAGTTACCAAGATGGGCTCTCACACAAGCAACAAAGGAGGTGGATTGACCAAGAGCTGGAGGAGTCTATCCAGCTGCTTGACATGTGCAGTACATCAAGAGATAACTTGGATGAAATCAAATATCATATCCAAAATCTGGAATTGGCAATTAGAAGGGGTGAATCAGAGACTATAAAGAGCAGAGTGCTCTTCTACAATCAGCTGGTAAAGAAGGCAAACAAGGATGTAAAGAAGCAAGTGGTTAGAAAGAATGAATCTATGTCTGGAGATGTGTTGGCCATCGTTTTGCTTATGAGTGAGACAAGAGATATCACCGTTTCTCTTCTCCACTCTGTTTTTTCCTGTTTGTCGAAGCAAGCAGTAAGTGATAAAACTGGCAAGTTGCACCAGGTGTCAAGTTTCGTTCAGAAAAGAAGAATTGTGTGCAAAAAAGAGCGAGGGAATGAGATTTTGGATATTGCTTCTTTGAGAGTCAATGTTGAAAAACTAGAGATTGGATTGGAATCTTTGTTTAGAAATGTTATCCAATGTCGAGTTTGTCTTCTGAATATTTGTAGCTCGTAAATATTTTGTAGTTTGTAAATTTGTACACAAGTGTATAGAATGAGATTAAACTAATTTGCAACTGAGAAACAATATTGTATAATACGACTTGAACTCCCTTTTGCTGCTGACACTTCTTTGATTTCATCAGTCCATCTAATTTCAAATTTGGTTTTGTTTCTTAATATTTTTTTATTAATAAGAGGTGCTTTAGAAGAAATTTTTTTGAACTGTTGTTTGTTAACTAATAAAATTTTCATTTCCCAAAGAAAATAAAGTATTTTTCAATGCCAACAACAAAATATGGTACATGTGCAAGTGTAATTACCATACTCTCATAAAATAAAAATAATAATATTGCGGCTTATACACAAAACTCACAAATCAGGACGTGGAGACGAGAAGAATCTGATAAAACAAAGTCAACAACGTAATCATGTGGTGCCAACTGAGATTTCCCCTTGCCAGCTAACTCTTACCAGCAAGATGATTATTCAATAACAGAGAGATTTGATTCTTCTTGTCGATCGAACTGCTTGTTTTATTTAAGTACACTAAACTAATTTTGTAATTTTCCCTATCTGAAGAAATTTGTTATTTTCTCCGATTGAAATGGAATTCTCGACCTGAGGCTACAAGATCTGTCATCGTGCATGTCGCACATCAAGACCTGAGAGAGAGAGATAAAATTCTGAAAACAGAGGGAGGCGCATGCTCATGGGCACATATCTTCTGCCGGATCCGGATTAAGAGGGATCCCAACAGGAGTCAGCAAGGATGTTTGGTATTTCTTGTTTTTTTTACATCTTTTCTGTTTTACTTATAGTTGGTTAGTACTTAGTCTTAGTCGTTTGTGGTTTCTATTTATTATCACCACCGTGATGTTTTTAAAGTGGTAGTATTGTATGGAGAGAGATGTATAAACTCTATATTTATTTAATCATATCGTTTGGCAGCTGCTGCCAACATTTCAAAGAGAGAGAGAGAGAGAGTTGACAGCCACAATCAAGCTTTCCCAAGAAACGGGATAGAGAGAGACAGAAGAAAATATATCCCTCTTTATTCATAAATTTACATAGATGTTTGACAACATATTTAGAGATAGCTTTTAGAATAATCTTAAATAAAATATAGTTATAATAACTTGAAAGAAGAAAATTTTACTGATAAAGTTAAAGTATTGATTGCCTGATCAATATGTATTGGCTCTGCGATAAATAAATGTAACACATGGACAACAGTCTAGATTTTGGGGCACAATCCATCAATTAAACTTTCTTACAAAATAAATCCAACTGTAAATTAATTTTATTAACTTTTTTGTTTAAGGGTTCCGGTACACCCAACATCTTTTTAGATGCTATTTTTGAAAATTGAACCAACATCTCTCCCAAGAGACACGAGAGCTCGTGTCACTGCACTAAACATACGGTTCCAACTGTAAATTAAAATATAATGAATAGATCTCATTAGAAAATCCATCAGGAATTTTTCGTTTATTATAGTAACATTTTAATCAAGAATTCATATTTACCATCACTCAAGGTTCACTGTATAAATCAAAACTGTCTTTTTTGCCTGACAACTTACCCATGGAATTAATATACATTGTCGAAAAAATAAATCAAACAAAACTGTCTTGTTTGTTCACTTAAGTTTCATATAAGAGATGAAAATTCAATCAAGGATCCACGAAAATGGTATTAGTCAAAGAAGAGATCATTTTATAATTCAACTTTAAGTGTTTTTGACTATACACTTGTATAATGTACAAAATTTACAAGGTACATAAATTCAACAGAGAAACTCTACATTGGATAAGATGCCGAAACAGGCATTCTAGTCCGCTATCCAAGCCTTCAATATTAGATAACAAAGAAGCACTGTCGAGGGCACCATCAATTTTTTGCCCTTTGTCTGCAGCACTTTGCTTGTGAAGCAATTTGGAGGCTAGGGACCACTTGCTACACTTTTGCTCGATAGTTTTTTCAGCGAAAGACGAAAACACAGCTTGCAAAAGAGAGAAGGTAACCTCTCTAGCCTGCATTATAAGGGAAGCACAAGCCAGTGATCCTCCATCCAAAGATTCACACTTTCTTGAATTATGCTTCTTAACATCCTTGTATGCCTTTTTTACCAGGTTGCTCAAGTCTCTCACACTGCTTTTTGTACCCTTTGATTCACCCCTTCTAATTGCTGATTCTTGATTTTGGATGTAAGATTTCATTGCATCCAAGTTCTCTCTTGATATGCTGCAGATGTCTAGCAACTTGATAGACTCTTCGAGTTCTTGATCGATCCATTTCCTCTGTTGCCATTGTGAGTGGCCGATTTGGTTGCTAGACATGCAGAGGAGGTCATTGATGCACTCATAAACACACTCGACGGCCTTGATTGCATCAATCATTATTTCGTAAGTGAGGGAAGAAGACCCCACATAAGCCCTTACTTTGTTGAGCTCTTCTTCAGCCTTGAGCAGAAAGGAATGTGACCTTGCGGGCAAGCTATTGGATCGGGAGTGGCAAGCCATTTTCTGGAACTGTTTGTTAAATGAAAGAGCGTCTTTCTAGTGATTGATAATTTGATATTGGACAACTAAGAGAGAAGAGAAAGGTATAATGAGTTTGATCCCTTGGTTTACATCTGCTTATATACCAAATTCACAAATTATGACGAGCAGACAACAAGAATCTCATGATGTAAGGTCAACCCAATACACATGTGCTGCCAACAGAGGCTCTCTCTTATCCAGGTCAGTATTGCAACAGATCTAACCAGCAATTTACTTATCAAAATATGTTGAATAATTAGAAAGATTCTACTTGTCTCGTTGTTGGGTTTACTTATATGCTAACAGAGTAGTTCTTTTTAGACACAAAACAAACAGGTTGTGGGCGTGGAAATCTTTTGTCATGCATGCTTCACCTGTAGGCAACAAGATCCGGGGAGCATGGACAATGAATTTCTAATTTTATGGAGAGGGAAATATGATGCTAGAGTAATTAGTTTAGAAGGTTAATTAATTTTAAGGAATTTTTTTAATAAACTTAGATGCTAGAAATCATTTGTGCTATTCTCATTCAGTTTGGGTGTAAACGAATCCTTTTTATCCGTTTAACTTATCTATATGGTATTTGATAAGATATGTATGGACAAAAACATAATTTTGTTAACTTAACAATGAATAATACGGATTAGAAAAAAAAATTGTTAGCTTATCAAGTAACGGTACGGATTAAAAATTGGTAACGGTACGGATTAAAAAATTGGTAGCATGCGTTGAGAAACAATGTAAATTTTTATTTTACTTTAGTTCTTACATTTCAATCTTTTATTTAATCTTTTTGCTCAAATGTTTTGAGCTCCCTTTTTTTACCATTCTAGTTACAAAAGTACCCTTGTAACTCCTATCATAATAAGAGTTATACTACAAGAATATGTTATTATCAGTGAAGATAAAAAATACCTTTTACTATCGGTGTCGTCGCGCACACTGCCATCGGTAATAGGAATATTCTCGAGAATAACAATTTATGTCATTGTCGGGTTATCCTCGGCAATATTTACTTTTTACCCGCAGATAGTGGCAGATTCAAGTTATTCTATAGGATAATTGATAAATATATCATTATATATGATACTTTTTTCATACGAAGAACTATATAATTTTTGTTATTATGATTAGATTGATTAATTTATAAAATATTTTATATAATTATTTAGCAATTTATGACAAATTAATTTATTTAACATTTTATATAATTTATAATGAGTGAGCTTATGCATAGCCCATATTGGTCTATACAATGGATTAATTTTCAAAATCCAAACAATTGATCTAAACCGTAAATATTATTTCCATATGAAATATTTTTTTAGATCAAATCTAACATTTTTTTAGATTTTTTTACTATTTTTTATATAGGTAAAAAATCATTTCATTTGATACAAATTCTAAAGATTCTAGACCATTCAAAAGTAGCGATTTTTATCTATAAAAAAAATTAAAAAAAAATTAAAAATGCAAATTTTAGTCTGCAAGTGCATTTTCATATGAAAACTATATTAAACAGTTTATACCGACTACTTGGACTTTGAAAATCAAAATATTGTTCAGTAGTACATGGGACTAAATTCTGCGCGCAGACCTAGTCCACATACCACCTCTCAATTCTGCGCAAATTAGGTCTACGTTCGTACTTATTAAGGTTCGAGATTTTGCCAATTGCAGGCTCACTCCGGAATTTTTCTTTTAAATGCTAACTAAATTTTTTTCTGTATTTCTGAGCTGTAGACAACTAATTGAGAAACTACAAAAAAAAAAAAAAAAATTAATGTACTAAAAAATAAGATCCAGATCACAAATGGCAATTAGCCAAGCTGGCAGCTCATCAAGTCGCCTGGAGTTTCCATAATTTTGATATATAATTTTTGATGCAGCATCAAACTTTTAAAATAAAATAAAATAAAATAAAAGGAGAACCATATTACACTCCTTTCGTTATATTTAAAGCCGATATTTCGAATTTATTTTGTCCACAAGGGCAGCAAAAAGTGTTTCTAAACTATGCAGGTCAAAACACTATTTAAGAAATCTCCTAAAGAGAAAAAACAAAACAAGTGAATAGCAGGAAATAATGAAGTTAAAGAGTAATAATATTTACTGACAACAACAACAACAATATTTAGGAAACTATATTAATATATATATATTACTGGTCAATCTGTTCTATGAATTTATATCTCTATTTTTAAAGTTCAAACAGCTGATTTGAATCACCAAACATAATTTTCATATAAAAATGTATTTGGAGATCAAATTTTGCATAGCAAGATCCTTGTGAGTAATATATATTACAGGTCGATCTGTTCTATGAATTTATATCTCTGTTTTTAAAGTTCAAACAGCTGATCTGAATCACCAAACATAATTTTCATATAAAAATGTATTTGGAGATCAAATTTTGCATAGCAAGATCCTTGTGAGTAAGCTTTGTGCCTTACAAGCCAATGCTCGGAAAACTGGCTGAAACCGAAGCCTGTTCTTCTCATCCCTGTTTGGCTATGTCATCTTTCTTTTTCCTCATCTCTTTGAAAAGTTCAAATCAAATTAAAAAAACCACTAAGATTTTCTCTTGCTAGACATGCTGCTGTCAATGGACGAAACATGACAACTCAGGTGAACCAACCCACTTCACTTGAAAGCTGTAAACAAATAATGTGCACGCCTGCAGCCTGTTTGTTTTAGGTCCTAAAAGAACTACTCTGTTAGCATATAAGTAAACCCAACATCAAGACAAGTAGAATCTTTCTAATTATTCAATATATTTTGATAAGTAAATTGTTGATTAGATCTGTTGAGAGCCTCTGTTGGCAACACGTGTATTGTGTTGACCTTACATCATTAGATATTTGTTGTCTGCTCGTCATAATTAGTGAATTTGGTATATAAGCAGATGCAAACCAAGGGATCAAGCTCATCATACCTTCCTCTTCTCTTAGTTTTCCAATATCAATCACCAGAAAGAAGCTCTTCCAAATAAGGAACAGTATCAAAAATGGCTTGCCACTCCCGATCGAACAGCTTGCCTTCAATGTCGCATTCATTTGTGCTCAAGGCGGAAGAAAAGCTCACCAAAGTAAGGGCTTATGTGGGGTCTTCTTCCCTCAATAACGAAATAATGCTTGATGCAATCAAGGCCATCGGGCATGTTTATGAGTGCATCAATGACGTTCTCTTCATGTCCAGCAACCAGAACTGCCTCTCACAATGGCAACAGAGGTGGATCGACTAAGAACTTGAAGAGTCTATCAATTTGCTGGACATTTGCAACACATCAAGAGAGAACTTGGGTGCGATGAAATGTTACATCCAAAATCAAGAATCAAGCAATTAGAAGAGGGGAATCAAAGGGTACAAAAAGCAGTGTGAGAGACTTGATCAGCCTGGTAAAAAAGGCATGCAAGGATGTTAAGAAGCATAATTCCAGAAAGAGTGAATCTTTGGATGGAGAATCGTTGGCTTGTGCTTCCCTTATAATGCAGGCTAGAGAGCTTACCTTCTCTCTTTTGCAAGATGTTTTTTGCTCTCTCGCTGAACAAACTATCGAGCAAAAGTGTAGCAAGTGGAAAATTGACCTTGTTGATCAGTTTGGCGACTTGTTAAGCTCCTAACTTTCGCTCTTTCAAAAAAAAGGCGATTCTAAAAGAGACGAAACCCTAGAGCAGCCGCCAACCCCCTCCTCCACCCTTCACCCCTCCATTCCACTCCTTCCATCTAGAATCTAGGCCTCACCTCCGACAACAATATCCTCCCCTCTCTCGGCTCTACCTCTTCGAGTGGAGAGGAGAATGAGGGAGAGGGGAGGGAGCCGAGCCGATCGGAGCTGAGAGCGCGGTATCGTCGGAGTTCGGAGCGTAGAGTCCTCATCTCGATCGGAGTGCGACAGTGAGCAGATCCAGTTGTCGGAGCGCGGCAGCGATCGAAATAGCGGATCCGGTCGTGGAACGAGATGGGGATTAAGGTATTATGGTGATTATGAGTGTATGTAAGTAGGATTAGAATAGTAGATCTAGGAATTTAGAGAGTGATTAAAAATTATTAGAGTAATTTTGAGGATTTCGTGAGAATAAAGGAGTAGATTTAGAAATTAAAGTCACTTGACTCGTTGTAAATACGTTTTCTATCAATCGAATTGTTAGTAGGCATTAAAGCCACTAACCTTCAAAAAAAAAGTGTAGCAAGTGGTCCTTAGCCTCTAAATTGCTTCTTTGTTATCTAATGTTGAAGTCTTGGATAGCGGAATAGAATGTCTGTTTAGGCATCTTATCCAATGTAGAGTTTCTCTGTTGAATTTATGCACCTTGTAAATTTTGTACATGATACAAGTGTATAGTACAAAAAAATTACTTGAATCAGAATTATAAAATGATTTTTTGCTTCAATATCATTTTTGTGGATCCTTGATTGAATTTTCATGTCTTATCTGAACCATATCTGAGCAAACAGCTCAAGAAGACAATTTTCTTTATTTGTCCGGTGAAGCTTATGTGAAGGCAACAAAGAATTCTTCATGAAAATGTTAGGTTAATGGATGAAGAATGTACAATTCATGGATATCCTAATGAAGATGAATTCATCCTACTTTTTTTTAAATAAGATAGGGATCAAGCCCCTAATGTTATATTTTATTGATATAATAAAAATAAGATGCAATCAAAAGAGTCAAAAAGTATGAAATTGCTTACTGAGTATTAATTGAGCAGAAAAATATGAAATTAAACTTACATCTCTCGTCAATTCATCCTATTTTTATTTACAGTTGGATTATTTTTTAATTATTCTAATTGAGGTATTGTGCCACAAACTGTTGTTTATATATTATACTTATGTGGTGTAGAACCTCCATGTGATATCAAGGATATAATTCAAGTGCTAGGTACAGTAGAATCAGAGGGGGGCATGGATTTGGAAGCATAGTCTGGCATAGACTCGGATGAGGAACTCTTGGACATGTAGCCTTGCAAAGCTGCATTATTGAATGTTTTTCAAAAAAAAAAAATTGTGTCTTTTGGTATTGAGAAGCAAGTAGACTGTTCTGATAATTGTGTATTTTTGTTTTGTCTGATTTAGATATTCTCAGCAGTGGTTGTAGTAGGGTTTATTTCTGTTCTGTTGGATGATTTTAGAAACAAGTTGTAATGGTTTTTGCTTTGTAATAAATGTAAGGGGATTGTTTTGGTACTTGATCCTGTGAACATTTGATTTCAATGGAAATTGGTGAGCAGTACCCTCACTTTTGTCAAAAAAAAAATGCCGTGTAGAACTATTACATATTATATTTTTGTCGTGTAGAACTAGTACATATTGCTTAGTCAATAAGCATTTTTTTCAAGGAGAATTTTGTCATTTTTGTTTTAATGCTATTTTATGCAAGACCATCCGAAGAATTACCTTCAAATATGTTGTCAAACAAATATACATATAAAAGTTATCCCCATGCTTATCTTGTTTCCAAATAGTGTGCATGCACGATGACAGATTTGTAGCCTCAGCACAATTATCCAATTAGTTTAGTGCCCACCAACTGTTTGTTGTAACATCTTGAATAGCCACACAGTCTGCACATTCATAACTTAGATGATGAGAGAAACAGAATCTCTGTGATAATTCAATGAATTTAATAATGCAACTTGTTTGTAAATTTGGTTGCAAGGAGAATAAGGGAAGCAGCTAAAATGTGTGGGTATCACATTATTGTTCATTAACTCATGGGAAAGGAAAAAACAAAATTGCACGCCCACAACCTGTTTGTTGTAAGGCCAGAAAGAGCCACTCTGTAAACACATGCATGCTTAAACAAAACAAGAAGTTTGATCTACAAGGAGAATCAAATCTCTCTGGTAAGAGTTATCTGGCAAGGGGAAGCCTCAATTGGCACCACATGAGTATGTTGTTGACTTTTTTTATCAAATTTTTCTTGTATCGACGTTATGATTAGTATATTTGGTATATATATAAGCAGCAGATGATAAGCAATGGATCAAAGTCAGGAATTCTCTCTTACCTTTTCCCTTTATCTGTCAGAAAAAAAACAAATAGAAAAATGGCATGCCATACCCAGTTCATTAGCTTACCCACGGGATCCCATCCTTTTGTTCTCAAGGCAGAATAAGAGCTGAACAAATTAAAAGCTTTTGTGGCATCCCCTTCGCTCTCAAGCGAAATAATGCTTGATGCAGTTAAAGCAGTGGGGCAAGTTGATGAGTGTATCAACAATTTCCTCTGCATTTCAAGCATAAAAAATGGCATCCCTCAGTCTAATTAAAGGAGATTCATCGATCCAGAGCTTGAAGTGTCAATCAAGTTGATTGACATCTGCAGCGTATCAAGAGAGAACATGGATTCAATCAAAGCTCAGCTCCAAGATCTTGAATTAGTGCCTAGAAGAAAACTGAATCTGAAGTGATAATGAAAAGAAAAGTTAAATAGTACAATCTCTTGGTGAAGAAAGCCAAAAAGGATGTAAGAAAATACTGGCTGTCAAAAAGTGTGAATATTCAAGCTGTAGACTCCTCTGATGTTGACTCACTCTTGTTGGAGATCAGAGAGTTTACCATCTCTATGCTGCAATCACTTTTTTAAATTTGCCGAAACAAATAGTTGGGCAAAAGACCAGTAAGTAGCCTGCTGTCAGGAGGTTACTTCAGAAAACCCAAGTTGCATTCAAAGATCTAGTGGACAGTGTATTTGATATACCTTCCTTCAGAATTTTGTGATGTACTCGTACTGGTTGAATGAGAGCTTCTTGCCTTTCCAGTTTATCCACCTTTGTGTTGTTATCAAATAGGCTTTTGATGTAGTGACTTGAATAATGCCTTATCCAGGCGACTAGGATAATTCTATGTTTTTATTTGACAATATTAATTCACATGGAGTTTTTCATTGTCATTTGTGTTTGTGAAATACATCATGGTGAAAGTATTAAATGCTTGTCATGATTATATAAATGTAAGATAATAATTGAAATGATATCACTTATATAATTGTCAATCATGGATTAATTCTGAGTAACTCCTACTTGAAATGTAAGCACTTACCCACAGTACTGACTGGAATGATGAAGTCCAAAAATATTGCATGTAGTCAGTTTCAATTCTAATAAAAAAAAAAAATGAAGGAATCTACTTCAGATTGCAGCAGGCCATGAGAACTTCGAATAAAATTGCCTTGCAATGCTAGATGAACCACCTTTTTGAAAAGATTCTCTTATATACGCTGATTTTTAAAATTTTCTGGATTTAGTTCTCAAAACGGTTCCGGAGAGATCTCAAGAATCTCTCTCGAAATATTTGAACAGTAGGATAGACATATTTTTCTTATTACCTGTTTAGATATTTTGTAATTGTATCTTACCCTATAGCAATCGACTACTGTGCAGAACTAATTTACAAATTACCGACAAACTTTTGTACCAATTAGAAAATACTAAATAAAATAAAGGGACCACCATATTCCATTTCTTTTTTTATTTTTAGACAGATATTTAGCATTTTATTTTGTCCTACTAGTGCAGAAAGTGCATCTACCCTTAGTGTAAACACAATTGAAGAAATCTTTCTAAAGAGAAAAAATTAAGCAAGTGAAAGAGAAGGAAAGAAAGAAGTTAAGAGTAACAAAATTTATAGAATAATATCAATGATAACAATAATCTAATAATTAGTAGTATTAATACTCGCAATAATAAAATGGAATAACAGGAACCTGTTATTCTGATTTCAACTCTTAATCTTCGTTAAGATTCGCATATGAAAAAATTTCTTCATTGAAATTCGCGCATAAAAAAAATTGAAGCGGTATAACAGTTTCCTGTTATTCCATTAGAATAACAGCAGATTTATTTCCTTCAAAAGTTCGATCAAATTAAATAAACCACTAACGCTTACTCTTGCAAGACATACTCTGCTATCAATGAACGAAACATGATAACTCAGGTGAACCAACCCACTTCACTTGAAAGTAATAGACAAATAATTTGCACGCCCGCAACCTGCTTGTTTTGTGTACTAAAAGAACTACTCTTAGCATATAAGTAAAAACTAAAAACCCAACAACGAGACAAGTAGAATCTTTCTAATTATTCAATATATATTGATAAGTAAATTGTTGGTTAGATCTGTTTCAATACTGACCTGGATAAGAGAGAGCCTTTGTTGGCAGCACATGTCTATTGGGTTGACCTTACATCATGAGATTCTTGTTGTCTGCTCGTCATAATTTGTGAATTTGGTATATAAGCAGATACAAGGCAAGGGATCTCATCAAACTCATCATACCTTCCTATTCTCTCTTAGTTTTCCAATATCAATAACTCGAAAGAAGCTCTTCCAAACTAAGGAACAGTACCAAAAATGGCTTGCCACTCCCGATCCAACAGCTTTCCCTCAAGGTCGCATTCATTTGTTCTCAAGGCAGAAGAAGAGCTCAACAAAGTAAGGGCTTTTGTGGGGTCTTCTTCCCTCACTTACGAAATAATGCTCGATGCAATCAAGGCAGTCGGGCATGTTTATGAGTGCATCAATGACGTCCTCTGCATGTCTAGCAACCAAAACTGCCTCTCACAATGCCCTCAGAGGAGATGGATCGACCAAGAACTCGAAGAGTCTATCAATTTGCTGGACATTTGCAGCACATCAAGAGAGAACTTAGGTTCGATGAAATGTTACATCCAAAATCAAGAATCAGCAATTAGAAGGGGTGAATCAAGGGGTTCAAAAAGCAGTGTGAGAGACTTCACCAACCTGGTAAAGAAGGCATGCAAGGATGTTAAGAAGCATAATTCCAGAAAGAGTGAATCTTTGGATGGAGAGTCGTTGGCTTGTGCTTCCCTTATAATGGAGGCTAGAGAGCATACCTTTTCTCTTTTGCAATTTGTGTTTTCCTCTTTTGCTGAACAAACTATCGAGCAAAAGTGTAG
This sequence comes from Carex kokanica, assembly GCA_025461125.1. Classification (NCBI taxonomy): domain Eukaryota; kingdom Viridiplantae; phylum Streptophyta; class Magnoliopsida; order Poales; family Cyperaceae; genus Carex; species Carex kokanica. The sequence continues at coordinate 172,036 of JAJGRX010001073.1, forward strand.
CAAGTGGTCCCTAGCCTCCAAATTGCTTCACAAGCGTAGTGCATCATACAACAGACAAAAAATTGATGGTGTCCTCAACATTGCTTCTTTGTTATCTAATGTTGAAGGCTTGGATAGCGAACTAGAATGCCTGTTTCGGCATCTTATCCAATGTAGAGTTTCTCTTTTGAATTTATGTACATGATAAAAGTGTATAGTCAAAAATACTAAAGTTTAATTATAAAATTAATGATTTTTTGCTTCAATACCATCTTTGTGGATCCTTGCTTGAATTTTCATCTCTTGTATGAAACATATGTTGAAAAACACGCCTAGAAGACAATTTTCTTTTTTTGAACAAGTGAAGCTTATGTGAAGGCAAAATAGAATTCTCCAAGGATTTAAGATAACGGATAAAGAATTTGCATTAGATCTGCTAATGAAGGCCAAGGTCATCCTATTTTTATTTAGAGTTGGAAAAGAAATTGTAAATGCTTCAAATTGATGGATTGTTCCACAAAATCTAAATTGTTGTCTATTTATTATATTTATGTAGTGCAGTACTAAGAACCACAGGATTAGCGCAGTGGTGCGAGCCCTGTCTCTCCCATCTTGATTTGGAGAGACGCAAGTTCAACTCTTGAGAATACCATATAAAAAATGTTGGAGGTGTACCCGGACCCTTTAATCAATAAAAAATGTAATATAGTACTAATACATATTTCTTATCAAGGAGAATTAACGTCATTTTTAAGTTACAGCTCTGTTTTATTCAAGACTATCCGAAGAACTATCTTCAAATATGCTGCAAACATACATTTGAAATTTAGGGATAAAGAGAAATATATGTACTCCCCATGCATACCTCATTTCCAAACCTCTCTCTCTCTCTCTCTGATTTTGTTTCCAGAATCTGTAGTATATATGTACTCCCTCGTGTAATGAAATAGTGACAGATCTTGTAGCCTCAAGTCTATAGTCCCATTTCAGTTGGAGAAATTAACAAAATTGGTTTAGTACCCACAGATTGTTTGTTGTAACGTCTGAAGGAGTCGCACATTCTACACATTCATAAATTAGATGATGAGACAAACAGAATCTCTGTGATTATTTAATAAATTGAATAAGGCAACTTGTTTGTAAAATTGGTTGCAAAATAGAATAAGGGAAAGCAGCTAAAATTTATTGGTATCACATGATTTTTCCATTAATTCAAGGGAAACGAAAAACAAAATTGCACACCCATGACCTGTTTGTTGTAAGGCTGGAAAACACCCCTCTGTAAACACATGTATGCTTAAACAAAACAAGCTAGCAGTTTGATTGACAAGAAAAATCAAATCTCTCTGTCATTTAATAATCATCTTTGCTGGCAAGAGTTACCCGGCAAGGGGAAGCCTCAGTTAGCACCACATGAGTGTGTTGTTGACTTTGTTTTATCAGATTCTTCTTGTCTCCACGTCATGATTTTTGAATTCGGTATATAAGAAGTATACGATAAGCAATGGATCAAACTTATCAATTTTGTCTTACCTTTTTTTGATACGAGTCAGAAAAAAAAATATGGCATGCCATACTCGGTCCATTAGCATAGCCACGAGATCCCATCCTTTTGTTCAAAAGGAAGAAGAAGAGTTGTGCAAATTAAAAGCTTCTGTAGCCTCACCTTCGTTGTTATGAGAAATAATGCTTGATACAGTTAAAGCAGTCGGGCAAGTTTATGAGTGTATCGACGATCTCCACTGCATCTCCTGCATCAGAAATGCCATCTCTTTAAACTCGAAACAAAGGAGGTTTGTCGATCAAGAGCTTGAAGAGTCTATCTCAAGTTGATTGACATCTGCTGCATATCAAGAGATAACTTGAATTCAATCAAAGCTCAGCTCCAAGATCTCGAATCAGTGCTTAGAAGAAGAGGTGAATCTCAAGTAATAATGAAAAGCAAAGTTAGAGAATACAATCTCTCGGTGAAGAAATTACTCGCCGTTAAAAGAAGTGAATATACAGTAGTAGACTCCTCCTCTGATGTTGCCTCACTCTTGTTGGAAATCAAAGAGTACACTATCTCTCTACGACAGTCACTTTTTTCATTATTTCCGAAACAAATAGTTGGGAAAAATACCAGCAAGTGGCCTGCTGTCAGGAGATTACTTCAGAAATGCCGAGTTCCGTGCAAAGAGCCAGTGGACAGTGCATTTGATATATCTTTCTTGGGAATCAATATTATTGAAGGGCTAGAGAATGAATTAGAAATTTTGTTCCTCTTTTGAACTGTAGCTTGTAATTTCCTCTTTTTTGTATCATGGTATAAGAAGTGTACACGAGCATAACTCAAAGTTGCAAATAAATAGATTAAATATATTGTGACACTTTGCTCTTAGTTTTACTTGATTTATTTGAAAAATATCTGTCATGAATTCATTATTGTTCTATAGTAACTCGTTTAATTTGTATGCAATTGCCCCCAGCACTGACAAGAATGAATGAAGAATGCATCAAGGAATACATATAATTAAGATATCAGCAGGCCAGGAAAACTTCTAACAATTGCGTAGCAATGACCTATTCCATTTTTTCTAGATTTTTTTTTCTTAATTTTTTTTAAAATGATTGCTGAATCACTCCTGAAAATATTTGAAGCTCGAGAAGTTTTCAGATACGTTTTTTTTCTTTATTACCTAGTGTAGAGATTTTGTAATATTATCTAACCATATACCAATCGTCAAACATGAAAAAAAAAAAATCTTGTTAATTTCGTTTTATCTATGAACTTCTGTACTGGGGAGCCCTTCCCGCAGTATATGTTGTGATTTTATATGATTCGATATGTTTGGCTTCAGCTATCATGATAAAGTGAGACAAAATTCTGCGAACAAATTCAAACGTAAACATGTCTGCTAATGATTAAATGTCCTGCGGGGGCAGGAAATAGAAAGAAAAATCATTTTAATACGCTTTACTCTTGGACAATAATATATAAAACAAAAGGAGCACAATACTCCATTTCTTACGTTATTTGTGAAACCTATATTTCGCAATTATTATGTCCTACTGGTGCAGCAAAAAGTGTATAGGGACTATCCAGTTAAGTACCGGTATATATCCTTTATTGAAAACACTACTTAAAGAAAAAAAAATGAAAAAGCAGGGAAGAAAAGAAGTAAACAGTAATAATATATATATATTGAATAATAATAATAATAATATAATAAATTATATATAATAGCAGAATCCTTTCGTGTGAGCAAGCGTTGGGCTTTACAAGCCAATGTGGCAAAAACTGGGCCGAAAATGCTGCCCGTTTCTTCTCATCCCCGTTTCACCAAATCATCATTGTTTTTCCTTTCTACCTTATAATAAGTCTGTGCATCCTTCATCTCTTTCAAAAATTCAAATGAAATTAAAAAAAAAAAACTACTTAAATTTGCTCTTGCTAGACATATGCTGCTATCAATGGACGAAACATGACAACTCCCGTGAACAAACACACTTCACTTGAAAGCTGTAAACAAAGAATTTGCACGACCGCAACCTGTTAATTTTGTGCCCTAAAAAAACTACTTTGTTAGCATATATGTAAACCCAACAAGTAGACAAGTAGAATCTTTCTAATTATTCAATATATTTTGACAAGTAAACTGTTGGTAGATCGGTTGCAATACAGACCTGGATAAGAGAGAGAGCCTCAGTTGGCAGCACATGTGTATTGTGTTGACCTTACTTCATGAGATTCTTCTTGTCTGTTCGTCATAATTAGTGAATTTGGTATATAAGCAAGGCAAGGGATCTCATCAATCTCATCATACCTTCCTCTTCTCTCTTAGTTTTCCAATATCAATCCCCAGAAGCTATTCCAATTAAGGAACAGTACCAAAAATGTCTTGCCACTCCCGATCCAACAGCTTGCCCTCAAGGTCGCATTCATTTGTTCTCAAGGCGGAAGAAGAGCTCAACAAAGTAAGGGCTTGTATGGGGTCTTCTTCCCTCACTTATGAAATAATGCTCGATGCAATCAAGGCAGTCGGGCATGTTTATGAGTGCATCAATGACGTCGTCTGCATGTCTAGCAACCAAAACTGCCTCTCACAATGGCAACAGAGGAGATGGATCGACCAAGAACTCGAAGAGTCAATCAAGTTGCTGGATATCTGCAGCACTTCAAGAGAAAATTTGGATGCCATGAAATGTTACATCCAAAATGAAGAATCATCAATCAGAAGAGGTGAATCAAAGGGTTCAAAAAGCAGTGTGAGAGACTTGAGCAACCAGGTAAAGAAGGCATGCAAGGATGTTAAGAAGCATAATTGCAGAAAGAGTGAAGCTTTCGATGGAGGATCATTGGCTTGTGCTTCCCTTATAATGGAGGCTAGAGAGCTTACCTTTTCTCTTTTGCAAGCTGCTTTTTCCTCTCTTGCTGAACAAACTATCGAGCAAAAGTGTAACAAGTGGTCCTTAGCCTCTAAATTGCTTCATAAGCGAAGTGCAGCATACAAAGGGGGAAAAATTGATGGTGTCCTCAACATTGCTTCTTTGTTAACTAATGTTGAAGGATTGGATAGCAGACTAGAATATCTGTTTCGGCATCTTATCCAATGTAGAGTTTCTCTGTTGAATTTATGTACCTTGTAAATTTTTGTACATGATACAAGTGTTTAGTAAAAAAAAAAAAACTTTTTGAGTTGAATAATAAAATGATTTTATGCTTCAATACCATTTTTGTGGATCCTTGATTGAGTTTTCATTTCTTAGCTGAAACATACTTGAACAAACACGCCGAGGAGACAATTTTCTTTTTTTGACCCTGTGAAGTTTATTTCAAGACAAAAAAAAAAAAAAACTCTTGACCAAATTTTTTGGATAATGGACCAAGAATTTCCAATGGATCTCCTAATGAAGATAAACTTTAACCAAGCTTTCAAAAAAAAAATGAAGATCAATTACAACGCTATTTCAAAAAAAAAAAAAGAACTCTTGACCAAATTTTTTGGATAATGGACCAAGGATTTCCAATGGATCTCCTAATGAAGATCAACTTTAACCAAGCTTTCAAAAAAAAATGAAGATCAATTTAAAAGATGTTGGTGTGTACCAGGACCCTTTACAACGCTATTTTATTCAAGACTATCAGAAGAACTATCTTACAATATGTTGCAAACATACATATAAAATTTAGGGATAAAGAGAAAAAGAGCTTATCCTTCGATAAAATTATTCCCATGCTTATCTCGTTCCAAACCTGTCACTCTCTCTCTGATTTTGTTTCCAGAATCTGTAGTATGTACTCCATTGTGTAACGAAATAGTGACAGATCTTGCAGCCTGAAGTCTATAGTCCCATTTTAGTTGGAGAAAATAACAAATTTAGTTTAGTACCCATGTGGACTGTATGTTGTAACATCCGAAGGAGTCACACATTCTACAAATTCATAAATTAGAAGATGAAACAAGCAGAATCCCTGTGATTATTTAAGGAATTGAATAAGGCAGCTTGTTTGTAAAATTGGTTGCAAAAAGAATAAGGGAAAGCAGCTAAAATGTGTGGGTATCACATGGTTATTCTATTAATTTAAGGGAAACAAAAAACAAAATTGCACACCCACGACCTGTTTGTTGTAAGGCTGGAAAGTGCTACTCTGTAAACACATGAATGCTTAAACAATACAAGCAGTTTGATCGACATGAAGAATCAAATCTCTCTATTTTTTTAGAATCATCTTGCTGGTAAGAGTTACCCGGCAAGGGGAAGCCTCAGTTGGCACCACATGAGTATGTTGTTGACTTTGTTTTATCAGATTCTTCTTAGTCTCCCCGTCGTGATTTTTGAATTCGGTATATAAGAAACAGATGATAAGCAATGGATCAAACTCATCAATTTTCTCTTACATTTTATTTGATATCAGTCATTAAAAAATTACAAAAAAATGGCTTGTCATGCCCAGTCCATTAGCATGGCCACGAGATCTCCTCTGCATCTCAAGCATCAGAAATGCCCTCTCTTTAAACTCGAAACGAAGGAGGTTCGTTGATCAAAGGTCAGTTCCAAGATCTCGAATCAGCACTTAAAAAGAATGTAAAGAAATTAGTGGTAATAGGAGTGAATATAGAGTTGTAGACTCCTCTTCTCATGTTGCCTCACTCTTGTTGTAGAGCAGAGAGTTTACTCTCTCTGCTGCAATCACAATTTTCATTCTTACCGAAACAAATTGTTGGGCAAAAGACCAGCAAGTGGCCTGCTGTTAGGAGGCTTCTTCAGAAAAGCCAAGTTGCGTGCAAAGAGCTAGCAGACAACGTATTTCATGTCTTAAATGGGAATAAATATTATTGAAGGGTTAGAGAATGAATTGGAAATTATGTTCCGCCATCTGGTCAAATGCAAACTCTCTTTTGTACCTTTGTAGTTTGTAATTTTCCTCCTATTTTCCATTGTATAAAAAGTGTACGGCAGTATATATTTTACTTTTATCTTTGTTTATTTACTTGTTTAATTTGAAGAATTTCTGTCACGAGTTCATTATTGTTCTATAAGACAGAAGAAGGCATCAAGGAATTTAATTAAGATATCAGCAGGCCAGGAAAATATCTAACAAAATTGCATTGCAATGACCCCTTTAACAAATTATTTGATATAGTATCATTATATGCACTAATTTTCAATTTTTCCGGATTTGTTTCTTAAAAGAATATTAAATAGGACGCTGATAATTGTTCCCACACCTCAGTTCCCGCAAACAGGGGTGGAACTAGAAAATTTCGATAAGGAGAGCTAAAAATTGAAATACACAAATTGTGGATGGCTAGTGGGAATTGAATCAAAGCTCTTACCACTAGACCACAAGTGAACATATGGTAATTTATGAGGGGGGCTGTAATAGTTTTGTGATATGAGACAGAGAGCAAAATATGATGAGAATTTGATATGTTGCATTAAAACTGAGATGTTTGTACAGTGTGCTATATATAACAGAAATGAGAAATAGCTGTTGGAAAAATAAACGGTAACTTTCTATAATAAGGAATAAAGGTTGAGTAACTTTATATCTATATTTAGTTGCTCCCTTTATTACTTATTTAGCCTATGATGAACAAAACCCGTTAAGGGTACCTAAACCCGTTAAGGGCTCTGAGGCTTATTTGTCCCTATTCTATTTTATTTTTCTACACTCCCCCTCAAGTTAGGCGTGAAGATGTTGCGTAACCCTAACTTGCTTATATTCGCTTCAAATGGTTTTGGGTCTAAACCCTTGGTGAAGACATCCGCTAATTGATCTTCACTTCTGACAAACGGAGTCTCAATTTCTTTTGATTGAATCTTCTCTCTAATAAAATGACAATCCACCTCGATGTGTTTAGTTCTCTCATGAAACACCGGGTTGGATGCTATATGACGTGCCGATTGATTGTCGCAAAACATTTTCATTGGCACTTGAATTTTAATTCCACAATCCGAAAGGAGTTGTTTTATCCAAGTTAATTCGCTTGCGGTGGATGCCATGGCTCGATATTCCGCCTCGGCGCTTGATCGTGCCACGACATTTTGTTTCTTGCTTTTCCATGTGACTAAGTTTCCGCCTACAAATGTGCAAAAACCGGTTGTCGATTTTCTATCGAAGCTTCCGGCCCAATCTGCATCGGAATAGCCACATACATCGTTAGACTTGTTATTTTTCATACAAATTCCTTTTCCGGGAGTTCCTTTTAAATATCTTAGAATTTTATTTATTGCATCTAAGTGTGGTGTTCTAGGGGCATGCATGAATTTACTAATTTGGCTTACCGAAAAAGAAATATCCGGTCTAGTTACCGTTAGATATATTAATTTTCCTACAAGTCTTTGGAATTGATTTATATCTTCTAACGGTTCACCATCTTCACTATTTAATTTATTTTTGCCATCTATTGGTGTTGAGGCCGGTTTACATCCTAGTTTGCCGGTTTCTTCCAACAAGTTTAATGTGTATTTTCTTTGAGAAATGAATAAGCTTTGATTTGAATATGCAATTTCAATTCCTAAAAAATATTTTAAGTAGCCTAAATCCTTGATGTCAAATTTTTCTTTTAATTGGGCTTTTATTGTTTTAATATGGTCTTGGTTGTTTCCGGTAATAATAATGTCATCTACATATACTAGAATGATTGTGGTGTTTTCTCCCTCAATTTTGACAAATAATGAGTGGTCGGCACTACTAATTTTAAAATCGCAAGATATTAAATGAGAGCTTAGTTTTTCATACCATGCCCTTGGAGATTGCTTCAACCCATAAATTGACTTCTTCAATTTGCAAGCTAGTGTATGTTTTTGGTTTTTTTCGTAACCGGGTGGTAATGACATATATACCTCTTCTTCAAGGGTGCCTTGAAGAAATGCATTTTTTACATCCATTTGGTATAATTTCCAATTTTGGTTTACCGCAATAGAAAATAATATTCTTACGGTATTCATTTTTGCAACCGGGGCAAATGTTTCATAATAGTCTATACCGTAGGTTTGGGTATATCCTTTTGCAACTAACCGAGCCTTATACCGTTCTACCGTGCCATCACTATTGTATTTAATTTTGTATACCCATTTACAACCTACTAATTTTTTATTTTTTGGTAATTGAACTATTTCCCAAGTGTCATTTTTTTCAAGAGCACCCAATTCTTCTTTCATGGCTTTGTTCCATTTAGGAATTTCCATGGCCTCTTCATAATTGTTTGGTTCTTGTTCTTTTTCAATTGAGGTCAAGAATGCTCTATGGTTGGAAGAAACATTGTCATATGAAATAAAATCTTGTATAGGATATTGTACCTTGTAGGTTATAAAATCCCTAAGCCTTGTTGAAGGTTGTGTAGTTCGAATTGATCGTCTCAATGGTGTTGCTTCAATGTCATGATTTTCGTTGTTTGCGGAATTTTCTTCTATTTCTTGCTCATTCTCAATTTCATTTTCAACTTCATTTTCATGAAATGTTGGTATAGTATCATCCATTGCAATTGGTAATATAAATTCCTTGGAGGGTTCTCTCAAAAAATTCTCACAATTAGTTTCTTTATAATATGGCTCTTTTTCTAAAAATGTCACATCCCTAGAAATATATAATTTTTTATTTTTAGGGTCATAACATTTATATCCCTTTTTTTGTGAGGAATACCCTAGAAAAATAGCCTTAATTGAGGTATAATCCAATTTGTCTTGTTTATTATTTTTGTGTACATAACAAGTACAACCAAAAATTTTCAAATGCTCAATGTTGATTTTTCGTTGGTAAAGAATTTCTAATGGGCTTTTGTAATCTAGATTAACACTTGGCAATCTATTAATTAAATATGTAGCGGTAAGAACGGCATCCGACCAATAAGACTTTGGAACATTATTTTGAAATAAGAGTACCCGAGTCATTTCGAGTAAATGTCTATTTTTTCTTTCGGATACACCATTTTGTTGAGGTGTATATACACATGTTGTTTGGTGTAAAATTCCTTTTTCTTTAAAGAATTTTGAGAAATTTTGATTTACAAATTCCGTTCCATTATCGGATCTAAATATTTTGATTTTAGCTTTGTATTGATTTTCTATAAAGTTATGAAAATCTAGAAATTGTGAAAAAACTTCACTTTTATCCTTTAATAAATATAACCAAGTTGTTTTAGAAAAATCATCAATAAATATAACAAAATATTTGAATCCATTAAAAGAGTTAGTTGGGGCGGGTCCCCATACATCCGAGTGAACCAAATCAAATGGTTCCTCACTCTTAGAACTTGATAATTTAAAAGGTAACCTAATATGTTTTCCTAACTTACAAGTTTCACAATTACTATTATCTAATTTTGAAAAATTAAAAAGACTCTTTAAAATCTTGTCGGAAGGATGTCCAATTCTTCTATGCCAAAGTGTACTCGATTCTTCATTTTTAGTGGTGTTGAAATTGAATTTTTCTTCATTCAAAATATAAAGCCCATTTTCTAGAAATCCTTCACCAATCATAATCTTGGTTATTCGATCCTGAAAAATCACATTATTTGTTAAAAAGATGAGTTCACAATTTAACTCATTTGTGATTTTACTAATGGACAATAGGTTTGATGAGCAATTTTTTAAATACAAAACATTTTGGATTACTTTTGAAAAAATTATTATTGAGCCCTCTCCAAGGATTTCCATTTTTTCACCATTTGCAACCGTTACAAATTTTTTGGTTTCATATTCTCTAAAAGAGGTTAATAGATTTTTATTTCCAGTCATATGGTCAGTTGCACCTGAATCCAAGATCCATCTAGAATTTTTTGGAAAATATGATAAATTTGCTACATGAATCATACCAGAGGTCTTTGGATTATCCTGTTTCTGGTTCAGCAACACAGTTAACTGCTGGAGAAGCTGCCTCATCGGATCCGAGTTGCTAGAAGAGGAGTCGGCTCCAGCGGTATTAGAAGTGGACGGTTCGGACTCGTCTCTCCCAGCCACCAGACCCGACTTTTCGCCTCTATCTCGCTCCCGCTCCCAGCCCCCTTTCTCCCCCTTTCGATCATCGGCTCCGCCCCTCTTTTGCCATTTGGGTCGGAGGTGAGGATGGAGGAACCAACACTGGTCCTTGCGATGACCCTCTCTCCGACAGTGGTCGCATTTTACACCGGTGTTGTCTCTTCTCGCCTCCGGCCGAAAGTTAGGGTTAGGTCTAGCCGTGACCGCGAATGCTTTTGTTTCGGTGTGTTCAGTGGGCTGAGATGCCATCACAGTCCTTCTTGTTTCTTCTCTGTCTATCATGGCCGCCACCTCATCTGAGGAAGGTAGCTCGGCCAGTAACAGAATTTGTGACCGCACAGCCTCGTAGCTGGAGTCGAGGCTTGCTAGAAATTGAAAGATGGCATCTTGTTCTTCTCTTTTTTGAATTTCGGTGAGATCAGTGGTGGGAGGCCGATAAACCCTGAGTTCATCTCTTTTCTTTTGAAGGTAACCGTATAGTTCCATTGATGATTGGCCTTGTTGTTGTTTTGCTTGTTGGTAATCTCTTTGGATTTGGTAAATGTGGGAGTAATTTTTTCTATGGCCATAGAGTTGCTCGGCTCTTTCCCAGATCTCTAAGGCACTGTCTTTGTAAGAGAGTAAATCAGATACCTTGGGCTCCATGGTTGCAAGTAGCCAGGTGATGACAGTGTGATCGCTTGTTCGCCATTTTGCTAATTCCTTTTTTTCGGCCTCAGTTGCTGGTTCAGACAATTTTGGGATTGTATGATTTTTGTCGATGTGATTGCTTTTTTCTCGGCCACTCAAAGCAAATTTAACTTGCCTTGCCCATACATGGTAATTCTTACCATTGAGCATTACCCCTGTGAGTTTTTCGTAATTCTGTGCCATCTCAGTTTTTCTGGTATTTTTCTGGTAAGGCTTTACAGTTGCTGGTACTGCTGGTTTTTGTTTGTTGGCACTTCTGGTGTGCTTGAATTATGGATTCTTGCAGTTGCTGGTACTGCTGCTGATTTCTTGTTTTGAGTCAGGAATTCATTCCCGCTCTGATACCATAATAGTTTTGTGATATGAGACAGAGAGCAAAATATGATGAGAATTTGATATGTTGCATTAAAACTGAGATGTTTGTACAGTGTGCTATATATAACAGAAATGAGAAATAGCTGTTGGAAAAATAAACGGTAACTTTCTATAATAAGGAATAAAGGTTGAGTAACTTTATATCTATATTTAGTTGCTCCCTTTATTACTTATTTAGCCTATGATGAACAAAACCCGTTAAGGGTACCTAAACCCGTTAAGGGCTCTGAGGCTTATTTGTCCCTATTCTATTTTATTTTTCTACAGGCTGGAGTATATAAAATGTTATAAAAAATTAAATTAAATTAAAATTTAGTATATATAACTAAAATTTCAAAATTATAGGGCTGGCTTAGCCACCTTTTGAATGGCTTTAGATCCGCCCTTGCCCACACATAACTTTCATTACTAACCTGGGGGGCCGTCTCCGCACAATTTTCTTATATAATCCGTATCGTCCCCGCACAATTTCTAAAGTATTAATATCAATGAACAAAAGTATTTATACCTATACACGGAAGTATTTATACTTATGCACAAAAGTATTTTAATGTAAATAATTCTCCCCAACCAAATCTCCCAAACTCTTCCTGCACTATAAATATCTGTGGAGGATCACTCAAACTAAATGGGGGGACCAAGGGGGACCATACACATTGCTAAAAATATCAATATTTCCATAACTATCTGGGGACCGCAATACTTAATATTTTTTTACATATGACATTGGATGACGTCTGAATTAATATCAAGTATTGAAAGTATTTATACCTATGCACTGAAGTATTTATATGTATATACATTGTACAACGTTTAATCTTCATACGTTTGATCATATCAAGTTACACATCAAAATATTAATATATTATTTTGTAAGTATTAATATCATCATTTTGCAAGTATTGATACCTATGAGGTCAACTATTTTTGTTATAGGGGATACGAGATCCTCACAACTTCATTAAAGAAAGGTTGACGCAGGACCATTGGGGGACTGGCAAAGCGAATCATCAAATCAAGTTTCACATACAAGTATTAATATCTTACTTTGCAAGTATTAATCTCTTATTTCTCAAGTATTTATACCTTGAAGGTTGACACAGGGGCTGAAAAATAAAGAACCATATAATTAGTGGGAACCATAGTACAACCTTCCTCTATTGTAGCTGAGGAATAGAGGGGAGACTGGAGTGCAAGGATGAATATAATTATTCTTTAAAATAATCACTCGAATCACTTCTGAATATATTTGAATCTAGGGAACTTTTCAGATATTGTTTTTCTTTATCACATGGTGTACAGACTTTGTAATTTTTATATACCCATATACAAATCGCCCAACTTGAAAAACTTATTTCATTTTATCTATGAAGTTCTGTACCGGCGAGCCCTTCCCAGAGTATTTGTTGTGATCTTAAATCATTTGATACCTTTGGCTTCGGCTATCATGACAAAATGAGACAACGTTCTTCCAACACGTAAAAACAAAAAAAAAGGGAAAAATTAGGGAAGATAGAAGTTCAGAGTAATAATATTTTGTTGAGATTTATAATTGTATCAAGGGTTGTTTGGTAATAGTGCAATTAGAGAAAAGGGTAGGGACCTATATGTAAAACGGGTATATAACCCCATCCAACAGAGAAATGAAATGAGAAGTTGTTTTTTGATTTACAATTTGGTATCAGAGCCTGCCTCCCGCTCCGTTCTTTTTCGTCCCGTCCGATCTAGGGCTCCGCTCCGTTCTGCCTCCGCCAACCCTTCCGCCTCCGCCAACCTTGTAGAAGAGGGCGCCTCTCTCCGCTCCGTTCTTCTCTTCCGCCAGCACACACCAGAGGCGGAACTCCTCCTCTCAGTCGCCCGTGTGGGGGGGTTTGTTCCCCACAGCCCCATGAGGGGAGGGAGTTAATGGCCTGCAGTTCGGCCCAAGAAGAGAGTGGAACAGAGGCGTAAATTCGCGTGCTACAGTACCCGCGAACGGGTGAACAGTAACGGTTCTACAGCAGGATTCGCGTGCTACAGTACTGTGAACAGTAATTTCAGCACAGTAATTCAGCCATGGATTTTGCTGATTGGTATTGTTTGGGCATATAGTTTGTGAGTCGTGAGGAAGAGGAAGGAAGTCACATCTAGACTTCAATCCTCGCGAGTAAAAGATGGAAGAGATTATCAAGAAGTTAGATGCCGGGGAGGTTAAAACTTTGATGGAGCTCATGAAGCTGAGTGCCGCAAGGGGTGAGGGGTCGGGGTTGGCCCACTCACAACCTATGAAGCTAGATCTTCCTTCTGTAGATCTAAAGCTTGATGGACCGGCCACGTATCTGAGTTGGTCGCGTCGGATCGAAGCTGCTCTAGTAGGGAAGAAGTTAGAGGGGTATCTAACAGGAGTCAAGGATGAGCCCGCAGGGGAGAGTGTGGAGCATGAGGAGTGGAGAATCACACATGCTTTGCTTTACACCTGGCTATTGAACTCGATGGTTCCAAAAGTTGCTTCATCAGTGGATGGCATTCGAAAGGTACAGGATATCTGGGCAAAGTTGAAAAGAACCTATGCTGGGGCGGAGAACCACATGAGGGTCTTCCAAATTCAACGCGACATAGAGGCGGTGTTGCAGGGTGATAGATCTATTCAGGAGTACTCCATGGAGTTGGAGCAACTGTGGCAAGATCTTGATCACTTCTCACCTATGTCGAGCTGTACTGATCCGGGTTGCAAGAGCAGGAAGTTCAATGCACAGATGAGGACGATGCAGTTCTTGGCTCACTTGAACCCAGTCTTTGATCAGAGGAGATCAGTTCTCTTAGCCCAGACGAAGATCCCCTCACTGGATGAGGCCGTTTCCGCGATGATACAGGAGGAGAGTCGCATTAGGCTACATTCTGAGCCTAGTGGACCTACAGGTGCACGATCAGCTCTGGCCACATTGACCTCAGGTATGACAGGTGCACAGGGAGAGACCCGCAGGTGTTACAACTGCGGAGAAGTGGGACATTTGAGTAAGACTTGTCCAAAACCACCTAAGGAGAGAGAGGCAGGTGGGCGAGGGCAGACTGGAGGTCGTGGCCGTGGTCGTGGGGGCCGTAGAGGAGGCAGAAGTGGAGGCTACCGGGCACATCTGATGGTAGATCCACAGGAGGAGGAGGAGACAGGCTTCACTGAGGAGGAGCATGAGCTCTTCGAGATGCTGAAGAGAAAGCAAAAGATGGTAGGTGATGGGGGAAAAAGAGGCATGACAAACGAGACCTCCACATCAGACACCAGGGGTAACTTTGTTGCTTCTTCAGCTTATCCTGTTACAGGTACTGCACATGCTCTCGCTGCTATACCTCCCACCAGATCACTAGAATGGATCATAGATTCTGGTGCATCTCGACATGTAACAGGGGCTCCTAGTGAGTTCTCCTCTTACACTCACTTAGCCTCTCCAGAAAGCATCCAGATAGCGGATGGTACAGCCCAGCCTGTGGTCGGTAAGGGTACGGTTAGATGTACCAATTTAGTGACCTTGTCCAATGTTTTGCATGCTCCTTCATTTCCCGTAAATCTATTGTCTATCAGTGCTATAATCCTTCAACTAAACTGTGTTGTTTCCTTTGATATTCCTAAGGTGATCTTCAAGGAGAAGAGGACGGGCCGGAGACTTGGGACTGGCACGTGGCGTAGAGGGTTGTGGTACATGGACAGAGAGGGGATGGATTCGGCATTGATATCATTGGTAGAGGGGGCAGGAGTAGGAGGTTCTGGGATGACTGTAGAGGAGATATTGCTACGGCATCATCAGCGCATGGGCCATGTTTCATTTACTGTTTTGAGTCTGATGTACCCTTCATTGTATGAAAGGGCAGATAAAAGAAAATTAGTTTGTGATTCTTGTGAGTTAGGGAAGCATACCAGAAGCTCTTATCATAGTTCTGGGAATAGGAGTTCTGGGGTTTTTGATCTTATTCACTCTGATGTATGGGGGCCTTGTCCGGCAAATACAATCAATGGTTATAGATATTTTGTGACTTTTATTGATTGCTTTTCTCGTGTTACTTGGTTGTATTTGATGAAAAACAAGAGTGATGTACTTGCGTGTTTCAAAGACTTTCACAAGGCGGTACAGACCCAATACGGTGCAGTGGTGAAGGTATTAAGATCTGACAATGGGACAGAGTACACCAACAGGGCATTTGGGGAGTACTTGTCTGCCCAAGGGATACTGCATCAGACCACTTGCCCATATACACCGGCACAGAATGGGGTAGCGGAGAGAAAGAACAGACACCTTTTAGAGGTAGCCCGGTGTATGATGATATCGATGAATGTCCCAAAGTACTTGTGGGGACAAGCGGTCCTGACAGCTGCTCAGCTGATTAACAGGATGCCCTCAAGGATACTGGATTGGAAATCTCCATGTGAAATGTTAAAGGGGGATAATGGGGGAGTTCTTCCTTTGAAGGTGTTTGGTTGTGTGTGCTTCGTGAAAGACAACAGACCAACAGTCGGGAAGCTGGATCCCAGAGCAGTTAGGTGTGTCTTTGTAGGCTACTCGGCAACTCAAAAGGGGTATGTGTGTTGGAGCCCAGTGGAGAAGCGGTTGTTTACAAGTATGGATGTGACTTTCCGAGAATCTGAGCCATATTACCCCTTGAGTGTGACCTCACCCTTTGGTGACTCGCCAGATAACAGAGAGATCGGGCGAGAGGGGGAGAAAACTGAGGATGAGGTGTTGGCTCAGAAACCGATTCAGTTGGAACTGGTATCGGCTGAAGATGAGTCGGAAGGAGAAGAGGAAAATGAGGTGGAAGAAGGTGAAGGAGGAGAGACTCAGGCTCAGGGGGAGCTGAGGTATCGTCTACAGTACAGGAGGAGAAAGAAGCAGAATGAGGGAATCGTGACTACAGTACCGCTTGTGCCAAGTCCTTTGTCCCGGCCTTCTTCGACTCCTGAGACACCTACACCATCCACCACAGACCCAGAATACACAGGTGATATGATTCCTCCTCCTACTCCCACTCCCCTATCGATAAGGAGGACTTCTCGCAGCAATGCGGGAATTCCTCCTGATCGATACGGTTATCTACATGACATTACCCAGTTTGTATCTTACTCTCACATATCACCTGCCCATGGAGCATTCATTGCATCGTTGGACAATGTCTCTATTCCTAAGTGTTGGCAGGTAGCAAAAGGGGACCCAAAATGGAAGGCAGCTATGCATGAAGAACTGAGAGCTCTCGACAAAAATCGCACATGGAAACTGGTACCGCTGCCAGATGGAAAAAGGGCGGTTGGATGCAAGTGGGTCTTCACTGTGAAACAAAACCCAGATGGGCAGGTCGAGCGCTGCAAGGCACGCTTGGTGGCAAAAGGATACAGTCAGACGTATGGCATCGACTATGATGAGACCTTTGCACCTGTAGCAAAGATGAGCACTGTTCGAACCTTGATCTCTCTGGCAGTAAATGGGGGGTGGAAACTACACCAACTAGATGTGAATAATGCATTTCTTCATGGGGATCTAGTGGAGGAGGTGTACATGGATATACCACCAGGATTTGGCACAGATCAGACAATGGGTAAGGTCTGCAGATTGAAGAAATCTCTTTATGGGCTAAAGCAGTCTCCTCGAGCTTGGTTTGACAGGTTCAGGAGAGCTATGATAGGTGTGGGATACCGGCAGATCAATGCAGATCACACTGTATTCGTCCGACAAACTAAGGGCCACACTACTATGCTTGCGGTATACGTGGATGACATGATTGTCACAGGAGACGACGAGATGGAGATTGCTCAACTCAAGGTGAGACTGGGCAAAGAGTTCGAGGTGAAAGATCTAGGCTTGCTTCGATACTTCCTTGGAATCGAGATAGCACGAGGAGCAGAGGGGATTGTTCTCTCCCAGAGGAAGTACACACTAGATCTTCTTGCCGAGACAGGTATGTTGGGGTGCAAACCTGCAGTGACACCAATCGACCAAAGGTTCAAGTTGAGTGCAGAGGCTGGAGAATCAGTTGATCGGGAAAGATACCAGAGATTGGTGGGCCGCTTGATTTATCTGAGTCACACTCGTCCTGACATCTCATTTGCAGTTAGCGTGCACGATCCGAGGAAGGGTCATATGGATGCAGTGTATCAGATTCTGAGGTATCTGAAGAGTGCACCGGGAAAGGGGTTGATATTCAGAAAGAATGGCCATCTAAGCATTGAAGGCTACTGTGACTCTGATTGGGCTAGTTGCGCCGATGACAGGAGGTCTACCTCGGGTTACTGTATCTTTGTAGGAGGTAACTTGGTCTCTTGGAAGAGTAAGAAGCAGTCAGTGGTAGCACGGTCGACTGCCGAGGCTGAGTACAGGGCTATGGCCTTAGGAGTGGCCGAGTTGTTGTGGTTGAAATCTCTTCTGATGGAGCTAAAGGTGGATCGAGGAGCCCAAATGAAGTTGTGGTGCGATAATAAGTCAGCCATTAGCATTGCCAACAACCCAGTGCAACATGACAGGACCAAGCATGTGGAGATTGATAGGTTTTTTATCAAAGAAAAGCTGAATAGTGGACTATTGAAACTAAGTCACGTTTCAACCGGAGAGCAAGTGGCGGATTGCCTCACCAAGGGGCTTAGTTCATTAGACTTATCTAGATTGTGTAACAAGATGGGCTTAGTGGATATATTTTGCCCATCTTGAGGGGGAGTGTTGAGATTTATAATTGTATCAAGGGTTGTTTGGTAATAGTGCAATTAGAGAAAAGGGTAGGGACCTATATGTAAAACGGGTATATAACCCCATCCAACAGAGAAATGAAATGAGAAGTTGTTTTTTGATTTACAATTTATTTATAGAACGACAACAGCAGCAGCAGCACTGCAGCGGCAGTAATAATAATAATAATAATAAAATATCATATATAATAGCAGGATCCTTTCTAGTGAGCAAGCTTTGGGCATTAGAAGCCGATACGCCAAAAACAGGGCCCAAAACACAGCCAGTTATTTTCATCCCTGTATCGCCAAAGTCATCTTTCTTTCTCCCTACCTTGTTAATCCGTGCATCTCTCATCTCTTTCAAAATTCAAATCAAATTAAAAAACCATTAAGATTTGCTCTTGCTAGACAAATGCTGTTATCAATGGACAAAACATGACAATTCGGGTGAACCAACGCACTTCACTTGCAAGCTGTAAACCCAACAAAGAGACAAGTAGAATCCTTCTAATTATTCAATATATTTTGATAAGTAAATTGTTGGTTAGATCTGTTGCAATACTGACCTGGATAAGAGAGAGCCTCTGTTGGCAGCACATGTGTATTGGGTTGACCTTACATAATGAGATTCTTGTTGTCTGCTCGTCATAAATTGTACATTTGATATATAAGTAGATGCGAGGCAAGGGATCAAACTCATCATACCTTCCTCTTCCCTCTTAGTTTTCCACTACAAATCATCAGAAAGAAGCTCTTTCTCTTAACTAACAGATAAAAAAAATGGCTTGCCACTCCCGATCCAATAGCTTGCCCGTAAGCTCGCATTCTTTTGTGCTCAAGGCAGAAGAAGAGCTCAACAAAATAAGGGATAATTTGGGGTCTTCTTCCCTCACTTACGAAATAATGCTTGATGCAATCAAGGCAGTCGGGCATGTTTATGAGTGCATCACTGACGTCCTATGCATGTCTAGCAACCAAAACTGCCTATCACAATGGAAACAGAGGAGATGGATCAACCAAGAACTCGAAGAGTCAATCAAGTTGCTGGACATCTGCAGCACTTCAAGAGAGAATTTGGAGGCGATGAAATGTTACATCCAAAATCAAGAATCATCAATTAGAAGAGGTGAATCAAAGGGTTCAAAAAGCAGTGTGAGAGACTTGAGCAACCTGGTAAAGAAGGCATGCAAGGATGTTAAGAAGCATAATTCCAGAAAAAGTGAATCTTTGGATGGAGGATCATTGGCTTGTGCTACCCTTATAATGGACGCTAGAGAGCTTACCTTTTCTCTTTTGCAAGCTGTGTTTTCCTCTTTCGCTGAACAAACTATCGAGCAAAAGTGTAGCAAGTGGTCCCTAGCCTCCAAATTGCTTCACAAGCAGAGTGCAGCATACATAGTGCAAAAAATTGATGGTGTTCTCGACATTGCTTCTTTGTTAACTAATGTTGAAGGCTTGGATAGTGGACTAGAATGCCTTTTTCGGCATCTTATCCAATTGAGAGTTTCTCTGTTGAATTTATGTACCTTGTGAATTTTGTACATGATGCAAGTGTATAGTAAAAATAATTATATGAATCAGAATTATAGAATGATTTTTTTCTTCAATATCATTTTTGTGGATCCTTGATTAAATTTTCATGTCATATCTGAAACTTATGTGAACAAAGAAGTCGAGAGAAAATTTTCTTTGTTTGACCTTGCGAAGCTTATGTGAAGGCAAAAGAGATGGATCTAGAAGATCAATTCATCCTATTTTTATTTACAGGTGGATTATTTTGTAATAATTTCTAGTTGATTGATTGTGCCTGAAAATCTAAACTGTTGTCTTTTATTTACAGTTGGATTACGTAGGGTAGAACTAATACATATCACTTAGCCAATACACATTGTTTTATCAAGGAGAATGTTCATCATTTTAAGTTATAAGGAATTATCTTCAAACAATTGTCAAACACACATCTAAAATTTAGAGATAAAAGAGAAATAGGGCTTATCCTTCGATAAAGTTATCCCCATGCTTATCTCATTTCCAAATCTGTCTCACTTTCTGATCTCTGTTTTTTTTTTTTTTTTTTTAAGACTCTGCAATTGGTACACTCTCCTGTAACGATATAGTGTACATGCTGATGACAGATTTTAGCCTCAGGTCAATTATCCAATTTCAGTCGGAGAAAATTACAAATTAGTTTAGTGCCCATGAACTGTTTGTTTTAACGTCTCGAATTGCCACACAGTCTGCACATTCATAAATTAGATGATGAGACAAGCTTCATCTTTGTGATTATTGAATGAATTGAACAATGCAACTTGTTTGTAAAATGGTTTGCAAGAAGAATATAGGAAGCAGCAAAAATGTGTAGTATCACTTATTATTCAATTAATTCAAGGGAAATGGAAAACCAAATTGCACCCTCACGACCTGTTTGTTGTAAGGCATGAAAGAGCCACTCTGTAAACACATGCTTGCATAAATGAAACAAGCAGTTCAATCGACATGAAGAATCAAATATTTCTGCTGTTGAATATAATCATCTTGCTGGTAAGAGTTGCCTGGCAGACAGAAGCTTCAATTGGTACCACATGAATAATCATCTTGCTGGTAAGAGTTGCCTGTCAAATGGAAGCCTCAATTGGCACCACATGAATAATCATCTTGCTAGTAAGAGTTGCCTGGCAAGCAGAAGCCTCAATTGATCTCAAAGTTGCAAGTTAAATAGATTAAATATATTGTGACACTTTGCTCTTAGTTTTTACTTGATTAATTTTTAAGAATTTCTGCCAGGAGTTCATTATTGTTCTATAAGCAACTCATTTAATTTGGATGCAATTGCCCCTAGCAATGACAAGAATGAATGAAGAAGGCATCAACGAATTTAATTAAGATATCAGCATGCCAGGAAAACTTCTAACAATTGCGTTGCAATGACCTGTTTCAATTTTTCTAGATTTTTTTTCTTAAATTTTTTTATAATGATTGCTCGAATCACTCCTGAAAATATTTGAAACTTGAGAAAGAATCAGATACGGTTTTTCTTATTACCTGGTGTAGAGATTTTGTAATTAATTTTATCTAACCATATATACCAATCGCCAAACATGAAAAACTCTTGTTATTTTCATTTTATCTATGAACTTTTGTACCAGGGAGCCCTTCCAGGAGTATTTATTGTGATTATATATGATTTAATACGTTTTCTCTGGCTATCATGATCAAGTGAGACCAAGTTCTGCCAACAGATTCTAATGTAAACATGTCTGCCGATGATCAAGTGTCCTGTGAAGAAAGGAAATAGAAAGAAAAATCATTTCAATATGCTTTACTCTTGAGAAAATAATATATATAAAATAAAAGGAGCACCATACTCCATTTCTTTTGTTATATATAAAACCTATATTTTGCAATTATTTTGTCCTACTGGTGCAGCAAACAGCCGAAATTTTTATTAATCGAAAATAAATAAATAAATTATCGCGAAACGGGATGGTTTGGCCGAAATTCGATATGTAGGTAAAACGGGTTGTTTTATCCCGTCCCACGGGACGGGTCATTTTAATCCGTTTCACTAATCCAAATTCTAATCCCAACTCTTTAACTAGCAGAGGAATATATATGGGACGGTAAGATCCATCTCGTCCGGTCAAAAAAAAAAAAAAAACCAGGGATGGTAAGCTCCGTCTCGTCCGGACCAAAAAAAAAAAAAAAAAAATCAGGAACATTTGTTGTGGTTGATTTTTGTTTGAATTGATAGGATCATAGAACTAGGAAATTTTTAATTATTCTTTTTCAGTTTGATAGCGCAAAAAAAATTTTAAGCTCCATCATGTCCGTGATTTTTTTTTCCGCTCCTGGGATGGGACTATCTACACCGTCCCGAGTTTTTTTTTTTTTGGTGGTCGGACGGGAACGAATTCACCGTCCCTGGTTTTTTTTTTCTGTTTAGTTAATTTGATTATCGGTAGAGGGAGTTGATTAGTGGGACGTATAAATGATCCCATTTTAACTAGATTTCAAATTTCCTGCAAAACAATCTCGTTTGACGATATTTTATTTATTTATTTTTTATTAATAAAAATTTCGGCAAAAAACAGTGTATATGGACTACGCAGGCAAGCACATGTATCTATCCTTCAGTAAAAACACTATTTAAGAATCTCTTAAAGAAAAAAAAATGAAAAAGCAGGAAGGAAAGAAGTTAATTAAGAGTAATCATATTTATATAATTATTATTATCATAATAATAATGGCAGTAATAGTAATATAATATATGTATATGTATATGTAACTGCAGGATCCTTTTGTGTGAGCAAGTTTTGGTCCTCTCAAGCCAATGCGGCAAAAACTGGGCCGAAAACGTTACCTGCTCTTTTCATCCCCGTTTTTGCCAAGTCATCATTGTTTTTCCTTTCTACATTGTAAGTCGGTGCATCCCTCATCTCTTTCAAAAATTCAAATAAAAAAAAAAACACTAAGATTTGCTGTTGCTAGACATATGCTGCTATCAATGAACGAAACATGACAACTCCCGTGAACAAACCCACTTCACTTGAAAGCTGTAAACAAAAGAATTTGCACGCCCGCAACCTGTTTATTTTGTGCCCTAAAAGAATTACTCTGTTAGCATATATGTAAAGTTGTAAACCCAACAAGTAGACAAGTAGAATCTTTCTAATTATTCAATATATTTTGTCA
The DNA here is from genome assembly GCA_025461125.1 of Carex kokanica. Taxonomy (NCBI): domain Eukaryota; kingdom Viridiplantae; phylum Streptophyta; class Magnoliopsida; order Poales; family Cyperaceae; genus Carex; species Carex kokanica. The sequence goes on from JAJGRX010001073.1 coordinate 194,921, forward strand.
AGTAAACTGTTGGTAGATCTGTTGCAATACAGACCTGGATAAGACTATAAGAGAGAGCCTCAGCTGGCAGCACATGTATATTGTGTTGACCTTACTTCATGAGATTCTTGTTGTTTGCTCGTCATAATTAGTGAATTTGGTATATAAGCAGATGCAAGGCAAGGGATCTCATCAATCTCATCATACCTTCCTCTTCTCTCTTAGTTTTCCAATATCAATCACCAAAAAGAGCCTCTTTCATTTAACAAAGAGTTCCAAAAAATGGCTTGCCACTCCCGATCCAACAGCTTGCCCTCAAGGTCACATTCATTTGTGCTCAAGGCGGAAGAAGAGCTCAACAAAGTAAGGGCTTATGTGGGGTCTTCTTCCCTCACTTACGAAATAATGCTCGATGCAATCAAGGCAGTCGGGCATGTTTATGAGTGCATCAATGACGTCGTCTGCATGTCTAGCAACCAAAACTGCCTATCACAATGGCAACAGAGGAGATGGATCGACCAAGAACTCGAAGAGTCTATCAATTTGCTGGACATCTGCAGCATTTCAAGAGAGAATTTGGATGCGATGAAATGTTACATCCAAAATCAAGAATCATCAATTAGAAGAGGTGAATCAAAGGGTTCAAAAGGCAGTGTGAGAGACTTGAGCAACCTGGTAAAGAAGGCATGCAAGGATATTAAGAAGCTTAATTATAGAAAGAGTGAATCTTTGGATGGAGGATCGTTGGCTTGTGCTTCCCTTATAATGGAGGCTAGAGAGCTTACCTTTTCTCTTTTGCAAGCTGTTTTTTCCTCTCTTGCTAAACAAACTATCGAGCAAAAGTGTAGCAAGTGGCCCCTAGCCTCCAAATTGCTTCACAAGCAGAGTGCAGTATACAATGGGAAAAAAATTGATGGTATCCCCGACATTGCTTCTTTGTTAACTAAAGTTGAAGGCTTGGATAGCGAAATAGAATGCCTGTTTCGGTATCTTATCCAATGTAGAGTTTCTCTGTTGAATTTTTGCACCTTGTAAATTTTGTACATGATACAAGTATAGAATACAAAATACTTAAAAAGTTGAATTATAAAATTATTTTCAGCTTCAATACCATGTTTGTGGATCATTGATTTGAGCTTTCATTTCTTAGCTGAAACATATGTGAAAAAACACGTTGAGAAAACAATTTTTTTTTTTTTTTACCCTGTGAAGCTTATGTTAAGGCAAATAAAGAATTCTTGATGGAAATTTTAGGATAACGGACCAAGAATTTCCAATGGATCTCCTAATGAAGATCAATTCATCCCATTTTACTCACAGTTCGATTTATTTGTTACGGCTTTTAATTGATGGATTGTGCACAAAACCTAAATTATTGTATGTATATTATATTTATGTAGTGCAGAACCAATACATTTTGCTCAGCCAATACACATTTTTTATCAGAGAGAATTTTCTTCTTTTTAAGTTAATTATAACGCTATTTTATTCAAGACTATTAGAAGAACTATCTCCAAATATGTTGTCAAGCACACATCTGAAATTTAGAGATAAAGAGAAATAGAGCTTATCGTTTGATAAAGTTATCCCCAGGCTTATCTTGTTTCCAAATCTCTCTCTTTCGAAAAACATGACAGTGGCTACCAAATAATTAATTAAACAATTAAAACATCGTTTTACAGTACTGTATTATCATATAGCACAAACACAAAGGAAACCAAAAAAAAGAAAACAACAACACAGATGTAACTTTGTTCCGTCATCTCGTCCAATATACAAAGTTTCTCTTTTTAACATTTGTAGCTTGTAATTTTCCTTTTTCTTTATTATCCGTTATATAAAAAGTGTACAGAAGCATAACTCATAATTGCAAGGAACATAGATTAAATATAATTGGACAGGTTGCTCGATCTTATTTTAATTTACTAAATTTAAAAGAGGGGGAGATTTATACTCTTTACTCTTGAGAAAATAATAAATAAAATAAAGGCTGCACCATATTCCATTTCTTTTGTAATTTATAAAAACGATATTTCACATTTATTTTGTCCTATTAATGCAGCGAAAAGTGCATGTACCATATGCAGATAAGTACCTGTAGGCTGTATTTCAGTATTTACCCTTAGTGTAAGCACAATTGAAGAAATCTTCTAAAGAAAAAAAAAAGTGAAAGAGCATGAAAGAAAAAAGTTAGTAATAATATTTATAGAATAATAACAATAAAACCATATTCTAATAAGTAGTAGTATTAGTATTTTTCTCAAAAAAGAGTGGTATTAGTAATAATAAAAACAATATATATAATTTTATGTATACCCCTCAAAACCTTCTAATTACATATTTTTTTCCTCCAAAATTCATAATATCATATTTACCCTTCTAAATTTCAAAAACTAAAAAATGTACTCAATTTATTGAATTTTCTATTAACACTAATTTTAAATTTACAAAGTGCCCATTTTACATTTTATTAAAAAATTATGTAGTCTAGGTAAGAAAATTATCAGTCTTCTAGTTGATAGGATAAATGATTCATTACTCTACTTGTGAGGCAAATATATTGACATTTAGACATATGCTTGTGTATGCATCACAAATAAGAAAATAAAGCATTTGTTGTCAAAGCCGATCAATTAAAAGACTAAATATTTCTCTTAAACATGGTACATATTTTTTATTTTTTTATTAAAAGGTAAAATAAGTACGATGTGTCTGAGGGGTATACATGAAATTCTCCCATAATAAAAATTTAAATAAATAATTATTATTATTATAATAATAATAATAATAATAATCATCATAATAATCATAATAATCATAATAATAATCATAATCATAATCATCATCATTATCATAATAATAATAATCATAATTATCATAATCATAATCATAATCATAATCATAATAATATAACAGCATGATCCCGTCTTATGAGCAACCTTCAGCCAAAAAACAATCCAACGCGTCAAAAACTGAGCCGAAAACGTAGCATGTTCTTCTCATCCCTGTTTCGCCAAGTTATCTTCCTTTCTCCTCTCTACCTCCGTGCACGGTGTATCCCTCATCTCTTTCAAAAATTCAAATCAAATTTAAACAAAAAAATAATAAGATTTGCTGTTGCTAGACATATGCTGCTATCAATGGACGAAACATGACAACTCAGGTGAACCAACCCACTTCCCTTGAAAGCTGTAAACAAAGAATTTCACGCCTGCAACCTGTTTGTTTGTGTCCTAAAAGAAATACTCTGTTAGCATTTAACTAAACCCAACAAATAGACAAATAGAATCTTTCTAATTATTCAATAGATTTTGATAAGTAAACTGTTGGTTAGGTCTGTTGCAATACTGACCTGGTTAAGAGAGAGCCTTTGTTGGCAGCACATGTGTATTGTGTTGACCTTACTTCATGAGATTCTTGTTGTCTACTCATCATAATTTGTGAATTTGGTATATAAGCAGATGCAAGGCAAGGGATTTCATCAAACTCATCATACCTTCCTCTTCTCTCTTAGTTTTCCAATATCAATCACCAGAAAGAGCATCTTTCGTTTAACAAAGAGTTCCAAAAAATGGTTTGCCACTCCCGATCCAACAGCTTGCCCTCAAGGTCGCATTCATTTGTGCTCAAGGCAGAAGAAGAGCTCAACAAAGTAAGGGCTTACGTGGGGTCTTCTTCCCTCACTTACGAAATAATGCTCGATGCAATCAAGGCAGTCAGGCATGTTTATGAGTGCATCAATGACATCCTCTGCATGTCTAGCAACCAAAACTGCCTCTCACAATGGCAACAGAGGAGATGGATCGACCAAGAACTCGAAGAGTCTATCAATTTGCTGGACATTTGCAGCACATCAAGAGAGAACTTGGGTGCGATGAAATGTTACATCCAAAATCAAGAATCAGCAATTAGAAGGGGTGAATCAAAGGGTACAAAAAGCAGTGTGAGAGACTTGACCAACCTGGTAAAGAAGGCATGCAAGGATGTTAAGAAGCATAATTCCAGAAAGAGTGAATCTTTGGATGGAGGATCATTGGCTTGTGCTTCCCTTATAATGGAGGCTAGAGAGCTTACCTTTTCTCTTTTGCAAGCTGCTTTTTCCTCTCTCACTGAACAAACAATCGAGCAGAAGTGTAGCAAGTGGTCCCTAGCCTCCAAATTGCTTCACAAGCGGAGTGCAGCATACAAAGGGCAAAAAATTGATGGTTTCCTCGACATTGCTTCTTTGTTATCTAATATTGAAGGCTTGGATAGCGGACTAGAATGCCTGTTTCGGCATCTTATCCAATGTAGAGTTTCTCTGTTGAATTTATGTACCTTGTAAATTTTGTACTAGATACAAGTGTATAGTAAAAGGTACTTGAATCAGAATTATAAAATGATTTTTTGCTTCAATCAATTTTGTGGATCCTTGATTGAATTTTATGTCTTGTCTGAAACATATGTGAACAAACATGTATAGAATACTCGATAATACTTTCAGTTCTGTTGCAGTATAAACTAATACCAAGCGTAAGTTGTCATGGACAGTCAATTTTCTTTTTTTGATCCAGGGAAGCATATGTGGATGTTCGAAGGAATCAATCCCAAAGAAGGCAGGAACGACATAGAGAGTAACAAATTGAGATCCATCTGATCTAAGACCCACACAAGAAAATTTGATCCAAAATTGACCCTAATACAATTTGATGAATGCAAATAGAATGAACAAGTTCATTTCCTATAGACCTCAAATTAATATCACCATTTTGATTTCTTGAAGAACTCAGAGAAATTCACCATATTCCCGAAGGATTTCTTTCATTCAATTTTTTTTAGAAGATATTTTCCTATGAAATTGCACTAAATTTAAAAAAGTACATGATTAGGAAAAAAAAATGAAATACATGCATATAAATATACCTAAATTATTAAATTAGAAAGAGAAAAAATAATTAAAAAAGGAATAAGAAAGGCTTCATTGATAACAGATTGGAAACAAGGGATCACATCCTATACCAATGCAGCTACTCGAGATGAGTTTGGAGGGGCTTATTATAACAACTCAACATCCCAGCGCATTCTGGTAACCATGAGATGCTCCAGAATTTTTGGTGGAACCACAGGGAAAACCTGCAACCGTCGTTACAACAGCTATGGGACACAGTGTGCGCGACAAGATGCTGGGCTCTGTGGTGTGAACGAAACAGAACTCTTCGCACAAGAGTCCAAAGAGGTGGCGACAATAATCAGTGATATCGATACTGAAATTCAAAACTGATACCATAGCATATAGAGGGGACAGAAAGAGAGATGCAGGAAGTGGATGAGATAAAACTGCAGGCAATTACTGAATTTTTTTTTTTTTTAGTTAGTAGTTTTAGTTAGTAGGTTTAACTGAGTTCTGAGATACTGCAGCATGCAACTTGTAATTAGCTAGGCTGTAACAGCTTCTTTCTAATTAAGAAATTGTCAGAGGCTAAAGGTCAACTGACCTTCAAAAAAAAAAAAAGGCTTCAAGATTTTTCCACTGCATACTCTTTGACTACTTCAATGGTTACACGGGGAAAAGGAAACCAATAAAAACAGAGGAGGAATGTACTATTATTGCGAGTAGATCCATTCCAAATGGTTTGTATTTATTGAAGAGAACCGAAATTAAGAAAAGAGGAAAAGTGCAATGTTGTGGTTCCCTTTTAAGCTTATTTATGTAAAAATGAACGCGAAGAAAAAACCAGAAGCGATCAAGTGCTAAAAATAGTATCTAACTTCACTAAATGAATCGCATGTTGTTTGTTCCTCAGGTTCCTTAATTTGTACCCTCATTTTGAGCTACCATGATTAAACCCAATATCATGTGAAGGCCTACAATCATATTGGTAGTCGAAATAAGGAGACAAATCAAAAGGCACTATATCAGTACTCTTTTTGGAAAAATCAACGCGTACTATACATTTGTTTTCATATGTAATAATCAAGATGTATCTGTATCAGCCATACAAGATTTAATATGCTAGAACATGTACATGTGTTACAAACATCCTACAAATAAAGTTCCTTGTACCAAATCAGAAATTGGCAAGTTTGCTGACAGGCAAACACTGGTACAACAGCAGATTCAACATTTGAAGCCTTTAAGAGAATGTCCAATTTTTCAGAACAAAAATGTAATCATGTTCAATCTTTCATTAGAGAGAGAGAGAGAGAGAGAGATTAACCAAGCATTATTTGAGTTGTGACAAAATCATCTGCCAGAAAAACAAAAGAGGCATGCAGATTTCCAATACCCACCAATTCCCATTACCAGTATGCATAATAACTACTGCTTAGTGCAGCACTGAAGAAACATCTGTCCTAGAAGTTAAATTACACTTCAAATAACTAGATAGATGCTAACAGCAAACAGCACCGTTCTCGGGAAAGCTGAAAGATAAGCGTTTCTTCTTGGACCCAAAAATGAAGGTTGGTGGCTCCTCACCCAGCGTTGTTGAAGCATTGTCAGGAGAACCAAAAGAGAAGACAAAGCGAGACGAAGAACCAGACGACCCAAAGCTGAAAGTTGGTACTGCTGGTTCTTTAACACTGACTGGCAGTGCAGAGGGAGAAGGCATTGTAGGAGTTGGAGGTGGCTCACAAGACGTAGTGTGCACTGCAGGTACAGGAAATGTGAAGCCGAAGCCCCTGATGTCAGAATTTTGCTTTGTCGCCGTAGCATCAGATTTAGAAGCAGCAGCATCCTATAAAATTTAACAATAAAATCACAAATTGCTTTTTTACTAAACTACCAGATGATGAGTAAAAGGCATGCAAGGTTTTAACACATTAAAAGAATACAAAAAAAATCTAACACCTATCATAATCGAACTGAACGAAATCAAGCAAGAAAATCTAATATTATATCTAACTTTGGACAGACAGGTTATGAACCAATATTTTCATGTCAATACAATAAGGCCAGGAACAAATTTTACCCACTTTTACCTCAACTAAGCTTAATTTTAGTTAGGGTTACTGACAGATAACATAAGAATGTCTAGAGTTAGCTCTAAATATGAAAAAGCTCATAGCATCTACGAATATAGCTTGTCAGTTGCAAATATGCAAAACACTCCTAGCATTCTACACATACACTAAATGTGCTTAATTTTCAAAAAGGAAATTTAACTATGTCCACCAAAATGCAGTACCAAGTTAGAATCTGGCAGTTTCTGGTTGCTACTCCCGCTCCCTTGGAAACTTTCTTGCATTTTATTTTTGAGAAGGAGAGGCCGAGATGGTATTTCCCTATTTGTTTGCCTCTGCAAAGGCAGCTTCTCCAAACAAGAGGGAATGGCGGCTCTTTCCAGGTGGCTGAGTATTTTATGAGCTGTCTCAGTTGACCTGCGATTATGTACCCACAAAGAACTGGCCCCATTGACTGCTGCTTCATTTTCACCCTTTCCTAGTGAGCTCTGGGGAGTGTGATGTGACCTGTTTATGGGATAGGCTCCTTTTTGCGTGAAGGTCGTCAACATAGTTTCTCTATTGTCTTCAGGATCAGCAAATTTTGAAGTTGTATCATCTTGCAATTTTTCTTTTTGATTCTGTACATGTGAAAATCGAAGAGAAAAATAAAGAGATACAGGAAAAGGTGTCAGTACATCACGCATTAATGACTAGCTTAAGAGATAGTACTTTAGAAGATTCCTAATTTAGGCATAGTGTTAAGCAACACTAGAAATTAGTTTTTTTTATAACTTGGAATTTCCGCATATGAAAAAAAGGAGAAGAAAAATAAATGCTCTTATTTACCACTACAAGCCCAATAACCAGTAACTAAGATAAGAACTAACTGAGAATTTCAATGCAAAAAAGAAATGACCGACAGACCTCGAATTTAACAACCCCAACAGATTAACATGTTTATGCCTTATGTTGGGGGCAATCATGATGATTGGTCCACTTAATTAAGTTGCTCTTCTTCTGTTTCCTTTTACAGTTTTACTTTCACCACAATTTCTCTAAAATCCCGACTAACTGGTCATTCATTGAGGATAAGATGAACTAAACAACATGTTTATATAATGACTAGACGAACTAAACATAAACTATGGAAGGTACAAACTTATCCAGAAACATACTTCCAAAACCTGGAACACGACTCCATTAATTACTCCTTAACCATTTAACATATCTCTTTTAGGGAAAATAAACAAGATATATGTTCTCTGCAATCAAGATAATAGTGGGCGATTGCCTTTTTACAAAAAAAAAATACTGATAAAATATCTTTAGAAATACCCAACAAGTAAAAAAAATTACATCAAAAACCTTTTTCTGGCTACTTGGCATGGCAAATGTACAAGTACTCTATGAGTGTAGTGTGTAATATTTAAAGTATGATATATGTAAAAGAGACGCGTGACAATACCTTTGCCCCATCTAAAGTTGTCAACCGTCTCTTCCTTCCCGTGGAAAACAGATCATAACTATCTCTGTCACTCTTAATCTGTAAGAAGTAGGTTTTATCAATACATGCAAACACAGCCACAATACAGAAATTAAAAAGCTTTTAGAATTGTTACCTTGAAAGTTGACCTCGAAAAATGAGAATCAGCAAAAGGAGTGCAGGATGGGGTGGCATCCTGAACTGTGTTTCCTCTCCTTGACTGAGGAGTGCTACAGCTACTGTTGTTACCTGGTAAAGCACCAGGCCAACAAATGCGCAACTTATTATTGCTGTCATTCTTCTCCAAAGAATTCTCAGCATCTCTAGATGTTCTTGTTTGATAACCACTGTCAGCTCTTGATGAACTAAGATCTCTCATGTATGCTTTGGCTATTTCAATTGGCGTACAGCCAAGAGCATTTGCCTACAGAGAGAAACACGAATCCAAGTAAGATATCATAAATCAAGAACCACAATTTCAAAATGTATTCTTGTCTTGATCCTAAATTGAAAAAACACAGCATTAGCTTCGGTGTTTTTCTGAGCTTAAGACCACATATTATAAGAATTGAAAAAATCAGACAAGCGATTAAGGATATCAAGTTATGGACAAAAGGGGATCAACTGGTACCAATTGAATATTCAATTGATACATGCCGCAACCAGAAAGGACTGAAACAGTTTTAATTACCCTGCACAAAACCAAGAACAAAGGATGCAAAACTAATTTGCTTACCCTTCTACTATAGGAAAATAAAAGATGAAGTTGGGAATAAAATCTAAAATTATTCATTTGTAATGCATCTTACCTTTGAGTAAACAGAATCACCAGGCTTCCAAGTTATCGTTCTATGTGCCAACAACCCAGATTGCTTTGACTCAGATTTAATAGAAGTTGGAGATTTTGTAAAAGAAAGTGCAGCAACTTTATTAAGAGCAGGAGTTCTTGACCTAATAACCTCGACTAGGTAGGCTGCCTCATCTCTACAACAACAAAGGATGGAATATAAAACAAGTTAACATTTTAGGCCTAATATCCATATTTGTTCCGCCAATATGAAATTAGTTACTAAAAGGAGGTTCAAATTTAAACTTTTTAGGAAAAACTACGCAGTAAAAGCTCTAGTTATGAAGGAAAAATGGTAAGAAAGACCCCACTTGCCTGGAAAAAGTCCTTGCTTTCAAGTAATGCTCAATTTCTGCAACTTCATGGTAATCTACAGCAACTAGGTCATTTTCTTGCAAGAGTTCATGAGTACTATTACCAGAATTTTGATTTCGTTTGAGGGTAGAAGCACCATTATCTGAGAACGAGAAAAACAACACAAATCATCAAAATCGTTCGCACAAGTAGTAAACAAAATAACATCAACCAGCTTTCAAACAAGAGACAAGAGAAAACGAACCGTGGAGAGGAGGTAGAGAGGCGCGAGGGGTGTTGAGAAGGGAGCGGATCGGAGGCGAGGGTTTGGAGAGGAAATCGGCGACGAACCGCCTGGGAGAAGGGGTGTACGGAGCGGTTCGCGCCCACGGACGGAGCGATCGCCTAGAGGGACCCACAAGCGCCGAAGTGCCGCCCCTCTCTTCTTCTACCTTCCTAGCTATGCTTCTCCTATTCTCCTCCATTATTCCGTTCCTCGAACAGTAGAAGCTGCTCTTCTTCTTTCTTTCTCTTCTTGGTTCTCGGCCTCGCACCTCTGTCGCCGAGCACTCGATTCTCGCTTCTCAATTCGGGCCGACTTTAAAAGGTTAGTAAATAGTAATCTGCCAATTGCGAAGAACTATTTTAGGCTTTAGTTTTTATTTGAAGGTTGTACGATCATAAACCTAGGCCCATTAAATAAATAGAGGCTGCCTTGTTGCTATAAACACCACCGTTTTACCAAATTCCACCTTCTATATTTGGTTATAAACACGAGGAAAGGCGTCAGTTAATTCCTCTAGCATGGGGCCCCTCGTCAAATTGAAAAACCGAGTGTTTCTTGCTCGCAATAATTGATGCATGATGTTTCAAATAAAAGATAGCTCTCTAAAATTTATTTGAAAAATCAAATGATACCTCTTGTTACTTTTAATTGCTGCAGGAACTTGGTGACCAATGAATTGATGGACACCTGAGCACAACACCTTTGTGCTCTGATACGGAGTTGAGTAACGTGGAGAAGATGCTTAGAGACGCAACACACAAAGACACAAGAAATTTGGGGAAAATCTTGCAACTTGTACAAGTTTCGGTTACCAATTAGATCATAGTATCTTAGAGAGACCTGTAAACTGAGAAGAAAGGCAAGAATCAATGATTTATTATCTTCTATTGATTAATTGTATCATTACAACAGCCTCTATATATAGGCACGGCACTAATTACAGTATTGCCATTCAGTAATCACATTAGTGCCATCTATTCTAACCATAATCTGTTACATCAGTAGCTAATGACAGGTCAAGTCAACTTTGACTATCCTAACTAACAGAGACATGTAATACCTCCTTATAAAGAAAAAATCAGAGCTAATTATAGGACTTCAACCTCCTACAATTTCCTAAATTAGCAACCATCATACCACAATAGAACTAGAACATAATAATTAAGTTACCATGTTCAAATATGCACTTTCTTAACTTAGCTTGCCGTGTAAATTAACATATGTCATGTCAATATATCGCTACGTACAATTGCATCTGCACGGCTGCCCGTTTCCCTTGTTACATACCAAAGCTTATAAGATGGATAACCTTACAGTTGCCCAGATTTGGCATAATGGTAATCTAATGAACACATATGGCTAGGAGACATAAATTGAATTTAATGAGGAGAAATTAATGAAAAATGATGCATAGGTGCTACGGAGAATGTAGTTGAAATTTTGTTTAAGGCTTCAGAGCAGCCGCCTAAATTCTTTTAGCTATTAGGAACTTCTAGCTCAAATTTGCCTCCCATTCAAATCATCTATGTAAAATTCAAAATGTAAGTAATGTAAAATGAAATAAATATGAATTAACACTCCATATCCTAATTACACAAGTGGGTTTTCTTTTTTTCTTTTTTCTGTTTTTTTGTCCATATGTGTACCTTAATCTTATAGAAATTTTGAATTCTTCGATATAGTGATTTAGCACTTCACAGGAAGGCCTTTCAAAATTTAATGATAGTTTTCATATCTAATCCCATTCTGTAAACTATACAATATAAAAGATAATATGATAAAATTCATCTAAAGTGGTGATTGCTTTTCATCTTCCTACAAATCTTTTTTTCTTTTCTTCTTCCTTATTTCCACTATATTTTTGTTGTTTTTTTTATCTTAATACATTTTGCATCTTCTGAGTTCTGCAGAAAAAAGAAGAACTGGATTCCTCTCGATAGTGATTCTTCCATGCAAAGGAAGCCTTGAACATCAAGAAAGAACGAACAAAAAAATCAGCATTCTTATCTCAGAATGGATGTAGTCATGTAGAACTTTATACATCAAATAGGCCAAATCATGTAACATATGTAACCGAGAATACAGTATAACAGAAAGGAAGAATACAATTTAATTGCTAATATGCACCTAATTAGTTTGGCAACCCCTGATGAGACAACCAAAAGAACCTCATCAGATAAATATATCCATCTGTTTAGACTGTGCCTTTAGATCCTTGAGCTTCTTCAAAATGTTGGTGAAATAATCCTGGAGGTACTTCTCCAATGTTACAATGTCCTTTTGATCGACTCCTAATAGGTTGTAGGTCTCAGTCATGGGAACTGAGAAAACAGTATCACTAGATAAAACCTAAAAGAAAGGAATTTAGTGTCAGATTTCACCAAGGAATTTATCACTAGATGAAGCCTGACGGGGGGTAGTGTCTTACAATAAGTACCCAGAAGCTCTATCTTAACATAGAGAGAGAAAATTTACTAATGTTCTCCAATCTACAAATTTTACATGACCACTATCAAGCATGAACTGGTAAAAAGGTAACTTTGATACAATGCAAATCACTACCAAGACAAGCTTTTAACCTTTAATGTTAAAGCTTAGAGGCTGGCAGCCTCCAGCATAGTAATAGCAAAAATGGTGCCACTGTTCTCCCTAGCAAGCTAAAATTGGTCAACATAATTTTGGATGCTATTGATTACCTCTGTAAAAGCCAACCGATCAGCCACATCATTGGTCCACTGGAAAAAGCGGGTTAACTGGCGAGTAAATCTCAGGACTGAAACAGGTACTGTTGTTACATTTGCATCCTGTCCTGCTAATCTCTCACACAATGTAATCACCTACAGGAATGGGGAAGAGCTGAGTAAGTACTGTTATAACTATTCAAATACATCAACAGTTCTTGTTTGACAGAGTTCTTCATACCTCTTGGGTAGTCCATGCACGCGGGCCCGCAAACTCCATAACCTTATTGTTGGTTTTCTCATTACGCATTGCCATAAATGTTAGCCGAGCTATATCCTGCATGACAAGTCAATTATCTAAAGATCAAAAATCTAATAGTTGAAACAAAATCATTTAAACAAAAACTGAAGGTACCGACAAACACCAGAAAACAACATCCATTTCTTAAAACAAAAGGAAAAGAGACACCAGAGAAAAAGTGGAAGTAACAAAAGAAGAAAGGGAATAAGGCAGAGAAAGGTCATCTTCACCTGAGTATCCATGTAAGCAATCCGAGTAGGGGCATCAGTGCCCCAAACAGACTTCTCTTCTAGTATAGGGACAGCATACTGCCCAATCAGGCCCTATTAATACAATTATTCAAAATTGTAATGTCAATATGGAAAGCAGAAGAAAAAAAAAGTAAAAACTTTATGAAATCATACTATTCATCCTTTGATTGTTACAAAATCCCAAAAATATCTCTAATGCCATATACAAAGGATTAGTTCCCAGTTCCAACCAAAAATTGATTTCTAGCTTTGTGTGCAACACACCTAAAGAGGGTAATATTGACTACACAAAAATATTCCAGATACCTGCATGAACCCACATAGCCGAATTATGTTGTAGTTCAGACCAGAATCCTGAAGAAACTTCTCAGTGCAGTATTTGATTTCCATCAAGGGAACCTCAGGATGCTTATCACAGTTGTGAATTGAATAAAACACATACTTTTGAATCCCCATGGCTTTTGCGCATTGTATCAAGGCAACTTTTCCTTCCCAATCTACCTAATAAGCAAACAATATCTTTAGAGTGCTACGACAGTCTTGTAATACAAAATTGGGGATTTGCATAAATAAATCGTAATAAGATACTTACCTTTCGGATAGGCTCCTCTGGCCGGCCTGTTGCACAGTCAACTACGGTGTGAATCCCAACTAGAGTGGCAGGTATCGTCTCTGGCTTGCTAAGATCTGCCTGCTTGGTTAGAAAAAGAGAGGGACTAATTGTAAGTAAGATAACTATTCATCAAATTGATCCATCCAGATAAGTTCCCTTATCAAATTACATAGTAGGTGTGCACATAAATTTTTTCATTATGCAAAAACAATTGAGAAGCTATAACATGATAAGTTTACTGTAAAACAAAAGAACTCTATGTTCAATAATATGGGTAATTCTAGTGAGCATCCAATTTTTATGATACATCCGTTTGATTTCTTGAAAAGAAAATACTGTTCGAAGTACAAAACTAAAATTGCTTATGTGTTCTTCATTATTTCTATAAGGACTTTCTCAAATTTGAGTTAATTTAGAGTTTGATTGGACATCCACCAAAAAGCTCTTAAAACTCTTTAATTGTTAAATATTTCTAAATTGTTTGATGGAAGATTAAACGATTTTAAAATTGGTCCAAGTTTGACACATGTCCTATTTAAATAAGGTATAACTCATCTACAATTTTAATTTCTTGTTTGAACAAATATTTATATAAATATTAATTGGATGTACGGATACCAGAAATGTTAGTTGTATGCTAGATTGCTAGTGCTACCCAAATAATATATGTTAAAAGTTCCTTTCCCCAAATCAGTTTAAACTCTTTAGAGTGCTTTGCTAAACATGTTATTAGAGCAAGATGGCCTGGATCCTGAGTTTAATTCCCACTATAGTGATCTTAAGACTAAATGATTTGCTTTCCATAATAGTTGGCCACAGTTCAAGTATCAAACGCACATACTAGTCAGTGTCAGAGAATAAATAAGGCTAAAACTAATTACAAAAAGAAGGTACTAACATTGACAACTACAGCGCCCCAATCCCGAAGAAAATCAGCAGGGGCGGGCCGGGGCCTGACGAGGCACCTGACATCATAGCCTTCATCCAGTGCCCTCCTAACAACCTGTCGGCCGAGAGTTCCTGTGGCCCCCACAACCAATATGCTTGTTGGTCTAACAGGGGTCCCTTGTGAAATACTTGTTGACACTGTCTGAGCAGTGCAAGTAATGCTCAGTCTTGCATAAGATTTGCCTGAAATGAAGCAGTGCAAGTAATAATCAGCCTTGCATAAGAATTTTCTGAAATTAATTATACATATAATCTCCAAGTGCATTTAGTCAAAAAAAATTGTATCTATTTTGGTACTACAAGCTGACCTTCAGCACCATAGGTTTTCTTACATCGCCACTAGATATAACCATCTGAAGGATTCAATTGAACAAAAACATAAGCACCGGGACATAATTGACAAGAAAACACAACTCAAGGGATCACATTGAACAAAGAACGAAAGTTTCTTACCTAGTGAAGCGGTGGAACAGGACACGTCAGCAAGAGGAGGTACCAAGGAGCGGCCCCAAAAGAAGGAGACATTCGGGTTCTTCACTTTAGTAGGAGAGGAGCAGAGGTGGGGAGGAAGGGAGCCAAGTTTCAACGCCATTGATTGATTACTTAGTTAATTAACTAACTAGGGATGAAAAAAGGGAAGGGAATTGGTGGCATGGTCTCAGAGAGGGATTTAGCATTAAGGATTGAGTGGAGATGGAGAGAGGGAAGAGGAATGAGTGGGAGAGAGCAGTCGATCTCAATTCTGCCACGTCGAATTCAACCGGATCATGCATTTTTCCAACGTGGCATTTTTGTCTCTATTTTTATTTTATAATTGTAGACCTTTGGGCTTTGGGTTTTGAGCTTTGGATTGGATGGATGGATTTAGAAAGTCGTCTCAATTCATCCTCGGCCGAGGTTCTTTTTGCATTCATCCAAGAGCCAAGGCCTGTCACGAGTAAATAACGTAGCTATCCAAACATAATTACAATCATCTCCAGTGTTTACAAGGTCTCTAATTACAATCATCAGTACAGGATATCTAAATACAATCATCTCCAGTGTTTACACTAAGTCACTAACAAACATAACAATATAACATAATGAGTGAGGCTATGGTACTATGCATAGTACGGATGGGTTTGTGCTACGGCTCAAAATTTGAGTTTTCAAAATCTTAATGGTCCATCCAAACTGTTCAACATAATTATAAAATGAATATGTACTTGCAAACCAAATTTTACATTTTGTCAAATTTTTTTACTATTTTTCTAGATAGATAGAAAATCACTGTTTTTGGATGGTCCAGAATTTTCAGATAAAGTGATTTTCTACCTATCTAAAAAAATAGTAAAAAAATTCAAAAAAATGTAAAATTTGATTTGCAAGTACATATTCATTTTATAATCATGTTGAACAGTTTGGATGGACCGTTAGAATTTTGAAAACTCAAATTTTGAGCCGTAGCACGGACCCAACCGTGCTATGCATAGTACCATAGCCTCACTCATTATGTTATATTGTTATGTTTGTTAGTGACTTAGTGTAAACACTGGAGATGATTGTATTTAGATATCCTGTACTGAAGATGATTGTAATTAGAGACCTTGTCTGTAAATAGACTACACGCTGTATCTATAGTCTGTTGCACTAGTTCTTCTATAAAACTAAAACCATAGTATCATTTCATCTATAATCTTAAATGCAAGTAGTGCCGGAGGCATTATTGAACCTCTAAAGATTGTCTCATTTCTCTGTTTCCACACATGCGACTTCTCCGTTCAAACATCAAAATTGAATATTAATTCATCGAGACTTCACAACTTTATAACAAATCAAACAACGTTGATTCTTTCATTTTTCTTCATTTTCTGGCATATCAAACAGGCCCAACGATTCATGTATATTTGTATATATGCGCAAGGACATCAATAGTACCTCTATCAAAAGAAAATTCATAAATCAATTCGTTTGCATGCATAATGTTTTCTCATAGAAATGATACATTTTGTGTACAGTTTTGGTGGATTATTCAACAATAAGAATGTAAATTTTGTGTCTTAGAGTTTTGGTGGATTATCCAATCAAAACTAAACGGATCCACTATAATCTAGAAAAAAATATTCTGATATTGTTGTTCGTGATTTTGATTGAATATATAGCTTACGTACGATAAGTCAATGTCATAATATTATCCTTCTGTGAAGTTTTGATACTATGCATAGGCACATAGCGTACATTAGTTCACATTATAGATTAATATTTCTATTTACAAATGTTGGATAGTCGATCTGAACGGTTTAATATGATTATCAGATGAAAACATATTTGTATGTCAAATTCGATCTAGTTTATCCCAACTTGTTTAGAACTAAATGCATAATTGTTGTTGTTGTTATTTTAGATAATTAAAAAATCAATTAATCTAAAAAATTTAGACCATTAAAAAATAGTGATTTTCTACATATTTAAAAAATAGTAAAAGAAATTTAAAAAAGAGTGAGGCTATGGTGCTATGCATAGCACGGATGGCTAGTGTACTACGGCTCAATATGGTACTTTTTAAAATCCTAACGGTCGATCCGACCGTTCAATGTGATAACCATATGAATATGTACTTGCAAACTAAATTTTATATTTTTTCGAATTTTTTTACTATTTTTTCAGATAGGTAGAATTTTGATGGTCCAGAATTTTCAAAAAACACTGATTTTTCTACCTATCTAAAAAAATAGTAAAAAAATTCGAAAAAATATAAAATTTAGTTTGCAAGTACATATTCATATGGATATCACATTGAACGGTCGGATCGACCGTTAGAATTTTAAAAAGTACCATATTGAGCCGTAGTACACTAGCCATTGGTGTTATGCATAGCACCATAGCCTCACTCTTTAAAAAATATAGAATTTAGTGCGCAAGTACATTTTATATGAAAATTATGTTAAACAATTTAGATCGATTATTTGAACTTTAAAAACGAATACATTAATCCAAGATATGAACCAATGTGCGCTTATGCATAATACCATATCCTCACTCTTTTATTAAACATAATAATTTAACAAAATATGTTCAATACAAAGCCGAAGCTTCTTCTTTTGACTTATTTAATTCTATTAGATTCTTAAGTTTAACTAAATATATTGTTTAAACGTTTATATAGCTTCACAAAAACGCATTTATAAATCAAAAGGAACCGATTATCATCCTTAATTTTTTTTTTTTTTTATAAAATCGTGCTTAAAATATAAAATGGACATGTGCATCATATAGGCACTGGAGATGATCGAGCGTCTCCAGTTCTTCAAAAAGCGACAAACCTCCAGTTCTACCTCTCTTTACTCGACATCCTCCCGTCAACCGCTGCCGTTAGCGCGAAAATGCAAGGTGGATCCACCGGTATCGTTTACGGCGGCCTGAAATCCCAGGTACACTCCCCGTAACGTCTAATTTTTGCTCTGATGCTTCCTTAAAGAACCTTCTAGAACCGTCTTTCTGTTCCCAGGCTCGATGCATTGCTGACGTCAGAGCCGATCTCGGTCACACCAGTTTCCTCGCCGGTACTCTCAGCCTCAAGGAAGAAAACGAGGTTCTGTTTGACTAGATTTCAGATCCTAATTCAGAGTTTTTTTTTTTATCTGATAATTTTCTGGAGCTTATTCATGATCTGATTGTGAACAGGTTCACCTGATCCGGTTATTACCATCTGGTAATGAGATTGTGTGCGAGGGTTTTTTCTACCATCAGAACGAGATCTGGGATCTAAAATCGTGCCCATACGATTCTAGAATCTTGTCCACTGTTTACACTTCTGGTGAGTTACCATTATATTTGTGTTTATTTGTTCATAGTTGCTTGTTCTTTCTTTATAAATATTGTGTATTTTTTGCACCAAGATGTAACCGTGTGAATAAATGACAAATGGAACCATCAATTACCCAAATTTGAGGAAATTTATAGCTCACATTTATAAGCTCTTTACTGCTAATGAAAAATTGAAATTAAGTTATCATGTGTTAAATTTTGTAACTTTCGTCAAATTGAGGTGAGACATATGGAGCTTCTATATGGAAAATCCCAGAGCTTAACACCCAATCAAATTCGCCACAGCTTGAGCAACTTGTCTCTCTTGATGAACACACGGCCAAGATCAAATCGTTAGTGTATTTTCTTTTAAACTTATTACCACAGTTATGATTGTCTATTTGTTATTTCTCTTGTTAAATAATGCTAAATATTAAACCTCTTTGTTATAGTGTCCTTTGGTGGCCAATGGGGAAGCATGACAAGCTAGTCACAATTGATGAGAGAAACATTTTTGTATGGAACATTGATTCCTCAAATAAGATTGCAAAAGTGATATCACAAGAGTCGGTCGGTATGCTCCATAACTTCTCTGGTGGTGCATGGGATCCGCATGACAGGAATGCTGTTGCAGCCATATGTGATTCATCTCTTCAGTGTTGGGATTTACGCACCATGAAGTATGCATGAAAGCTACTACTATAATCTCAGATTTAAGATTGGAGTAGCTAACTGTTACCATACTTGACCAGTTCCATACCATAGCTCGGTAGTGTTACCACTGAGCAGTACTCTTTACCATTGTTTTACCACCGGTGCTATGTTGATCATTGTGCTTATTAAGCTTTTTGTGCCAAGTATGAAAATCCATTTTTTTATTTTCACAAGATTTTTTTTTTTTTTTAAAAACTAGACAGAGGCTGCCTAGTGGTTGTGTTTCACAAGAAAATTGGTGTCCTTGAACTAAAGAAAATGTTGTAATTGGTGTAGATGATGCCAATAACAGTTTACATCTTTATGGTTGGTTATGTAACAATTTTGCAGGAATACAAATGCAATTGGGCATGCACATATAAGGGATGTTGATTATAACCCGAAGAAACAGCATATAGTTGTGAGTGTCATTTGTTAAAATTAATCATATCCAGGATAATGATACATATTGAAATACTAAAAACTTTTTTAACTTTGATTTCGTAGTTAGTATGTTAGCTAGTAAACTTCCATTCTATAGTGTTTAATAAAATATTGTGCAGATCTATGAACATTATGCCGAAATAAAGGCTGGTTTTGACATAGAATATATCTCATTAGCTACATTTATTTATATGTTTTTATATGACATAGGCAACTGCTGAAGATGAATTTGGTATACGCTTGTGGGATCTGAGAATGTCCAAGATTCCTTTGAAGGAGCTCCCAGGTCATTCTCATTGGTACTTCTCTCTTACCTGTTTTTTCAGAAGCTATCTGTGGTAATTTATTTTGTTAACTTTGGTTTGTTAAATACATTAATAACTTTTTCTGTTTCTTAAAAAATTTTGGCAGGACATGGGTGGTTCGTCATAACCCAGAATATGAGGGCCTTATTTTGGTCTGTCCCTCCATATCTCACAAATGCATGCACATAAACTACCACTTTTGTTATTTCTCTAAAGCATCTTAATTGCCAGAGTGCAGGAACTGATTCAACTGTAAATTTGTGGCAAGTGGGAACTGGTAGTGAGGATTCAACACTTGATAGGTTTGAGTCTACTTATTGTTTATCTATCTTTCTATCTATTTGTTTATTTATTGATTACAACTTTAGTGTTTATTACTATTTGTAGTAATTCCATTCTTATTTTGCTTTTTTATTTAAGCAGTCCCCAAAACAGGCGCATAAGGCAGATAGACCCATTGCTGAATTCCTACACAGACTATGAAGATAGCATATATGGTTGTTTGAGACTATTCAAATATTTATTTAAGAGTTTGTTTATGATTCCATTTGAGCTCGAGCTTGCAGTAAGGCTTACAATGTACTATTAATACCAGGTATTGCTTGGAGCTCACATGATCCTTCTGTCTTTGCATCTTTGTCATATGATGGGAGGGTATGTGAATTTAATTTTAACCACGTCATTTTATTTTATTTTCGCCATTTCATACATCAGTACAGTTTTTATAATGGTTACTCAAATTATTGATTTTACTTTTTATTCAGGTAGTGGTAGAATCGATCAAACCGTATACTCAGAGAAAGTGAGAGGCATGCTATTAGCTTTTTGAGTGGTATAATTATTGTCCCTTTTGCTTTTATGCAAAAGTAAGTTCAGAAACTTTCTATACCGACCTTTTGAAATTGTCTTTGTTGTTATATATCAGATATAATGGAAGTGCAGTTATCATTTTTTGCAGGATCAGATTGAATGCCACCATACAAGTGTAGTCAAAGTTTATGCTGATTCTTTTCTGAATATTTGCCAAATTGTAATAAAATTAGTAATCATGCGTAATTTCTTTTCATTATGTAGCTGTTTTCCATGTTTATTTTCTTTTCTTTTTTCCCATGTCAAGTTTATCATACTTGAGTAGATACTGCACCAGTGTAGTTATAAAATTTTTACCACCTAACCTATATATATCTTTATAAGATCGTCTTATAAAGAGCAAGATCGTATCTGCTTTATCTTTGATGTAAACAACCCAAGCAATTTGTTGTAAACATACTTGTTACGGACTTTTAAGTGAGCACTTCCTAAACAAAGTCATGATCACTACATTTTGGTTATATGACAATTTGTTGATTGGTTCTTGCTATACTGAACCTGTATGCATCAAAATGCATAACGGTGTTACACCATTGAGCATACATAGATGTATACATAAAAGTAATTGCTCTCAAAACATGACAAACAGGATATGCTTTCCAAGTATAAAACCCAAAATTTTTGGAAGCAAAGCCCAAAAGGGCCTTGCCACAGATATACACAATCATTGGACAAAGTCAAAAATCATAAATAAAGAAAACAAAATTACAATACAAACAGGGGTCAAACAACTATGCAAGATGCTCAGGCCACGACGCAATATGTACAGTCAAACTCTCACAAGAGGGGTGCTTCTGCTCCCAACCCACCATAAGATTCAAGAAAAATTAACTCTGGCAAGTAATAGTATTAGTCAGAAAGAGCCTCCTCCATATCAGTGTCCTCCAAATCCGGATTGATTAAATCTGGGTCAGTTGGGTCAGTAATTTCTTTTCCGATAGGAGAATCCTCACCATAATCCAAGTCTGACAACTCCACCTCACTAGCATGACTGTTAATATATGGAGCACTGACCGCTCTTCCAATTTTACCCTTGTTACCATCCTGGCTAATTGAAGAAGAATCAAATCCGGTATCTTTGTCGGATTTTTCACATATGCAAGCAGCAGGGTTCTCATGAAACTCTCCCCGGCCTGGTCTGATCTCCTTGGGCTCCCCCATGAAACCTTTTTGGAAGATTCGTACCTTCGAGGCAAACATGTCCCAGGTCATGTTATTTCGATTCAAGAACAAGGAATATAGCCTCTTTGCATTTGGTCTTATTGTCCTCTTGTGCCCAAAATACCTCCTGGCAAATTGAACAAATGTTGAGATTTAGAATAACCAAATGAACAATTTACATTTGACCAATTGTTACGTAATAGAACTTATGTACATAACATTCTCAAGATCAGTAATGGTATGGATCAGTGCTGGCCAGCAAGTAACCCTCGAACTGTAACATTAGCAGGGTGCTGAGCAATACAGCACAATCTTTAGAGAAAAGGTTATGGAAAGGTCAGTTAAAGCATTTTTGAGTGCATCTCAAAATCTTTGGAGATCTTTTACAGATGCCTTGAAACACTTTTTGGAGTTGTTCGGCAACAAAGATAGGATTAAACTTTAATCCACACTAAGGCGATCAAGTTCAGTTGTCTTAAGGAGGTTTAATATGTAGGTAGAGACTAAGGATACCTAATCCAGGGGTAGAGGTGCCATTAAGACCCGGGAAGGATTAAGATTCCGGACAAAAGGAGGCTAAATGAGGTGACATTAATCCTGGCTAAGAAACCGATGTTCGGAAGGATTAAGCGACTAAGGAAGCTAAAGGAGGCTTAAGAAGGCTAAAGGAGGTGTTGCCCGAACGGGGTCTTTGAGCTTTCTTGCAAATAAGGTTGATCAATGTTGCAAATACGGGCAGAGCAGACGAGTGAGGAAGAAGAGGCTGTTAAGCTCGTGAAAAAATAGAGAAGAATATAGATAGGATATGCTAAACAAAGCAGGCTATTTAACAGAAACCCAAAAATCAAAATAAAGTATGATATCTTCTTACCTCCGGCCAGCTAAAATCTTAGCCATGTTGCCGTTATTGTTGGTAACAAAAGCATCACTCCTATCACAGACAACAAAATCAAGTGCAGCCATCCGAGAGGAGAAAGAGGCAAATGGTGCAAGCTCCTTTTTGCTAGCCAAAGTCTCTTTTGAGTGGAAATTGGGAAACAAAGCCTTCAGCGGTGCCAAGGTTTCATTTCCACCATAGATCTCACCAGATGCCACATAAATGTGCACATCTTCACCGTACCCTAATGCTCTTAGCATTAGACCGACTTCTTCAGGTGTTAATGGGCACTTACCGTGTCTCCTTTCCTTTTCAGGGTTACTAGCCTGATAACATAATTGAGCACTGTATATTACCTCACATGAGTCTGTATATTGTATACATCTATATATGTATATATAGGCAAAGGCTATGGTGCTATCCATAACACTGGTTGGTCGTCAGCTGCAAATCTCCATTTGAGATGCAAACAGCTGATGTGAGCTGCTAAATGTGATGTGCACATCAAAAGCTTGTAGGAAACCAATTTCTATATCTTTTTAATTACTTTTACTTATCTTTTTATAGGAGAAAATTGATTGATTTTAAAAATTCGGGTCCATCCAATAGCAATGTTTTCTCCCTGACCAAAAAAATAGTATGAAACATCTACATAATACAAAAATTAGCACCCTAAAAAATTTGAGCATGGAGTTCACAAGCAACTCGATCGGCCGTTTGACTCTCAAAATTCATAATTTACGGCCGTGGTACCAGCCGAATGGTGCTACGCATAGCACTGTAGCCAGCATGCATGTGTGTGTGTGTGTGTGCGCGCGCGCGCAACACCTGACACTCAGCTGTAGTAGCTATTGATGACAAATTTTAGCCTAGTGAATGGTAACATGATTGTGGGTTTAGTGGTGACAGTATTGGCTTCTGCCCTATTCCTGTTTCCTTTTCTAATCCTGAACTGAACTAAAATCAAGCCAAATGAATATCTTTCATTGGTTGCAAAGTTAACCTTGAACATTTAATGTGGTGATTAGTTAAGTTACTGCAACTTTTAGAGTTTTTTGACATAACATTGGTATTATCAGATGTGACGTTTCCAGGCAACACAATAAAATTGAGAGCTAGTAATATTGAAAATTTCCAAGTCTTAATTGGAAATATGGTACAGAATTCAATGCAAATTGCAAAAAAGGCCCTCTCAACAACCTTTTTCCCCACTCGTTATGTATGAGCTTGAGGAATTTTGCCAATGTGCTATTGGTAGTATGTATTAACACTCCAAAATTGCAATTTGTAGCTGAGACAAACTTGTGGTGCACACACAGAATTAAAATTTTGATATGTATTCTGTTATGTGTTTGTCTGATAATCTGGTTGACTGACAAACCACTTACATGCAATGTTTTCCATCTTTTGCGAATTTTACCAAGCTCTGTTCTCTCCTTATCACCGCCACCGTAGTAGCACCCAGAAAAGGCAAGCATGTCAGGTTCAAACCTGCAATTACAGGTTAACTCCTTAATTTCAATATGAAACATTATGCAGTAACCAAGGGTAGATTACATAAAAACACAGAATCTTAGTTCATACCATACCTGGACCAACATGAAATACACCAACCAACAAATCTGCACACTCCAGGTAGGTGCAAATTGTATGCATAAGTTATTTCTATTAGAGCATATAAAGCTCATTCAAAACAACGTAAGACTTCTTATCAATTTTAATTAGATATTATAGCCCATGGATCAATTAGGAAACGTTTCACAACATATTCTAAATCAAAAGGAAATCAAGATTATTTTTAAATCTAGTCATACTTAAAAGGAAATAGAGGTTTCAATCAAGACCAGGAAACTGACTCAAATCCAATTTATCCCAAGAGAAGACCCAAATACTCACCTCAAGTGAAGAGCAATAAAATGCTGACTCTTTTCTCTCATTCTTTCTATCAATTTGTCACCCATTTCTTGTATTTGTTTGGTAAACCTAAGCGAGTGGTAATTTACTTTACACCTCAGCTTTTGCAAATCTGTATCCAGCCTGTTTGCAAGTCTATAATCAAATTTTGTCAATTGAACCACCTGCACAAGTCAGAAAAGTAGAATAATAAACCATAATTCAAAAACCAAACCAAACAAATAAATCAGAATCAATGATGTTGTACTATTACTCACATGCTTTTTGAGAAGAACAGGTAAGACCCGAGTTACATAACAGCGTTGAGTACACTTGCGGGGAACGCGCATCGTATATGGGCCCCTAATAACTCTGCCATCCTTTTTTGGAAGTTCTTTAATGATCCTGACATCTCTCGAGAGGAAGGTGATGAACAGATCCACATCAAATATTTCACCAAAATTACTGCAAGACAAAATAGTATCAAAAGTTCAAAACAGATGCACTGACAGGACTTTTAGGACCAGTGGCATTGATATTAATTAAAACAAACCTGGCATCTTTCCAGAAAGATCTCTGGTCAAGTTTGGGAACAACAAGAGTGGCATTTAAGATGCGAGCAGCTACAACAGCATCTGTTATCTGAAATATTTCAGGTAACTCTCCAAGTTGTTAACCCATTTCCAAATATTTTACAAGTTATAAAAGTAAATTGAACTGATAGATTCACCCCAGTTCTTTGTTGGTTTAAGCCCCCACTGGTAGCAATCATCAAATATCTATCGGGACGTGTAGTCAATTTCGCATCTGCATAATGAGAAGAAATTACAAAGTACAAACAAAACCAAGTTTAGGATTCGAAATATGTCTATGGTAATTAATAAAAAACTAATACCAATAGCAATATTCAGGAAGACATAGGCACCTTATAGCAATTAAGGAAGACATTAAATTTAATAAGTTTTTTATTCAATCTAAATTCTCGAATAAGGATCTATGTTAATATCCTATTTGACAAATGTTGCAAATACAAGATTTGGCCACTTTAAAGCTAACCTGGAAACTTGTCACTTGTATCACTGCATCCATAGTAGTTCATAGCCAGCTTCGACCTCCACAAATCATCCCTCATGCTCCTCCCATCATGCTACAAATTAAATGCAAGCAATCAACGAGCAGTCAACTTAGCAAATATAACGCTAGAGAGTGAAATGAGGATGATGCTTACAGGGACATGAAAGATCTCTCCTAAGATCCCACTCCTGTTCACATTTGGACTCTTCACCTAGGCGAAAATACATATCAAAGTAGGATAAAATGAGAAACAGCTCGAACAAGAGGAGTATTATAGTAAATGAATACTATCAGAGAAACGGACATAGACAGAGAGCGGTGAATGTTGCTTACATTTCGATCATCGGAGGAGGATCGAGGTCGAGGGAATCGAAGGAGGCGGCGGTCGGAGATGGCGGAATGTTCTAGGAGCGGCGGAGCAAGGAAGGAGAGAAGGACCAGGAGGGAGAGGCATAGAATGGCGGAGATGGCGGCGGGGAGTCGCCAGCGATGGCGTTGGCGCCGCCGCGCCGGAGCCATCTCCACCGCCTTTCTACTCGATTGATGTCTGTAATGGAGATTGAATTTGGAGGGCCGGTGAGCGGCGCGAGAAAGGAAATGGTTTCAGTTTCAGGCTTGTGATTAGACACTGTTTAGATCTGGGCACGTGCCATTGTTATTTTTAGCTACTTCTTAATTTTATTGCAATGCCTCTGTCGGCTCTGGCAGTTCAGCAGTTGGCTCTTTCTGCCTCTCAGATATTATAAAGCACATTTTACATCGATAGCGTTGTTTAGGATATCAATGAAAATGGTAATGTTGGTTAGCGATCTAATTAGATTCAACCATTTTTGTTTTCACGACATAACATTGTCGGCGCCGTGGCGTCCCAATCCCAACTCTTCAAAGTTCAAAATATTCTTTTATAAAAGCAAATCATGGTTATATATGCTTGCGGCAAAGTAAACAACTTGCCATCTAAAATTTATTGATGAGTTGGCACTTTTCAGGCTGGAAATAAAAGCAGTTGTATGGCTTTTCGTTATTCGTACACTTAGCTTCTTATTACACACTCTACGCACTACGCTGGATCAGTTCTTTTGAAATGCAAGTATAAAATTATTTAAAGCTGCATCCAGTCCAAATAAAATGGCTACAAAATTAATATAATTCTTTAAAACTGCCTAAGAAAATTGAATCATTGATCAAGTTTCTTCTGTAAAATTCGGAGTGGAACATGTCAATATGACATTGATATTTTTGTTACTATATTTTTATACACTTACATCTGTATGTAGAAATTAATATTACATGAAATTAGGCTAATTTAAAACCTAAATTATACAAAGTTAGCATTTCGAATAGCTGTACAAGGAAAACCATAGAAAATCAAAGCCTTGGAAAGGATATGTCCATTATCTGGGATCCTCAAAAGTAGCTAGTAGGGAGTTTTTTTTTTTTTTTTGAGTGGACTATTAGTATTAGGGATTGTCGGATAGAGACTAAGGAAATGGGGACAGAGATTTCGATTGTCTGCGAAAATTTTTCTTTTGCATAGAATTGCATTTTTGTTCTTTAATCTTTACCTGTAATAATGTAGAAAATGACTCGTTATACGGTAATCGATATATCATTAGTTTGTTGAGTTTTTCGGTCAAAAATGTCATAGATCTGATAGCGAAGGTGTTCGATTGAAAACCAACACGAATCGGATCATTATAAGCTGAGAGGTGAGTTCGGATCCAGCGAAGTAACTCAACTTTTGGATTTTAGATCGGGACCGTCCAATTCGAATCCGCAAAAATTCATCCGCGAAGTGAGTGCACACATCCCGACGACAAATTCGAATCTTGAGACAATTTCAAACGACGAATTTGAATCGGACGGTCTCGATTCAAAATCCAAAGATTGAGTTACTTTAGGGGATCCGGACCCGGTTATAATGGACCCACAGCGGTCCTGAGTCCAGATTCCCAGAGTAACTCAATTTTTTAGTTTAGATCCAAACCGTCCAAATTAAATTCGACCAATTCAGTCTGTCAGACGGAGTGCAGGGGCCTCTTTAATCTGACGGTCCGGATCTAAACTCAAAAACTGAGTTACTTTAGGAGATCCGAACTCCAGCTGTACTCGTATACTCACAACAGCTTTTCTTCTGCTCTTGTTCATTGAATGTGACAGTATGTACATATCCTGACCGTTCGAGCTAATCATCATAGGTAGTCCTGACCGTTCGAGCTAATCATCATAGGTAGAGAGGTAGAGGTGCTACTTTTATCCGATTACCCGGATCCGATCCGGAACCGAATCGGAACCGACCTGGATCTGATTAATTTGGATAAGATATGGTTTAAAAATATAACCAGTTAAATTATGGGTATGGTTACAAAATTAATAATTTAATATCCGACCTGAATTCGAACCAGAACCGATACTATAATGAATAGAATATGGGTTTGATTTAGTTATATGACCCATAACCGAACCCGACCCGATATCCGTATAAATATTCGATAAAATGATAATATCATTTCTTTATAATTATTTAACATAAACACATATATTAATAACTATGAAAAGACAATCATTTGTAGTATTTTTTTTATTTCTTGAATAAAATTTATTGTTCTTTTTGCACAAATTATTGAAATCAAATGTCATGTTCACCTTTTGCCTATTTCGAAACTAATTAATTTCTTTATTGATAAGCCGTAATAATATCTATTGAAACCGGGGGTTTGTTATGAAAATTAAGCCAAGTTTTGATTAGATTAGGTTTAATTAGGTTAGAAATGTCCAAAAGTTCAAGTTACTGCCCTAGTTATGTTTATTTTACAGGTAATCAAGTGTTTGGAGCTTAACGGAGCAAAACGGGCGATTTATGGCAAGCCAGGATGATCTGTCACATTCATTGCGGACCGCAAGACACCTCTTGCGGGCCGCAACATTATCAAACAGAGAGCAGATCAACAGCACAGCATTTTCCAGACCTCTTGCGGCCCGCAAGGAATTTTATTGCGGCCCGCAGAGAAGCATTCAGAGAGTTGGACTTTGCGCGAGAAACAACCGCCTTCACTCATTGCGGCCCGCAATAAGGCGGTTTCAGAGCCCGAATTTGCTATTTTTAGGGATTTTGTTTTATATTTTGGAGAGGTATAAATAGGAAACCTGTAGAACAGAACAGTTACGTTTTTTTTAGAGTTAATTTCTGATTTTAAGAAGAGAGACAAAGGAAGAGAAAAGGAGAGAGAAGAAGGGAGAAGGAAAGATCACGATTCAACCGGTTTTATTATTTTCTCTCTTTGGAACTCTTTTATTCTTTTTAATTTGATTTGTGCTTTAGCCATGACTGGCTAAGGAATTTTCTAGGGTTAATTAGGGCTGTACTTGAAACTTTTGTTATGATTTAGTTGGTTTATTTTGTATCTTCTTGTTCTTTATTATGATCTGTTCTTTATTTTAATTGATTGTGAAGACTTAATCGAAATCACATGAAACCTTAGGATTTAGTATTTGCAATTGAGAAATTGAATATTTAGTCCTGACCATAAAGAATAGGGTATTTGATAGGCTAAGTACCGAGAGGTGACGCTTGTCTTATACGGGCTTTACCCAATTGTTTAGACAAATTGTACCAAGTACCGAGAGGTGAATTACGGTTTTCTAGATTAATTAGGACAGTAAGATCTTAATGACTTTAGATTAGTTTAGCCAAGTACCGAGAGGTGACGTTTATTCTAATTTGAAGATGGTATTAATATAGAAATATCCCTTTATACCTACAACCCTAAACTGTGCCTTCATAATCGAAAGAACAAATTTAATAAACCAATTAGTCATAACATCAGTGGATAGGAACCCTAAGAAACCCTAATTTCTCATCTTTGTTAAAATCAGATTTTGCTTTAAGACTTTAGTTTAATTTAGTTTAATCAAAACCAAATCAACCCTTTGAACAAACAAAAACCTTTTTACTTCTTTTACTAAATTAAATTGCTAGGTTAGATAAAATATTCCGACTTGTCCCTGTGGAGACGATCCCTAAATACTACTTGACTAGGTTGTACACTTGCAACTGAATTGAGTATAAATTAGGATTTATTACTTGTACTGCAGAAATCACATCAAGTTTTTGGCGCCGTTGCCGGGGACAACGGAGAATATTATTTCAGACCTAAGTAATTTAGTTAGTAATTGTTTTTAATTTTCTTTTGCTTTCTTTTCTCTCTCACTCGTGCAGGTTGAAATCTGGCAGAAGAACCTCCAACCCCGGAAGCCACAGATTTGGTTGAGTGGTTTTCTAGGAGAGGATCAACTCATCTTTTCTACGCCAGACGAAACAAACACCCAACAAGAGGACCTTTCCTGAGTGTAAATCCGCGCCGGTTAGACATGTCGGCCGGAAATGAAAATGCTCGTTTGGAGAACCTTCAAAGAGAACGGGATGAGATGGCCAATGAACTTCAACGTTTGCGAGCAGCCGCCGCTGATAGACAAAACATCGAAGCGGCTGATGCCAATCGCCCCTTGAGGGACTTTACAGCACCTAGGGCTGAGGAAATCCACCTTGGGTATACGGCACCCACCATCAATGCTGAAGAATACCAGATTCCGCCAGCATGGGTTAGCATGGTGCAGCGCCATCTGTTCCATGGTCTACCTCACGAGGATGCAACACAGCACTTAGCCAATTTTGAAGAAATCTGCAGCACAATTAAGGTACAAACTGTTTCTCCTGAAAATCTCAAGTTATGGCCTTCACTTTTTCTCTTGCAGATAAGGCTAAAAGTTGGATAAGGAGCCAAAGACCCGAGAACATGAACACTTGGCCTAAGGTGGCAAATGCTTTTCTCAACAAATTTTTCCCGCCATCCAAAACAAACTCCTTGCGTCATCAAATCCACAATTTCCGAAAAAGGGGAGAAGAAACCATGAGCGAGGCATGGGAGAGGTTTCAAGAATTGCAAAGGTGTTGTCCCCACCATGGTATCGAAGGGTGGAATTTGTTGCAAATCTTCTACAACAGCCTTCTACCACAGGACAAAGGGATGCTAGACGCAGCTGCTGGAGGTAGTCTCATGAATAAAGGGGCTATTGATGGATACAAGTTGGTGGATGACATGGCTCTCAACCAAAGCCAATGGCACAACCCTAGGGAGACACCGGTCATCCTGCAGCGAGGAATAAAGGAGGTGAATTCGAATCAAAATTTCGCTGCAGAAATTGCCGCCTTGAATCGCAAAATTGATCAAATGGGCGTCAACTCGGTAAGCAATCCTTCTCCTCTCCCTTGTTCAATTTGTGGTGGTACCGATCATTTAGCAATTAACTGTGGTGTAAGTAATGAGGTTAGTTATGAGGAAGTGAATGCAATTAACCAAGGCAATTTCAAACCAAATAACAATCCTTACTCCAATACTTACAACCCCGGTTGGAGAAATCACCCAAACTTTTCGTGGAGACAAAATGACCAACCAACCCAAGGAAACCAAAACAACCAAGGTAACTCAAACTTTAATAGACCAAATCAAGGTTATGGTAACCAAGGGTATGGTTCGAATGCACAACCAAAGTCCAATCTCGAATTGATGATGGAGACTTTCATGACAAGTCAAAATCAAAAGTTTGATGAACTGACCAAAAAGGTAGACATGTTGGCAACTCAAAACAAATTACTTGAAAACCAAGTTGCACAACAAGCTACACAATTCTCTCGCCAACCGGGCACCCTTCCACCAAAACCCGAGAACAATCCCAAGGATGTCAAGGCGGTTAGGCACATGCTTCGCAGCGGTACGCAATATGAGGATCCACCTGTACCAAAGGATGACTATGTACAACCGCAAGGTGAAGAGACACGAAGCAATGATGAGCACATCTCCACACATGAGGATTTCGCCTCAAAGGAAACTACACCAATTGCACCAAGCGGCCATGCGGAACCAGCAAAGCAATCTCATGATGAGCAGCCAAAGGTAAGCGCACAGGTACCTCTCTACATCCCTCCTCACAAATACGCTCCCTTTCCTGGTAGACTTAAGAATGAGAAAACCGACAAACAATTTGCCAAATTCCTTGAACTGTTTGAAACAATTGAATGTGAACCTACCATTGACTGAGGTAATGACCCAAATGCCGGTTTACACCAAATTTTTCAAAGACATTCTTTCAAATAGGCGTAAACTTGAAGAAGTTCAAATGGTATCCTTAGACACAAACGGTAGTGCAATGGTAATGAATGAATTGCCCAAAAAGTTGGATGATCCGGGTAAATTTTCCATACCATGTTCTATAGGAAATGTCCAATTCAAACGTGCACTTTGTGATCTAGGAGCAAGTGTGAGTCTTATGCCTAAGTCGGTATATGATAGGTTGGGCGTTGGGGAACTTAAGCCAACTAGAATATCCCTTCAATTGGCAGACCAATCGGTTAAGTTACCTTTAGGAGTGGTGGAGGACTTGCCAATTCAAATTGGAAAGTTCTTTGTACCAATTGATTTTGTTGTGGTTGACATGGATGAGGACACTCATACACCACTCTTGTTAGGTCGACCATTTCTCAATACAGCAAAAGCCGTGATCTATGTCCATGATGGAATTATCACAATGAACATTGGTGAAGAAAAATTGACATTCGATATCAAAAGATCCATGAGATATCCATCTAATGATCAAAGTGTTTTTAGTGTTGAGATACTTGACAGGTTGATAGTTGAAGAGCTCACAAACAACATGGAGAAGGGCTCATTTGAGTTATGGATGGACCAGGAGTGCGAAAAACTTGACACAACGAGTTCTGTAGAGCTTATTGCGGCCCGCAGCAACAACCATTGCGGCCCGCAACATCTTCAACCAGAGAGGGATGAAAATCGCACAGACATTGCGGCCCGCAATGAAACCTATTGCGGCCCGCAACATCTTCAGCCAGAGCACTTAACTCAAACAGAGCTCATTGCGGCCCGCAATGAACCCCTTGCGGCCCGCAACAACCCTTTCCAGAATGACCAAGAACCTATTCTAAGCCCGATTTTTCAAGTTTCGACCGCCGAGACCCTTCCTAACTTTGCCGAAACCACAGAAGATGCACCCAAGGTTGAACTAAAGCCATTGCCTTCGACCTTACGATACGAATACCTTGGCCCAAACCAAACCTATCCCGTTATTGTTAATGCATCTCTAAACCAAGACCAAACCTCACAACTTCTGCAAATTCTAAGGATGCACCGAAAAGCCATTGGATACACAATCGACGATCTCAAAGGAATCAACCCTTCTATTTGCATGCACCGGATCTTGATGGAAGAAGGACACAAACCAACCATTGAAAGCCAGCGGAGACTGAATCCGAACTTAAGCGAAGTCGTGCGCAAGGAGATACACAAGCTACTCGACGCCGGCATCATTTACTCTATCTCCGACAGCAAATGGGTGAGCCCAATCCATGTGGTGCCAAAGAAGGGAGGAACAACAGTGATAGAAGGGAAGGATGGCGAGCCAATTGCAACACGACTCGTGACGGGATGGCGCATGTGCATCGACTATCGAAAGCTCAATACCGGGACGCGCAAGGATCATTTTCCTCTCCCGTTCATAGATCAATTGCTTGAACGGCTAGCTAAGCACTCTTTCTTTTGTTACTTAGATGGGTATAGTGGTTTCTTTCAAATACCAATTCATCCTGATAACCAAGAAAAGACCACTTTTACTTGTCCATATGGTACCTTTGCATATCGTAGGATGCCCTTTGGGTTATGTAATGCACCGGCCACTTTTCAAAGGGCAATGATGGGTATATTTTCAGACCTGATTGAGAAATCCATGGAAGTCTTTATGGATGACTTTTCAGTCTATGGTACAACCTTTAATGATTGTTTGACCAACCTGTCCAAAGTCTTGCAAAGATGTGAAGAGGTTAGCCTTGTTTTGAATTGGGAAAAGTGCCATTTTATGGTTCAAGAGGGTGTTGTCTTGGGCCATGTTGTTTCTGAAAAAGGTTTAGAGGTTGATCGGGCCAAAGTTGAGGTGATTGAAAAGTTACCTCCACCAATCAATGTGAAAGGTGTTAGAAGCATTTTAGGGCATGCCGGTTTTTATCGAAGGTTCATTAAAGATTTTTCTAAAATTGCCAAACCTTTGACCAATTTATTGCTTAAGGATGCCCCTTTTGATTTTAATGAGGATTGTCTAGATGCTTTTAACAGGTTGAAAGAAGCTTTGATTTCAGCGCCTATCTTGCAACCCCCGAATTGGAATGAGCCATTTGAGATAATGTGCGATGCAAGTGATTATGCCGTTGGAGCGGTATTGGGGCAGCGAATCGACAAGAAACCGTATGCAATCTACTACGCAAGCAAAGTGTTAGATGAGGCCCAAGTCAACTACACCACAACTGAAAAGGAGTTACTAGCGGTGGTCTTTGCTATCAACAAGTTTCGCCCTTATTTGGTGGGTTCTAAAGTCATTGTCTACACGGATCATGCGGCAGTCCGTTACCTCCTCACTAAGAAAGATGCAAAACCGCGCCTCATCCGATGGATCCTCTTGCTTCAAGAGTTCGACCTTGAGATAAGGGACAAGAAGGGCACCGAAAACCTAGTAGCCGATCACCTTTCACGCATCGTGGCTGCACCTTCAAACCAAGACTTGCCGATAGATGACTCTTTTGCCGATGAGCAGCTCTACCAAGTGAGTACGGCCGAATACCCGTGGTTCGCTGATATTGCTAATTTTCTTGCATGTGGGTCTCTACCACCAAACCTCACATACCAATCCCGAAAGAAATTCTTTGCGGATGCCAAGCATTATTTTTGGGATGATCCATATCTTTTCAAGCTTGGTGTTGATGGGATTCACAGACGCTGCATTCCACAAGATGAGGTACAATCGATTCTCTACCACTGTCATTCATCGCCTTACGGAGGACATGCTTCAACCAACAAAACTGCCGCCAAAGTCCTACAGGCCGGTTTCTTTTGGCCAACCCTTTTTAAGGATACAAGGATGTTTGTTATCTCTTGCGACAAGTGCCAAAGGATGGGAAACATAACCAAGCGACATGAGATGCCTCAGCAAAGCATTCTAGAAGTTGAATTATTCGATGTATGGGGCATTGATTTTATGGGACCCTTTCCGAGCTCATGCAACAACAAGTACATCCTTGTGGCGGTGGATTATGTCTCAAAGTGGGTAGAAGCGATACCAAGCCCCGAAGCCGATTCAAAGACTGTCAAACGCCTTTTCCAAAAGGTGATTTTCCAAGGTTCGGTGTTCCAAGGGTGGTAATTAGTGATGGAGGCTCTCATTTCATCAACCGATCTTTTGCAAGTCTCATGGAGAAGTATGGTGTAAATCACAAAGTCGCAACTCCATACCATCCGCAAACAAGTGGTCAAGTTGAAGTCTCAAACCGCGAGATCAAGCACATTCTCCAAACCGCTGTTGGCTTGAACCGAAAAGACTGGAGTTTGAGACTAGATGATGCACTTTGGGCATACCGCACGGCCTACAAAACACCAATTGGCATGACTCCTTTCAAGCTTGTCTATGGCAAGCCATGTCATTTGCCGGTTGAATTGGAGCCATAAGGCGTTTTGGGCTATCAAGTCTATTAACTTCGACATGTTTCAAGCTGGCCAAAAGCGCATCCTCGACTTGCATGAACTTGAGGAGATCCGTCTAAGCGCATATGAGAATGCCAAAATTTACAAGGAGAAGACGAAGAAATGGCATGACAAGCACATAATTCGAAGGGAGTTTAAAATTGGTGATTATGTTTTATTGTTCAATTCACGTTTTAAGCTCTTTGCAGGAAAACTGAAGTCCAAATGGAGTGGCCCGTTTCAGGTGCAACGTGTGTTTGACCATGGGGCGATAGAAATTTGGAGCGAGCGAACTGGAGCGTTCAAAGTGAATGGGCAGAGACTGAAGGTGTACAATTACGGAGAACCGGTTGAAGGGAAGACAAGCATCTCCCTTACCGATGCACAAACGAACTAGAAGAGGAGAATGGTCAAGCTCGAGACGCTAAACAAGCGCTTCTTGGGAGGCAACCCAAGCAATTTACTTTTCTGCACATTTAAATTTCGTACTTTAAAATTATTTTTTGCATTTAGATAGGATAATTTAAGTTTTTCAGAAAATTTTACATTCATTGCGGCCCGCAATCAGACCTCCTGCGGCCCGCAACATAGTAAACAGAAAACAAAAACAAAAAACAAAAAAAAAAAAAAATTAGAGTATAATTTTAATTCCATTGCGGACCGCAACACATTTCATTGCGGCCCGCAATGAACACAGAATCGTTTCTATACTTAACCACATTTTTTTGAATTTTTCAGGTTTATTGCGGCCCGCAATATATTCATTGCGGACCGCAATGAGAGCAGACAGGCGTGATCCTTCCTTTCTTTTTCTCTCTCTCTCCTTGCGCCGTTTCGGACCCCTCTCCTTCTGTTTTTTCTCTCTTCACCAGAACCGTAAACCCTTCACCTTCTCCATCTCTCTTTATCTCTCTTCTTTTTCTCTCTCCCAATCTCTCTCTCTCAATCTACCTTTCTCCCTCCTTCTCCTTTACTCTCTCTCTCTACCACACCAAGACCGCCGAACCTTCACCCCACAACCCACCACTACCGCCGCCGCAAACCACCACAGCCACCGTTTCTCCACCGCACTCATTCACCACCGGCCGAAAGCATCTCCTCCGAAACCCTAACCCTTCACCGACGACGCCGCACCATCTCCACCGCCGCCGCAACTTTCAACCAAAACCCTTTCTCGGTCTGTTCCACCGCACCCCTTGCGGCCCGTAAGAAATTTTGTTGCGGCCCGCAGCAACGTAGTCAGAGGCATTCTTCACTTCTCAGCAAATCCTTGCGGCCCGCAATAAGCTCCGTTGCGGCCCGCAGCAAAGCAACCAGAGAGCCTCTTCTCTCCTCACCACCCCTTGCGGCCCGCAACCAAGCACGCAGAAGCTTTTTCTTAGTGATTTTTCTGGAATTTGAAGATTCAACTCGGACTTTGGACTTCTCGGCTGCATTACTCCACCTCTCCATTTCCAATTGGTTTGATTGCACGCGTTCGGTTGTATTTCTAACTCTCTTTAGTTTCATTTAAATCAATTAAGTAAATCGAATTGCGAATTGTGCTTGAATTGTACCAAATTGTCACTTAGGCTTAATTAACATCAAACTGAACCAAAATGCCACCAAGGACAAGGAATAAGGGTAAGGCAACTGCCGATGATGATGATTTTTTACCATCCAAACGGTCCAAACAGTATAGGGGCAGGGCCGGTAATACCAGTAACTCCAATGACACAGATATGCCAGACCAGCCCGATTGGACCAATTTACCTGAAAATCGGTGGCCCGAAAACAATAGCCCTGATTTTGGTCTCAGGTTTGCAAATGAGTCAGACCGAGACGTGTTTGATTTTCTCAAGTCCAAAAGGGTAGTGCAGCCCAAATACATCCATATACCAACACTGCAATCATTAGGTATTTTGGATGAGGTCCAGTCCCTTATGTCTTCTCTTGGTATTTGGAATTACTGCACCATACCAATGCCAGCTTATCGTACTTTAACTTATGAATTTTTGTCTACTCTTGACATGGAACATGAGCATCTGGCGACATACTACATGGACGGTGCGAAGTACTCCATCACCATGGATGAGGTCAACCGAATCATGGAGTTCCCTGACAGACCTGACGCAGCGGAGACCCCTAATTGGGATGAAAACACAAGCTTCTACGACTTCGCTTGCCAACTGATTGGTGGACATAGGAGGACCTACAAGGCCAGCCAGATCAGCCACCCCGTGTTCCGCTACATCCAGCGCGCTCTTGCCTTCACCATCTTTGCGCGCGGTGAGACGGTGGGTACAATGGGCGAGAACGAGCTTTTCTTCATATATGCCATGCTCCATGCCCAAACAAGACCCGAGGCAATTCCACATGTCGGCGCCTTCATGTTCGACCACATTCTGGGCGTGCGAAACAACGCCACTCCGGGCGGCATGATCTCTGTTAGTGGATTTGTGACCCGGCTCGCAATCTACCATGGTGTGATTCCTACAGAAGGTCCGGTCTACCGAGTTCTTGCCACGCGCCTCCAAAAGCAAACTGAGTTCATTGACATGGCATATCTTCAGACAGCCGGTATGTTTTCTCGGGTTGGCGACTCATTCTTCTTCATTTCTCGTGGTGGCCAGCATATCCCTCTACCCCTGCCAGATCCTATCGACAGGGCAGATCCTTCCACTTGGATTCTGCCCCTTACAGTGGCCCCACCTTTACAGCCGCAAGTACCAGCATCAGCCCGGTGCCGAGCCTGCCTCTCAGCCACATGTTGATCCATTTGGGGTACCTCCGTCAGAGCAGCATCATGCACCGCCTCCTCCTTCTTGGGGTCCCGGCCAGCCGACCCCGCAGCAGATGTTCGAGCTGATGCAAACTATGAACACCAACATCACCAATCTGGCCACTCAGAGTGAAACACAGTACACTCAGCTGCGCTCTTATGTGGACGAGCGGTTCAACTCAGTCGACAGACAGATTGCCGACCTCCGCACCTATGTCCATGGTCAGTATGGCGAGCATCAGACCTTCATGACGGGCCAGTTCGACACTTCTCATTCCGCCATGACTCAGCTCAACACTCAGATGGGCCGTCTGCAGGTCCAATACAATGATCTGGCCGGCGATGTTGATGAGATGGCCGATCAGCAGCATGGCACTTACCATCGGACCGACCGCATGTACACGCACATGTCAGAGTCTGGATTCATTACAGCTGACCCGATACCGAGGCGCCGACGACCTAGGCGTACACCACCTCAGGAGACCGCATAACCTCCACCTGCACCTCCGCGGCAGGACTGATCCCCATTGTGAGCTTTCTCATCTCCTCTTTTTTCCCTTTCTTTGTTTTATTTATTGCACCGGGTCGGTGCCAATGGATAGGCTTGGGGGGGTAAATTGTAGGAGTAGTATCTTAGTTAGTAACAATTTTTTTTTTTCGTTTTAGTTTGTTTCTTTTAGTTTAGGATAGAAATTGGAAAGTTTTGTGCAATTTAGGGAAAAAACAATACAATTTGAAGGCTTATTTCAAAATTTTGTTGGATATTCGGTGATATAACCTCATGGCACAAGAATAGGTAAATAATTGGTGAATTATGATGCCTTATGATACCTTAGTACCTGTGATCTTCAATTAAAAACCCATTTTGCATGTTGAAAATCAAGTCTCATACGCGCAAGGCCAAGAGTTTCCGAAAGGCTTGGTGCCCGTAGGAGACTTTGCGCGAGACTCAGAAATCCTTTCACAATCGAACTTAATTGAACAAGGGTGTAGGTTGAAAAAAGTGAGCTATGTTGGATTGAAGTCCTTAGGACAGATATATCCGCATAATATTTCAGAAAAAAAAGTGAAAAATAAAAGAACAAAAGAACAAAAACAAAATAAAAATGATGTGAATAAATGAGCGAGCCTAAAACAGACAGATGCACAAGTAAAAAGAGTCAAGAGCATCAGGCACAGCCTACACCATTAACTGAATTTTTATTTTCATTACAAAGGATTTTCTGGAATTGGTTATCACTTGTAGAAGTGGGAGAATAAACCGAGATTCACTAACTCTGAGGTATCATGTGGGTACAAATTTGCTTAATTAAAACCGAAAACTTGCGTTTGTGAGGTGAAGAAGATCATTGAAAGAAATCCAAATAGTTTTTATTCGTGCTTTGAATTAAGTTGTTTAACCCTAATTTGCCTTGACCGACCAATTTTTAACCCTAATTTAGCTTTTGTTATTAGGATAGTTTAGATAACTTGGTTTAAAAGACGTAACCAGTCCCGGTAATTTTCATAAGTGTTTAGACTTGCTTGGGACAAGCAAGGACTAGCCTTGGGGGAATTTGATAAGCCGTAATAATATCTATTGAAACCGGGGGTTTGTTATGAAAATTAAGCCAAGTTTTGATTAGATTAGGTTTAATTAGGTTAGAAATGTCCAAAAGTTCAAGTTACTGCCCTAGTTATGTTTATTTTACAGGTAATCAAGTGTTTGGAGCTTAACGGAGCAAAACGGGCGATTTATGGCAAGCCAGGATGATCTGTCACATTCATTGCGGACCGCAAGACACCTCTTGCGGGCCGCAACATTATCAAACAGAGAGCAGATCAACAGCACAGCATTTTCCAGACCTCTTGCGGCCCGCAAGGAATTTTATTGCGGCCCGCAGAGAAGCATTCAGAGAGTTGGACTTTGCGCGAGAAACAACCGCCTTCACTCATTGCGGCCCGTAAGGATCTTATTGCGGCCCGCAATAAGGCGGTTTCAGAGCCCGAATTTGCTATTTTTAGGGATTTTGTTTTATATTTTGGAGAGGTATAAATAGGAAACCTGTAGAACAGAACAGTTACGTTTTTTTAGAGTTAATTTCTGATTTTAAGAAGAGAGACAAAGGAGAGAGAAGAAGGGAGAAGGAAAGATCACGATTCAACCGGTTTTATTATTTTCTCTCTTTGGAACTCTTTTATTCTTTTTAATTTGATTTGTGCTTTAGCCATGACTGGCTAAGGAATTTTCTAGGGTTAATTAGGGCTGTACTTGAAACTTTTGTTATGATTTAGTTGGTTTATTTTGTATCTTCTTGTTCTTTATTATGATCTGTTCTTTATTTTAATTGATTGTGAAGACTTAATCGAAATCACATGAAACCTTAGGATTTAGTATTTGCAATTGAGAAATTGAATATTTAGTCCTGACCATAAAGAATAGGGTATTTGATAGGCTAAGTACCGAGAGGTGACGCTTGTCTTATACGGCTTTACCCAATTGTTTAGACAAATTGTACCAAGTACCGAGAGGTGAATTACGGTTTTCTAGATTAATTAGGACAGTAAGATCTTAATGACTTTAGATTAGTTTAGCCAAGTACCGAGAGGTGACGTTTATTCTAATTTGAAGATGGTATTAATATAGAAATATCCCTTTATACCTACAACCCTAAACTGTGCCTTCATAATCGAAAGAACAAATTTAATAAACCAATTAGTCATAACATCAGTGGATAGGAACCCTAAGAAACCCTAATTTCTCATCTTTGTTAAAATCAGATTTTGCTTTAAGACTTTAGTTTAATTTAGTTTAATCAAAACCAAATCAACCCTTTGAACAAACAAAAACCTTTTTACTTCTTTTACTAAATTAAATTGCTAGGTTAGATAAAATATTCCGACTTGTCCCTGTGGAGACGATCCCTAAATACTACTTGACTAGGTTGTACACTTGCAACTGAATTGAGTATAAATTAGGATTTATTACTTGTACTGCAGAAATCACATCATTTATTGATCTCTTTATCTACTATGTATCTATCTTTTTGCACGGATTATTGAAATTTATTGCTCTCTTCGCTAATTGAAACAAACTGTTATCAATATATATTCCTGGATTTTGGAACCATATAATGAAAATCACCATCTCTAATATTTTACATTCTAAAATTATCTCACATTCATCTAATATTTTACATTCTAAAATTATCTCACATTCAATATTTTGGAACAGATTTTGATTTATATTCTAATGATATATTATGTGAGATGTTTAAGAAATTATAATTATATTTAAATGTAAAGTGTTTCTCAAATGCTTGTGAGTTGCGACATGTACCCGCTCCGGATCCGGATCCCCCCGGATCCGAACCGGACCTGATAATCCATAAAAAAAGTTATGGGTATATATCTATCCGGAACTGAAGACTGAACCTGAAATATCTACGGGTAGCTAGGTATCCGGATTCGTACTTGACCCGATTTGAAACAAATAAGTATATGGATCGAAATTCGGACCCGAGCACTTTTAGAGTACGGGTCCAAATATAATAGTATCCGGACCCTACCCGACCCGATAGCACCTCTAATCATAGGAAGCTACTTGAAATCGAACGGTTCAGGAAAGATTGATGACGAAGATGCTCTTCCAATTCGAAACGTTTTAACTGTATGTTTAGTTGTGAAGCAAGTGGTGAAGTAAATTTTTTTATTTACCTTAAGTTTTTGTACAAGTAAATTTGAAGGAGTAAGATGAAGTGACAGTTAAGCTAGTTCAAAATAAGTCATTTTATTTCTTTCAACAGAGTAATTACTTCGTATTTACTCCACTGCATCGTCAAGTAACATTTCTTCTTCAGTTTTTATCTCTCCACAATTATTTTATCAAATATGATTAACTTTTTAATCAACGTAAATTGAATTTCTCACTTTTTTTTATAGTGTATAACAGTATAAATATTTAAAAATAATAATTCTAGAGAGAAAAACATTACGTACAATTTTCTCTTTCCTCATATAAGATTGAATTTCCCACTTTTTTTGGTAGTGTGTAAATATTTAAAGAGTTTTCATAACAGTCGCTGCAGCATTGCTAGTATTTCAGAAGATAAAAGTTTTTTTTTAAAGAAAAATAAGTTTCAAAGTTTTCAAATTTCATATTTATGTTATATTATAAATTGATTTTCTCCATTTTAGATTTCGAACCTATAAATTTTCACATTAGAGGTCATGTGTCTTTGCCGCTAGATCAAAAACTAATTTTTTATGATGATAAAAGTTTTT